>VWYE01015076.1:0-66345 GCA_013398995.1 Alaudala cheleensis
CCTGCCTGTTCCAATCTGTACTTCATAAATGTTTTAAAGGGGAAAATATTTCAAAGATCAAAATATTTTAAGGTTCTTCCCCAAAAGGCTCTTAAAAGGCTTTTAAAAACACCAGTGAGTAGTGGGATACAAGGAAAGGTCACCAAATAAGGAGAAAATTCTTGGGAAAAGGATAAATAAGGGCTAGGAATAAATTCTCATTTTTCACAGTGCAGCGACAAAGGACTATCAAAAAAAAAAAAGTAAAACATTTATGTTTCTGAGGAAGATGTGGTTTTTTTAAGTAGTTGTGCAGATCCAAAACTTTGATATAATTATGCCTCATCTCTGGCACATTTTGAGTGAATAGTTAGCTTCAGAAGGTTAATGTCATGTAGGTTACTTGCCAGTCAATGGCAACAAAAGCTTAACCATCTTTTGTTCTAGCTCATTTAACTTTTTAGAGCCTAAGATTTCCCTCAGAAAACTGCAAAATAAGCAATGGCAGCCAATTATTCAAGTTAAGTGGGCAGTAAAAATGCATCATTTACTTTTTAGCCTTCATTAAGTCTGGGACACTGTCTCTCAGAGGTGGTACAAAGGGTGTTGCCTAGCAAAGGAAAACAAGCAAGGAGGGGAAGGTAAAAACAGACCCAGTCATCCTATGGCCAGCTTGGATACAGAATCTATTCATATATGGGAACATTTTAGTGATTACAGAGGATTTTTGGGTAACCAATTACTCCTGATTTACTGTCAGAAAGGGGTGGCCTTATTTCAATGAATGAACTAAACAGCACTGTCAAGAGCTCTGAATTTAGCCTATATGTTTATATAGCCTTATTGCAATAGACTGGGCAAATTTGAAGAAAAAAAAGGCATGAAAACTGTTGATGTGTTTTTGTAATTTAAAAAAAAATGTATTATTTTTAAATTTTTAGAAAATATTTTTATTTTTGTAATGAAAACCATTTTGGCTAAAAGATGCAAACAAATTTTATTGACATAAGATTTCAGCTTTTGAAATATTGCTTTGAGAAGCACAATCATGTACAGAAATTAAAAAAAAATTAGAAATTTGTTGCAGTTGGCTTTCAAAATTATTTAAGTACTTTGAAGGCTCACAAATTCTACAAAAACCCCACATTTTATGCTCTTGCAAGGAATGAAAAAAAACAAGCACAGTATCACAATCAAATATACAGAAAGTGTATAATTAATATTTTGTGTGCTTCAGTGTGTTACATTTTTTGACTGGTTATCAACACAGCAAAAAGGAATGGTACCTGGGATTTCTTCAAGTTTATATGATCACAAAACTGGAATCAAATCTAGAAATCAAAGAAACAAAAAACTGTTTACACTGTCTTACTGTTTGGCTGACAGCAAAATGTTCATCTGTTTTGCCAATTATTCCATAATCAGTCAAATAATTTTTTTTGCAGTCATATTAATTTCTGAGTATAGCCACAATGGTCACTGGAAAATGAGGGATGACAAATGCTTGAATATTTGTCTTGTGCTTGAAAAAGTTAATGTTCTTCTACCTATTAATAACAGGAAAAACATATTATGGAGAGTAATGTAATTAAAGAGCAAAACAGATGGTATCTTCAGTGAGAAAATTATCCATAGCTGTTGAATCCTAGAGCATAGATTAACTCTTGTCCATACAGACGACACTATTCCAGCAAACCTGGATGACTAAAATTAAACACTGCACATGTTGACTCAGCTGCTCAGCCAGAAGCAGGGGCAAAAGCTTTCTAATGAAACCAAGTCAGAAAATGCTTGTAAGAATAATTGCTAAGCACTTCAGGCAAGAATATGAATTTGAGACTTTTCTTTGCAGATCTCTAGTCATTCAGTGCTGTGATGTCTTTGCTCTTTTGTGGGTCCAGGAAGTTTTTATGTTTTGCATTCTCTTTCCTGCCTGCAGAGGTTTGTGCCTGTTATGGTCCCACCATGAGAGTGGAGGTTTGGCACATTCTAGTTGTCTAAGCGGCAAAATCTGCCACTAGAGGCTGGAAGATGTAGAATTTAGTCTGTATATTTGCAGTATAGCCTGGGCGTTGTGCAGTATATTTTTTCTTAAAAAGATGACGACTTCCATTTGTACTTTTGAGCTCTGGGTCAGGTGGGTTGCAGAGTCTGGCCCTGCCCTTGCTGCAACTGAAGACACTCAAAAAAGAAGATTATGTAGTACTTTGTAGGGTAGCCAGCAGTGTGATAAAGCTAGAAAAGAGGCATCGTGCAGCATGAGTGAGGAACTAGTGTAGACAAAAACACATGAATGACTTTTCTTTTGAAGTGGCACAAAACCATGGTCAACAGCCCAGCTTCCCCTGTTCCCCTACTGCCACTTCTTTGTGTAACAAAGCATAGTTACTGCTGCATCCTCTGTGTACAAAATGTATTCAGTAATCTGACCCCATTGCTAGGAAATTAAGATTGTAAATTACTAATTAACTGTGTGCTTGGCCTCTTGTAAATTCACGTGATCTCTCTTCACACTCAAGGGGAAGCTGTATAGCTGTGGGTAGAACAGAGCTAAGCCTAAGATAAGAATGAGCTTGGAGCACAAACAAAGCATCGGCGGCCAAAATTAACTTGTATTTGCCTGCCAAGGAAATCATGAACGGTATGATACCACAGAAAGAAAGAAACAGCTTGGTTTTGGCATTAAAATGGCAAAACAAAACAAGGTGCTTAGCAGAACTATTATAGTTTTCATAGGATGTGATGTTTTTCATACCAGTGACTCCTGTATGTCTATAGGAAATAGAGGCTCAGTAGCTGATGTGTCAGGGGCTGCTGTTAACCTGTGCATTCTCTGCTAGCCATGCTTGACAGTTGTCTACTTACAGTCATCAAAGACATGCTTTGATAAAATCCTGAAAATCCTTAAAAATCCTGTTATTGAATCACACACTTACAAGACAGTAGGCTTTTCTCCTGCTTCCTCGTTATTAATAAAGATGGTGCTGCTGAGATGAAAGGCGGTTCTTGCTGATATACAGATGATTTGTGCAATTAACATCCTGTCCTGATAGTTCTGGAATGAACACTATAAAAATCACTCATGTTATGAAGAAACAAGAACTTTATTTTCTCATTTGTCATCATGTGTAATGGTGGGAGTCAACTGATACAATTAACACTGGATTGCTTTTCATCATGTAAATCCAAGCTAATCCTGTTCCAGAAGCCTGTCTCCAATTAGGAAACAGTGAATCAAAATATGATAATTTCTACACTGCAGTGATGCCTCTTGGGCTATTTTGTAATTTTATCTGCTTTTGTGATGGACCATATGACTCCAGCTCTCATTCATTTTAATGAGAGAATAATTTCACATGGTCAAGGTTTTATCTCCCTTTGTTTGTTACCCACTATGTGCTTTAGAAGAAGCTTCTCCCCCAACAGGTTCCAGATATATTCTGTGATGACATATAGAATCTGTGCACAAATACCCTCACTATTCTGTTTGATACTGGGGATTATGTGAAACTAAAAATTTTATTATGAGCCTGAGGCCTGAGTACATCCTCTACTTTTTTTTTTCCCCCACTTACAGCTTCAGATGCAGTTCCAGGAAAGAGACACACATGTGATACATAAGGCAGCAGTACTGAACTTTGGCAATCCTCTGAAAATAAATGTTTTTGGCAAACGATGTCATCAAGCCAAGGAAAAGAGCCCGTTGTCAGCAAACAACATCATTGTGGATGTTGGTCATGTGCTGAGGCTGAGCAAGACTTAACTAACAAAGTTATCTACAAGATGAGTAGGAGCATCACTCTCTTGTCCATCATTTTAAAGAGAATGAGAAAGTTCATGTTCTATGGAAGAAGACAGAGGGAGGAAGAGAAAATATTCAAGACTGGAAAGAAGACTAGGACAAGCTATGACACTGTCATATTATTATTGGCTGGATATGTGTATTGGGCTGTAAAACAGAATAAGCTTCTTTTAAATCCTGAAAGTGTTTTGTGTCATTTTCTGCAGAAAAGTCATGATACCCACCTGTTTAGACATCTGAGAGTGTGAATTATTTAATGTTTAATAAGACATACAGTTGTCAAAAGATATATATCAGAGGAAGAGACATGTCTGTAGTCTGCTGTATTACAAAATCTTTTACCATGCAAGTCCTGCACGAAGGATCAAAATGCTGCAGCCAGAAAAGCCAATGAATCCTTTGCCCAGGGCTTTGAGAGTTGCCAATCTGCAAGCAGAAATATGAAATCTGGACTATCAGAAGTACTGAATGTTCACCATTCCTATAAGGTGAATGGGAGTTAAAATAGCTGCTCTTAATCTTTTAAAATCCCGAATTGTTAAAAAGGGTCTTTAGAAAGTGCTACAAAAGCATGAGTAAATGAAAAAAAGAAATTATTTAAGATGAGAAATCTTTTTATAAAGAGCCAGGTCTAGTTCATCTATCAGTCTCTCACCTCCAGAATGGTTGGATTATTTTGGTGTAAATCGTTGCAGCTCAACTCATTCTAAAGCTTTATGCCACATGAGGAAACAGTCCAATCTTGGAATTGGTGCTTTCTATTTAATTTATGTGGATCTTTAAATATAAAGTCTCTCTGCTCATGCTTGTGTTTTCCTTTGGGCAGAGAAATTACAATACCTATGTGAAAGGCAATTATTCTGCTCCGGTGAGTTCTTTCCTTTCATCACCCTCCTCCCAAAGCACTTACTGTCTGGAAGTTGAAAGCATGCTTCCACCCAATTTCTTACCCCTGAATGAGGAAAGAAATGTGAATATGCTGTGATTCTGTTTTGACCTACCATGCATGGTCTAAAGTGTCAGTTAACATTAGCCTTGGATGGAGTTTTGCACTAACTTTCAACTGAAAATAAGAAGTGCTTCCAATCAGTGACTGCCTTAGAGTGGGGAATGTGGAAAATTGGTTTTATAAGCATGCAACAAATTGAAATGAGTCTTTTGGTGATTTCTCTGTTAATTTAGTATGTGAAGAGCCTGCTGCTGATGGAAAATTTTCCCATTATTTTTGAATTACTCGTATTCTGTTTATATTCATTAGATCACCCTCCACAAAGCCTGAAAATGGCTTCTAGTAATTTATTGGCATGTAGGCAATATTAATTAAGTGTTCACAATGTGTTTTGGTGTTTCAAGTGTCTCTTTCAGAAAGGAGTAGAACCCCATACATATCTGCTTGCATTCAACTTTATCTGAGATATTCACAAGTCCTGAGGGAAAGAATTGGCCTGTGAAAACAGGATAAGAAGCTTGACAAGGACATTTAGAGATAGCATTTCCCTAGACTACTCCTGGAGCTCCTCATGCATTTTATTTATTTTAGGATGGAGAAATTTGTTTAATTTCCTCCTTGGAAAAAAAACAAACCAAAAAACCAAAAACCAAAACCAAACACCCAACCAAACAAAAAAAACCCCCCAAAAACCCCAAAATATTCAGTAAAGGAAGTAAGACGTTTAAACCCCACCAGTTCACTTTAGTTTGAAATAAATCACTACTAATTATGGGCAAAATGTGTCTGTTTAGAAGGAAAGAAAAAAACCATCTATGCTGAGAGTCTGCTCCCAGACCACTCACACAACAAAGGAAATTGTAGTTTATCATGGCAATAGTGTAAAGATTTATTCCAACTTTGGCAGGTTGATGTAACCCGCTGTTAAGGAGGCCAGGCTTACTAGTTATTGAATGTCTAGAAAATCGAGCAGATTCCGTCTTCCCTTGGCAGCTGCAGCTGCACTCATTAATTTTCAGGCCGTGCCTTTCAGCAGGCAACTTGATAATGGCTCCATCAAGCGGTGCAACTGCTCCATTGCGGGCGTTTGGCGCCTCCAGCCAGGGAAACAGGCGTCTCCGTTGTGCCTAAGAGATGTGCTTGGCTCATCTTGAGGACAATGAACTCTGCCAGTAGCTTTCACAGGACACTAGTTCAGAGATAAAAGATTCATTACTGCTAAAAGGCCAACATTCATCGTATGAATCCAAAGGATTTAGGAGAGTGTGAGAGGATCTCAGATCCATCTCAGGGGGTGCCAGAGGTCACATTTGAGATAGATGTTAATTACATGTCTCTTGTTATTTTTTTTCTGGAAGTAAGAGAAACAGTTCAGTTTGATGTTAACATTGGATTTATTTCCCCATGCAATGGAATAACTTCAGAAGTTCTCTTTTGGCTGAAAAATGAGGTACCAATGAATTTTGTGGCATTACAGGGAAAAATGACTTTATGCTGCCTCGAAATTGGCCTCAAAGGCTTTTGCTCTTTTATACTTCTGCAGCTATAAATGGTATATAACTGAATATACTGGATATGCTTTTTGGTTAACTTGCACAGTGTTTTCATAATACTTTATTAATTAAATGCTTACCACATCAAGAATATATTGTTCGGCATCTGATGGAGAGATAGAGGCAACACAGCTAATGGAGAACTAGGATTTGTGGACTTCAGGTTAAAAAGCTTCAGGGCTCTAGTATCTCTGTAGATAAATGCGCTAAGGATTTGGTGTAAACTGTCTCTTACACACCACAGATATTTATACTTAGGGTATAACCCATCTGATAAGCTTGGGCTATATTTCTGAGGAAAAACAAAACAACCAAACCAACCAACCAAACCCCCCAGTCTCCCCACCCCTGTCCCCCAAAACAACCAAACCAAAAACCAAACCAAAACTATGATAAATTTAAAAGGACTATCTAGTTGAAAAGGAAAAAAAAAATTCTTTGAATCCATTTTCTATGATAGAATGAGAGAAACTCAAAAATTACAGATTTTGCATTATTTTCATTTGAACTCATCTGCAGTTTCAGACTGTATTACCTGTTTCTGTCCCTACTTGATCATGCTAAGATTGATGGTTAAATTGAGTTTTAACCTTAGCATTTGTTCTGTTCTTTTTCTAGGCATTAAGTGGAATTATGAAGGCTACAATCTGTCACATATGAAGCTTTTTCACTAGATTTTGTAAAGAATGTCTTTTAGTAGCTAATAAAACTTCACTCAAATATAAAAAAGATAAAACATTTTTCAAAACATATAATCACCACAAAAGAAAAGGGAAATCCATTCTAGGCTATTTCATAGCTTAAATAACTCAGAAAAGTAGAAATAAATGGATGGAACAATATTGGAACCCATATACTCCTTTTTTTACTGGCAGTTTTAAGGATTCAAATATGCAATTTCATAGTTACTGTGAAATTATCTTGTCAAACTGCTAAATAACAAAGTGAGCTTCAAATATATTTTGTGTTTAAGAAAAAAAAAATGCACATTATTTCTTGGCTTCATATAGCAGCATTCTTTTCACACAAATTATTAACCAGAACAAACTGAGTCCTTGGTTTCCTCTGAACTAATTTTTTTTTAATTTCCTTCAACTATTCAAGTAGAATAGGCTGCTATACATCATTTCTCACATTATCTATGTCAGTAAGTTTCATGAACCCAGATGAAGTTACTCTTGAGAAAAAATCTTGCATCACTCATGTGATGAAGCATTCCACAGTGAGGGACATTCCCAACAAATCATGATGAATTCATACAGAAATCTTGGTTGCAGGGGGCTTCTAGAGATTCTGGTTCATTTCTTTCTCTGAAATCAACTTCTCCAGGCATCTAAAATCAAACCATCATATTTATGGATCTGTCCTCTTGTCTGCAGCTTATCTCCAGAATATGAGGAGCGCAAGCCCTCCCCTTCTTTTTGTCAGTCTTGAACAGTCTGCAACTGTCCATTGAAATGCCTGAGTCACATGAGTTATCCTATCAAATATCTGTACTTCTAAAGATAATATAATTCTAAGACTGCACATGGAGGCTACAAATTTCTTGGTTTTTATTTCCCAGAATATGGGTGTTGGCATAAAGGCACTTGAGTGATTTGTATCCGACTCTTTATTCCTTCTCCCAAGGTACTCTTACCTTATCCCCGGGTCTTTGCTTTCTCCAGACTTTGGGCATCACTCCCCAAATAACCTAGCTGAAAGCCACTTCTCTAACTTAGTTAACCTATTAAAAAGATGTAATTGCACTTTACTGTACTCTTTGCAGTAACCTAGAGACTTAGAGGAGTATCTGAATAGTCATGGAGGCCAAAACCCTGCTGGAAACAACATCTGTGCAGCCAGATATGATGAGTGTGTTATACCCGCTTCTGCTTGTCCTTCCTTCTGGCTGGAAGGTTATATTTACTATTTATGGTAGAAAATAACCTGAGAGATTTTCCCCTTTGCTTCATTCCCTATGTTCCTGAAGTCCTATTTAATTATGTAGGTGTATTTTTTGTTCAATACTTAACTGGATCCAGAGTAAGTATAATAAAAATGCATTTTTATTACCAAGTAAAAATAAACAATCTGAGGATTTTCTGTGTATTCACATGAATCAACCCACAACCATTTTTTAAAGTTATGTTATTTCATGTCATTTAAATGTCTCTAATGAAAATCTGTTCTGTCAGAATTTCTAAACACTACATAAAGAGACAATAATAGATTTAAAAAAATAAAGTTAAGAAGCTCCATAAAACAAAATTCTTAGAATCAAACAACCCTTTCTTTGAAAGAAAAAAAAAAGAAACACCAAAAAGATTTCTTGGCATAGTTGCACTATTTTTGTGGCTACATCAAAGAAAGGAACCTGAGATCCTACCTTTCTGAATCCCATGTACTTTTTATAACTTTTCAAAAATAATAAACAATAGGAGGTTTTTATCTTTTCTGTCATTCAGGATGAGAGTCAACTAGCTGTCCATGAAACTGTCTTTGAATATGGCAACAAGGGGATTCAGTAGCCTAAATATGAGTTTTTGTTGTCCTTTTAGACATTGGAGGCATGTCCTCCAGAAGGATGAATGTATCTCATAAATCTTGTACTGTACTGCAGGTTGCACATAGAGGTCATGGATAACTGGGTCATTCTCACACTCAAGTGTTGAAACTTTATGCGCTTCAAGATTTCCACCTTCAGCTGCATTAATGGGAAATAAAGAAAACTGAGGAATTAAATATGTATATGAAATAGAGTTGGAAAGAACATCCTGCTACTAATTTCAACCTCTACACATTTTTAAAATTAATCAGGGATTTTGGCATAATCCCTGGCCTTCAGTAGGTAGGCTTTTATAAATATCATCAAATATAGACATTAGGAGCAGCAATACAGGCTGTTTTTTCTGCTGAAACTAGATTATCTCAATCTAGAGATGTTCTCTTTGTTATATTTTCCTGATTGCTTTATGATTTCGATGCTTCAAAATCAGTGAAAACTGGCACTAAGCAAAAGATGTGCTGATATTTGTGTTATGGGACATGTGATAGCATCAGATTTTTTTTTTTAAATTGACTACATATTTACCACTACACAAGTCAGCTGTAAAGTAAAAAATAGTGTTGTATTCCAGAAGGTGTCAGTAGAGTATCAGAAAATAAAAATGAGGATGCTGTCTAAGCTCTATACTATGAAGACATTACAATGGTAGAAATGGCTGTTTTGCATGGTGATTTGTACAAAGAAAACATTCTCTGTAACTATGACAAGCTACTCCTTTATGGTAATTTTTAATAAGACCTGTTTTTCTGCACTTGAAACTAGTGAATTAGGTATAAAGTACTGAAATATATTCTGCTGAGAAAAAGGCATCGAATGTAAATGTTAATGTGAAACAAGGAAGTAACAGCATCCTCTGCAAAGATGGCAACAACAGTTTCACTGGGTTGAGTGAGTAATCTAACAAATTTAGGCTTAAGCATGAGAAAATTCTTGCACAGTTATATGTCACTGACAAGGTCTTTTATTGATCCAGGGCCATATCACAGCTTCAAAAGGAGTATAGAAATATGGAGCTTTTGATTTGTGTTCCTCTGTGTCTACTCTGTAAGTGGTAGGCTGGTCCTGTTCCCTTTCAACTCAGTGAAAGAATTCTAAAGGATTCACTCATATGAAGCAGCTCGCATGACACAATGCTGCATTTATACACACATTTTAATAAATCAGAGCAGATAACAAGAACGTTCAATAATTGTAGCAATTTAGGAGTGAAATGTGTAATTACACTAGCCAATGCAGCAACTGCATTAAAAATGAGAATTAGAGAAAGATACAAGCATCTTAGGGTGACCTTGCAAATTTTTTGAGAGGCTTTTAATCTACATCATTGTGAAAGAAATGAGACTAAACAGAAGATGGAATGTAGCTGTTTGTCACAGTTGGGGCTTGCACGCTGACAAAACCGGTCCATTCTAGTTTGTCTCTTTTCTTCTTAGACAAGAATATGATTAGAGCTCAGTCTGTTATAATCAACAACACTAATGACAACTAATTGTACTTCCCTTAAGTAAAGAGGGAGTGGTTGCACTGATTCTAGGGATAAAATTATAGAAAATGTACGTATAATGGAAGTACATTCTCATACATTACTGAGATTGTATTAAAACATTAAAAATATTAATTTGAGCTTCAAGTCTACACTGGGGAATGCCCTTTCAATGGCTGCCACATATTCACCCTATTGTTTGGCACACAAAGTTCTCATAAGTTCCCCAAGAGAAAAAACGATGCAAACACATTGCTGGGTGTGATGTATGCTGCATCCCTTCCCAGACTCTTTTAGAGTAATTGGAGAAAAATGGGACTAATAGTGTTTTACAGGCAGCCTCCTGGCTCCTCAAGGCTTGTTACAGTGGCTATCCCTTAAACAGACTGCACAAGAAGGGAGGGTTCTCATTCTCTTCCAGGAACAAAGTGAAGCCTGTTGATATTGATTAGGAACCATCTCACTGCAATTGCAATACTAATCCCAGCTAAGGGCACCCTAACTATTGGCTTTTTTTTTTCCTTTTTAGACTGGAGCCAATTTTAATTAAGGTATCCTATCATTCAATTTTTAAGCTTTTCTTGCTTATGAAGAAGGGTTAATCAAATAATTTAAATGCAACAAAAATGAAATTCTCACCTTAATGTGATTTCAGAATCTCTTAATTAATCATAAAATGTAGGGTTTTTATTTAAATACCTTATGTCACTTTTATATTTTGCTAGTAAAAATGGCAGGTGACAATACAGGATAAGCATGGAATAAATTTAAAGTAAATAATGGACTGTAAAAGACATAGCAGAAGAGGCTACACAATAAGGTCCTTTTATTTTTTAATCTTAGAATTAAGGCAAAAATAATTCATCCAGGCATGATGAACCATGTCAGTGTTTTACCTTTCATGCTTATATTATGAATTTGGCCATTGAAGACAGTGTTTGTATATAATCATGCTGTAATAAAAATTACAGTAGTCTAAATACATTCAACATGATAAATTTCTGCTTATAAGAATAAAATTAAAATGTTATGAGAGTATTTCCATGTTTAAAGTACACCATGCTCTTCTATACCATTGATCTTAACATGACTTCATTCAAATATTACAGATTTTCTGTGTTATTCCTCTCTAGAAATTTTACAAGAAAGAAAGATCACATTATGAAAAGTTTTATTGGTTGTCATGTATCTTAAGCAACTTCAGAGCACTTGTTTAAATCATTTGAATGGGTCAAGACTTTGAAGTTTAAATAAGCTCTGAAGGGATGAAAGGATCAAGGATGAATGCAGTTAATGATGTTTTCAAGTTCCCTCTTTAAGACACTTTTATGAACAAAAAGAACTACGAAGATTTGCCTTTGAGTGAGTACTTTCAAGGTCTATTATGGAAAACAAATGTACAAAACACTTTAGAATTAAATTAGGCATGCATATGGATATATTAAAGTATGATTTCTTGAAACAGAACATGTATGCTTATCGGGTATACTTTACACTGTAAGTAAATTAATATTTCTTATTCCATTTCTCTTTTGTGTTCATACTCTTTAAGTGAACTAAGGGGGAATTTTTTGGGGTTGCAAAGCACATTGCTCCCTTTACCAGTGGGAAGGGTGTTCATTCCTGGCACCTGCTAATGAATTCCTTTCCTCAAGGACTCTTTAACAAAAAGGCCTCCTTTCAGGGTGTTTTCAGGGGAAGCCAACTGAATTAGCTAAATATTGCTTTCATGCTGATTAGAAAACAGTTTTTGTATGAACTAAAAATTGCTAAATTTGAACACTGATATGTTTATACTTGGAACTGTAGTAAGAAAAGAACTAGATCATGTGGTCAGTGTGAGTCTGCTTCAACTGCAATCTTCAGATTAAGGTAGAGGAACCTTACTTAGAGGCATTGCTAAAAGAAATTTTATTACCTTCAGTGCCAAAGTTACAGAATCTTTCCTAATACAATCTCTTTTCTGAAGAAGAGGCAGTGTGCTAAATGCTGTCTCCAAGATGATCCGTCAGATCTGTAAAATAGGCCAGTAGTGAAAATGGGTTCTGAAATAAAGCAGAACTGAAATCCTATTGAAAGATTGTTCAGAGCCTTTCTTACAGCTGTTGGGTTATCATCACCTCAGCCATGATAGCTAATAAAGCACAACAATATTTTATATTCCTTAATCTGAAGTCTTCCTTTCTCAGGAAGAAAAAAATTCTGACTCTGATGAGGACTCGTAAAGGAGGTAGTGGGGGCTAAGTACTCCAGTAACTTGAGGTTAAAAATTTTCATTTTATGTAAGTATGGTTGTGGGTAATACATTATTTGTCAGTGTAAAGTTATATTTAACTCATCACTGGGTGATCAATGGGCATGATTATGCTCTCCATATTTTCAGAGAAAAACTTGAGCTAGTGTGATCAGATGTTCTTTGAGTGTTTGTTGTCATTTTGTTCTAAGTATGAATTTTTAGAAACCTCTTCTGACTTTTGTGGCTCCCTGAAAGTACTGGGCAGAAGGAATCAATTACTAGTGTGTACATAGAGCTTTCTTAATCTGTGATCGAATTTTGCTTTGCAAAGAGAAGCAGGTGATAGGCAGGATGCAGAGTATTAGAATAAAATTCTGTAGAGCACACGGTTTAGCTTTGATCAATTTTAAGAAGCTGCAGCTGTAAGGCTGACATTCTAAGTCTTACTATTTTAGTAACTGATCATTAAGAAGTTTCAGAAAGAATTTTACACTTCTGTGATTTACATTCCTGAATGATGAAATTGACTTATTTTTCTAAATCTTCTGCATTCTGTCCTCCTTGTAACAGATTACATCTTACTACCAAGATGGGCAATTTTGCAATCTGCTCTTTACTTTAGATAGACCTAAAATGAGCAGTTATTTTAGAATTAAGTCACATGAAGAACAGCTCAAAGCAGAAATTATATATCAAACCTTAAGCATTTAATATGCCATTATGATACATATATTTTTTAAGTTACTCTGCAGAGATGCACATGAAATAAAAGAGGAAATTCAGAAGTTCACCTGAGTGTAAGAGATCTATGGAACTAATGAGTATATGTGTATATATATATATGTGTATGTGTGTGTATAATGACATATGGGTTTTGAAAACTTCCCTGTCAAACTACATTTGGTTAAAACTTTTTGGTCACCCCCTGCACAAAATACAAGAGGGAATATTTAACTTTTTAGTGCACAAACTGTAATGAAGTAGGAGGCCCTCGTAAATTATCTTTGTATACTAAACTGGCTTCAAAACTGGCTTTCAATACAATTTAATTTCTGGGAACATTTTCTGGAACAGTTCTGCTGCATGTCTGGCAAAACTGTCAGTCAATCCTTGGCATGGGTATAGAGTATAAGATCTTTCCAGGTGGCAGTATAGGTGAAGCTATCCCATTTTAAGGAGGTGTCAGATTTTAATGACATAGTAGGGAGAGACTTATTATGCCAGATAACTTGTCCTCAGACAAAACCAGAAAGAGTTCATGACCAAACAACATGGGTCACTTCACAAAGCACTGATTTAAATAAGCTCCCTTCATGTCATAATTTCCTTGGGAAGCACTTGTTGGAATAATTCAAAAGCATGAGAGTTACTGAGGCAATATTTAAGTAGTAAAAGAGCTCAGTCTTTCTGCTTGGTTTACCTTTGTTTAAGGAAAGAGCCCTTTATATAGGTGTTGCCCGAGATACAAGTGAATAATATCATCTGAATTACTGTGGCTGCCCAGAAGCATGGGCTTTTGTCTACCCGGGAGAGTGGGAAAGTTTTAATGAGGATATGAATATGCATGAAAGCCCAAAAGCTACTGGTTGCGGCAGCGCTGTCACTTCCCAATTCCTCTGTACCTGATTGGACAGTCCCGTGTTATCCACACCCAGGACAAAGGTTTTAAGAATGCTTTCCCTCCCGGGGCTTGGGGCTTTGGGGGACAGTGGCTGAATAAACTGCTTGTTCGTCTGGAAGCCAGTGTCCCTCATCCTTACCTCAGAGAAACCCTATTCATGTTAGAATCTCCCCCTTCCCTCCTTCCTGCAGGCTCACACGCACCCACGGGACCGCCGGCTCTTCCCCGAGAGGAAGAAGAAGGCAGGATGCACTCACACACCTAGCCGGGACCACAGCAGCAGGAGGGAGAGAGGATAGGGACATTTCTAACAAATTACCTCTATGATTAAGCTAAACTAACAAGCTTGTACATAAATCTTTTAAATCCCACTGGCGCCTAAAAATAATTTGTAAAATGAACGTTATTCACTGTATTAAGACAGTGGAATCTTGGCAGAAAAATGGATTATTTTCTTCCTTCTTCTTGTAAAAACAACTGACAATTACTTTTTTTTCAGTACCGTGAAAGAAAGAAACCAAAGCAGGCAGATTAATTTTCTCCCCTCTCCTGGAGGAGATTGCTGGTTTAAGTGTAAGCAATCAGGATACAAACACTATGTAAAATTAGTAGTTGGATTGCTAAAACCTGCAGGTGGAGGACAGAATGGTCTTGCTCTGCTCCACAGGGCTCCTGTCAGTCTAATCTTGGCCCTCTTCAGGCATTAAAAACCTCCCCATGATTATCTTCTAGTCTAGAAATGGATCAAGCATTTTACTATATTTTTTTATTATACTATAATAAAAAAATTATACTATAATTCTTTTGCTTGCTCCAACAGGTCTTTGGCTAAATTTTCTCTCTTCATCCCTTAGCACAAGCTGAGAGACAATGCCCAGTACCAGATAATGTTGCTGGAATCATTAATTTGGGGAAAAATGTTATTTTTAAAGTTCTTTTTAAAAATCCTTTGACCAAATAAAACTTCTGTTTCTAATGATGTCATTTAATGAACACTTTGGTCTGTGGGCTTAATTTGGCACCTGCCAAAGAGATGCACAGACAGAGGTACACATGGAGTTAGCCATTAGGTACCTTTCTCAGCTTAAAATATCTGAGTTAAAACATTGCTTTTCCTCTCATTCTTTAAGACTGTAAAAGACATCAGACATTTGATGTGCACTGTTTTACTTCCATTTGCTTGCATATTAGCTTCCATACTATGTTTGACTGTTCAATATTTGCAGCAAAATACAAGGTTTTATTGGTTTGGGTGCTTTTTAAAATTCTTTAGTCTTTGAAAACTCACTGATTTGCAAGGAAATTGTAGTGTGAACTCTGTAATCTACTGCAGAAGGTAAGATTTTTTGATTTTGTTCATTCTCTACTTGCATTCAAAAGAAATCAGAAATATTTCATTTATTTCTGTTGGTGCAATGTTTTCTGCTGTTTTGAAACAGGAGTGCTTAATCTATAGATTTTTTTTTTTAATTTTGGTAGTATCTTATGCAATCAGATGCCCTGGACCTGCATTGTATGCTTCTTTTGCAAGATGAGATTGAAAGAAAATTTCCTAAGAGCCGAAGCAGGATATTAAGGATAAGAATACCAATGTGGAAAATTCATCATTAAAAATCAGCTCAGCACTCACAATCAGATTTTGTTAACATGCAAAGCTGGCTATTCAAAATTTCTCCACAGACTACAGGACTTTTGGTCCCTGCTATCAGTGTTTGGGGCAAATGCTTCAAAGGTACATGAGCATGAGATTAATTGATATGAGACTGATGTGTACAGAATTAATTAATGTGAGAGACTGAGAGATAGTCAATATGAGCATAGAGATCTATGAAATAAATTAAGTGATATTTTGGGAAAATCCAGAATCTCCTTGAACTATCATCTGCACTCCATGGAAAATATATCTGTGATATTATCTTAAAAAAAACCATCTCTCTATATATAATACTTTTAACAGCCTTTTAACACTACTGGGCTACTTCTACCAGTAAACTGGCAAATATTAAAATGTCAGCTTTCTCCAAGCATCGAAACAGGAGGGAGATTTAAAGACATAAATACATTCCAATGTTTTACCTGCTACATGAGCTAAATTATTTATATTTTGAACTAAAATATTATATTATTTCTATTTTGACCCTGACTTGTGAGTTGGGATAAATATAACTTAAGTAGATAGGATTCATCATTACTTATAGTGCTTGAAATTAGTATTACAACTAATTGGTATGAGGGTAAATGTTTTGGAGAGAAAAGACTGAAAACTTGTTTGTTAATTTTTTAGACTAATAAAATATCTTTCATACTGGCTGAACAACAAAAACATTCTGATGTTAAAAATCTACATAATATCTGGTACATAGATGTTTGGCCAGCTTAACACTCAACAGGAAAAAGAAAACAAGTAAGATAGTTAAGTTTATTCTATTATCTGCTTTGTATTTTATTGATTTTTTCTTAATTTTGAAATAAAGCATAATTTAAAAAAAATTATATATGCTTTTAGAAATTAAGATATGTGAAAAATATTATCCTTTAATCGTATTGATGGATCCATAAATTTACGTGGCTCTTTAAAAATACTCAGATAAAACTGCATCAAAAGACTGAAATTAACCTTCCAGATGAGTACAAGGAGATTGAGTCAGATGCCATAAGTGTCTTGAGAAATGGGTCCAAAGTGGTAAAACAGACCCACAGAAGCATGAAAGAAATTTATTCTAAGCATGGAAAATGGTAAGAATTACTTAATACCTAGTATTTCATCAGGTTGAGAATCATTACAGACTCCTTATTCTCTATCATAAAGATGGATGGAGCATTGGCATCAAAACAAATACTGTGATTTTACAAGATATACAGCTGGTTTCTTTACCCATAGCTTATTGTTACTGAGGATGGAACACTGGGGTAATAAAATGTTATAGGAAGAATACTGTAAAAAAAGGAGACAAATGTCCCTTCTCTTTCTGTGACACATTCTTTAAGCTGTTGACCACTGTACCCTGGCCCAAGAAAGCACCTTGGACATTTTGTTAGCTTGAAGCATGTTTTCCTAAACCAGACACATGAATTTTACATAAGTAGAAGGTCTACTGCATTCAAGTCACTGGCAGCTCCTACCCAGGAAGGATGAGATCAGAGGAGATAATGTGGGGAATTTTGTGTTTCTGAAGGCTGTGCAGTTTGTCTCACCATGAAGCACTAGTTCTCTGCATCATTAATTTAAACTTCTGAGAAAGTCAATTTGTTATTTTCCATTACCTTTTCTTCTTTGCTATATCCCATTTATTTAAGTAAAATCAATGTTCTAAGAGTTGTACTCTGTATTGTGTGAAGGGTGTCTTTGTAAAACACTTTTCTAAGTAAAACTTCCTGCTTATTTTATCCCTCTTATTTAGCCCTAGTCAGCAGAGATATGCAACAAAGCATCTGTCCAAAAAGCAACTCAGAGAACACAGTTTACCTGGAAAAACCAAACAAACAAACAAAAGCCCTCCCCCCCCCAAAAAACCCCAATCAAAACAAATAAAAAAAAAAAAAAAAGAAGAAAACAAACCTACAAACCCAATAAAAACAACATTTAAACTCATTCCCTGAAGTTTACAGTTATATTATTGCAATCTCATTTTGAAATGATTGCTGCCCAAAGAGACTTTACAGGTGTCTTTCAGTGAGGGCAGTTTCACCTGAACTTGAAAACTTCTAAATATAAAAGTATGGGGAAAAAATGAACAAATATTATCTGATGATGACTTGCTCAGCAGTACTGCGTAATTTCAGTACATCTACATTTTATGCACAGAAATGCTAAAATTCAGCACCATTGGTTTAAGACATTGGGCAATGGACTCACACACAGAGACTGACACAGTTTTCACAGACCTTAATAGAAGCTAGATTTTTACATTAGTCTATAGCCTGGAAATTTAGGGATGGAAAGGACTCCAAGAGATTAGCTCCTTCAGGGAGGCATGCACATACAAGTTGGCCCTTGTATATAGGCTATATAATATTTTTTTTTCTTTTCCTCAAATACTCTCAGTAAATTGCATATTTCATGCTTCATATATTTTTCCCTCTAAAGCATGTTCCGCAAATATTAGAGTTTGAGCAGTCTTATTTCTTGAGGTGTTGGTGTTACATGGAGCACTGTATTCATCACTTACCTAAATTCACACACTTCTGGCCCAGAGCCTCTGATCCCCCACCACTCTGGCTTCTATTCCCACTGGTTTTGGATGACTCACAGTGACCCTCCTGCCTCTCTAATCCATCCCATGCTTTTCACCTCTACTGGCTCTGCCTTGTACCACTTACTCTTCTCATCCCCTCAGGTCCAGCTTTTTGCTCTTCTCTGCTTGGCTTGAAATTCCTACCTCAATCTGCCTTGCAGATACTAGTGAGTCAATACCAAGGGCATAACATACATAAAGGGAACTGCAATTATGGCTAAGATCTAGCATATGCTGCTTTTTCAGCCATAAGGGTTTGCTGGAATTCTATGACAGGAATGTTAACTTGGAGAGAATGTGAGCAATCACAAGAGACATAAAGAAGGGGAGAAAGAGAAGATATTAGAAATGGGATTGTATGTGCCCCAGATGCAAATTATCTTTTTAGAGTTCTGGGAATTACTGAATTTAAGAATAATTTCAGGGAGAATCTCACTGAGCTTCTACTGCCCTGTGATAGAGCAGGTCTAGCACAGATGAAACCTGCAGAAAACTGAAGTGGTAACTCACAAGATCCTAATTAAGTGTGAACTCAGATTCTTTTAGAGCTTAATGATTTTTTAATATATGTATCAGTAAACTGATACATATTTAGGGCAATTAAAAGACTATACCATATTTCAAAGATGTTCTTTGTCAGCTTAGGCCAAGTAGATTTTTTTCTGTGAAAGTCATCAGATGTTATTTTTTTTTAATGTAAGCAAAACTAATTATTTTTTACCGATCTCCCACCAAGAGCTCTGTCCTTCTACTCCATTACAGTTAACTCTAAATAGATAAATTTTGGAATAGTCACAGGCAGTGGAACAGGATTTTTAAAAATACATGAATACTGGCAATCCTGAAATTTAACTGCTGAAGTAGTGAATATGAAGTAAATTCTTTCTGCTTTTCCCTCTCTAAATAAAGGGATAATTTACTCTGAGGCTCATCTTGAGTATAACTAAATAACTGACTCACTTTGGAACAGAGTAGAGCATGACTACTAGGCAAATTAGCACAGAATAATTATCTAAATTGATTATCAAAACAGTAATCATCCTGAGCTCCAATAATTCTGATTTATATGAAAAAACTAAGAGCATATTGCACAGCAGCAAACAACACTATTTCAGATACCCATTCCTCTTGAAGATAATTTTTCATGCACTGAAGTTAGAAGGTAGGAGCAATGTTTTATAGAAAGCATAATTAAAAATAAGATCCTCTATCTTTCATTTGGCATGTGGTTTATATTCTGATGAATTTAGCATCTGAATATATGCCATCATTGTCAGAAATTGCTGACATGGATACAAATGAAATGATTTTTGTTCCTCTATAAGCAGACCAAAGCAGATTTCAGTATTTCATTATTGTTTTCAGCTTTGAATCTGAAAGTCTGACCTCAAATTAGAAATTTGACCTCAAATCCCTGGCATATCATAACCATGGTGTACAGTGAAAATCAAGCTGAATGGATGAGAAAAATCACTGCTTCCCAGATACTGAGCACTGCTTATTCAGTTGAGAACGCCAGGTCAGTTTCCCATTCAGTCAAGGCAACACCAGCTGAATTACTTTGCTTTTAACCATGAATAAACTGATCTAATGAGATAATGCAAAATTTTATCTAATTTTTGTTAATAACGGTCCTCAGATGCAAATAAAATCTTCTCAATGGAACATTAGTAACAGACATTTTACCCACAATACTTTTCATTTTTTCAATAATGCCTAGAATGTTCCATGTCAGCTATGTACGGTGAGGAGTTTTTGGTGCCATACGGTTTACGGAGCCATCTGTGTACTCCAAGGACTGCCTTGATGTGCACTCAAATGCAAACTTGTTTTGTGAAAGGTTAAAATGGCAGAAATATATATCAGAAACCATCTACTGGTATTCCCAAAATGAATCTTGCAGCTGTTCATGTCAAATTCCTTTTGTTATTATTGGAGAAGACCATTTAACTTTAGCAGAAAGCTGTAACCCCTGTGATAATAATATGCTATAGGCAACCAGAGAGAATCTGTCTTACTTTGGAACAGAGTAATAATTTTCAGCCAACAGTATACATTTTTGGGGTTCTTTGCATAAAACAAGATTCATCTTGCAATAGTATGAAAAGTCACAACATTTCAGAGAATAATTGGGAGAAGAAATATTATTTTAAAAATTAAATTCAAGAGGCTCTGGTTCTAAAAAACAGTTTGCTGTTGTATAGTGAACTAATAGGAACTTCATTGCAACCATGTTCTTTATATAGACTTGTTGCTGGTTTTCTTTTTAGTCTAGTGAGTTTTTTATTATTTCCTGCACAGACCCTCACCTGCAGGAACTGCAGATTCCCTCTTCCATTTGCTCCATACCTGACTATGGCTGTAAGACATGAGGATTAAGCTTTCCTTCTTCAGGATGAAAACTTGTAACTCCTGGTTCTATCTGAAATGGTAGAAATGCAAATCCAATTCTAGTTTTTAAAAGGAATTATTGAGATTAACTTAATTTAGTCTTTCTTGCTTTAACCTCGTAAATGTCTTACTCCGTTTACAGTTCATACCGACAAGCCATACCAGAAGGCAGTGAGTGGTTCCTGACTACCACAGAGCACAACTGGATGTGGAGGGAATCCTGCCTTAGATTAGGTTTAACTTTCAGAGGTCTACATTTGGCTGTGACGAATCCCACCATTGTTCCCAGAAAGATCCACATGCTGTGGATCCCAGGTAGATGAATAGAATTTTTGAGATGTATTTGGTGCAACGGTTTAGCTGCAGCTAGAAATTATTGCCTGTTAATTGCTGTTCTCAGGTGTTGTTTGAAATGCATATTTGAGTCATGTATACACAGTTGGAAATATGGCACAGGACCTACAAGAAATCCACTTCTGTTTGAAGTGACAGCTGCAGTCCTGATGAGTTATATGAGTCATCTCAAATGACACATTAGGTGAGTAATCTTGAATATCTCCTAGTTTATAAATAAACACTTTGGGAGAAGTGATTTTTGGTCTTGTTATCTCTGTGGGCTAATTCATTTTAATTACAGATGCAGAGGACTTCTACAAAAAGGAATGAGAATGTCAGTTTTTATCTTCCTGTATAGCAGTGCAATCTGAGAGTTCTTGGATCTCAGTTTGAATCTCTTGAAGAAAAAATTGGTACTACGTCTCTTTTTCTCTATATAAGTGTTGAAATGGCTAAGTTAGGCTATCATAAATAGGAAGGAAGAATAGAAACCATCTTCATTACCATTGTCTCTGAACTTGAAAAGAAATATGCTGTAGTCTCTCCTCTGACTTTGGAATGACTACATATAATGCCCTGAAACTAAAAATTGCACAATACAGAGGATCTTTAAGGACTAAAGTAAGGAAAAACTCGGAAAGCAACGTATACTCAGCACTTTTTAATGGACAGCCTGGACAACTTGGCATTCAGTATACCAATTTGAAAAGTGAAATCTGAAACTTGTATTTGTCCCAGTGCTTTACATGGGGAGGTTGAATATGCAATTAAGAGTTTATATTCTGACAGAGGTCAGATGCCTCAATCTTATTTTGCATTTAAACCCTACTTAATTCTTCTGTTTTTAGGATAAAAAATACCTTTTGTACAACTTTGGCAAAAGTGAAAAAGAAGCAAACAATTGGGTCTGAAATCAGAATTGTATGCTTTAGTATAATGTAATTTTTACATTTAATTGATTGCAGTGAAATTTTCCTAAAATAAAACAGGCAGGAAAATTTCTCAGGTGTAATTGGCCATTCCTTAACTTTATATGCTTTCAAAATCTTTTTGTTTATTTATTTTTAAAGTTAAAATGCATTAGGGCAAAATGCATAAAGGGTAAAAGCATTTGAGGTGAAAGAAGATATTCTTCTATTCATTATTTGTCATACATTTGATCCAAGCTGATATCTTGAAATGGTAGTAGCTTACCCATTTTCATAGCAATAAGCAATGTTGATACATCTGAAGCCATGATCATTATTCCTCCCCCACGAATGTCGACAGTTAATATTACTAAGAAATAATTTCTCTTCTGTTTGCATCATGAAAGTGTTTTATTTTTTCTCCCCTCTACTAACTGTATTGCATCTCTTCCCCACCTTTCAATTTTCTTCCAATTGAAACATAATGAATGAAATAGTTTGGATCAATTAAAAGTAATATAGTTGTCCTAAGACTGTGTTGATTTTTTCTGCTTTCCATTTCTCTTCTCCTAATGTTTCCTTCTGTCTTCTGATTTATTTTTATCTCTGTATCTTTCTCTTTTATGGCAGGGAAAAAACATCTCTCTTTCTTTCATCCCTTAACTTCAGCAGTGATTTTTCATTGCCTTCATAGCTGTTCTGTGAGGATTTGCAGCTGCATTCCCATGACTCCTCTTCACCCTGGCAGCAACTCACTTTTTTTTTTCCTTACAATTCTCGCCTGCTTGTTGTAAGGGTGGGTGTCTCATTACTAGTCTGTTGGTGTTTTTATTAATTAGTAGAGACAATGTTAATTGAGGAATCATTTTGTTAATAAGTGTGTTAAACCCCTAAATACATCCTGAATGAAGTCAGCATTTTCTGCAATTAGAGCATTTTCCCACTGAGCTGGCTCATGCAATTCATAAAAGTTCGGTGCCTTCAAGCTTGTACTCTAACAGCCTCCCAAGCACTACAGTTTGGGTTTAGTGGCAAACTTGATGCTAAAATCAGACCAATTCCTGATGCTTGAATGAAGAGACAAGAAAATCTGGGTGAGCCTGACTCATTCTTAAGTAAAAGTGGTCCGCTTCATGTCTGTTGTTGCAAATCACTTAAAATTCAGGGGTTGTCCAGAGATAGTTCAAACTAAGACAAAAAGCACTCTATTCAGTTTTGTATTGATAACTCTCACCATACTACACTATTAAGGCATTACACTGTTACTACTACCCTATTAAGGTATCCTTTATTGGACCACAATTTCCTGTTACCATGGAAAACATCCTGGCACAGAGGAGCTCAGAATCAAGTTGAATGCTTTTTAGCATTTAAAATAGATAGCCTCAGTGTTTAAATTATTGAATCATCTTCTCTATTTCATTTCTAGAGTGCAGTCAGCCACTCACTAGAGCTTGTAGGACAGTAAAGGCTGAGAATAGGAGGTTAAAGGATGATAAAGGCTCACCCAAGGAAAAAACATGTGTGACAAAGGCAGAGCATCTTACCTGGCTGCTTCTTATACTTAACAAAGCCAACAAATCCCCAGCATGTGATTTTTCCCACCCCTAGCTAGAGATCCAAACACCCAATAACCCTTAACCAACTAACTATGGCATATTTTACTAACTATGGAGTATGCTATATATTTCAACTCAAACTATGGAATATGCCAGATATTAACTATTAGCTATCAATTAACTAAGAGAGGGACAGGGGCTCATTGGGTACCTTACTGCTCTCTACAACTTCTTAAAAAGGGGTTGTAACTAAGTGGAGGTTGGCATCTTCTCCATGGTAACAAGAGATAGGACAAGAGGAAATGGCCACAAGTTGTGCCAGGGGAGGTTTAGGTTGGAAATGAGAAAAAATTTTTTCACTGAAAGGATGAATTACTTTGCAAAAAAGAACGTAACAGGGCCTTCCTATCTGTCTGACACTACATGTTGTCCTATTAAACACCTTTCAAAACAAAGTATTTTGAGTCTTTCATGATAAATTTTATAACCATTTTCTTTATCATGTGTAATTGAAGTATTTATGTGTGCAAATCTTGAAAGAAAATATAATACCCATATATTAAAATAAAAAGGTTTGTGACCCTCACTAGTTAAATATTGATATGTTGAATATCAATGTGATGCAAGTGAATTAGCACAGTACCTGACAACACAGAAAAAAAAAAATAATTAGAGTTTAAGTTATAGGAGAGATAAAGAAAGCATGAATCTCTCTAGAAAGAAATACTTGTAGAAAGTGATTTTCAAAGCTTAAAACACAGAAATATAACAAAAGAAACCAAAAGAAATTTTCAGCTTTTATCACACCTTTATTATTCGGCTGTTAGTAATAAAAAAAAAACAACTTTCACAAGTGTAATGTTTCTGGCACAACCCTGTTTACTGTTAGTGCATTTATACAATAATATGTCTAATTCTGATTTGACCTATGACAGATGGAAGAAATGAAGTTTTAGTTTGATTAATTTATTAATTCTAGTCTTAAAGATCTGGAAACAATCTGCACATCAAGGTCTATTAACTGTAGATTATTTTCTTTCCTAAACATCTTTAATGAAAAAAAATTACTCAGTTTGAGGGAGGAATTTGTTTCCAATGCCAGTTTGTAAATTAACTTTTTATTCAGTTGATATGATTGGAAATCTAAGGAGAGTTTTATGGATTATTTTAAAAAACCTACATTTTAATAACATCTCTTGGCATTAGTAGAATAATAGGTCGAATTTTCAGAAATAAAATTTACATGTAGATACATATACATATTTGTGTGTGTATGTCCTGAAAAGGATAGAGACATGTAAAAAACATACTTTCACTGACTTTTAAGTAGCATTTTCACTGACATTTAAGTATCATTTACATAATAGGTTTAATTTCAGATATATCTTGATATTTTTAATGAGTAGGCAGTTTTTATGGAAAAAAATTTTGGTAAACAGGCTGCTCACTTTACTAGAATGAATTTTAATAATTTCTTAATAAAAGTGTAAAGACTGTAAGTTGTAGTGGGATTAAAGGTCTTCAAAAAAATTTCAAATTTCCAGTTACCTATTCAATTTGCTGTTGGAATCCTTCAGCAAGGGGCCTTTCAGTTTTGGTTTTATTGTTTGGGTTGTTTTGATGGAATGGAGACATTTAATCTATATTTTCATTTAAAAATGTGACACTATTACTCTGAGTCTCACATTCTTTTGCCATTCTGGATAATACACTTGGGTTTTTGCACCTTGACTCCTTGTGGAGGTGATCTCTTTTTAATAATTGACAGGAGAATCTCTGCTGTGCTCCTAGGTTGTGCACAGGTTGTATACCCCAGAATCTGAGGGTAAAACTTTTGTGTCACCCAACTCTATTTATAGAGATGTTCAGGCATTCTTACTGGGTTTGTCAAGTAAGAACCACTATTTGCTTCTTATGGAACTTTTTTCTATAACATTCTATTCCTATGTTTGACTTAATTCTTATTAAAGATGTTATTTTCCAAGTAGGCATTGATATGTTGCTAAATAATCTAGCTCTCCTCTTCTAGACTGGGACCTGCTCCTGTGATTGACTAAGCCATAAGCATTTTATTTTACTCTGGGGTTTCTGTAGGATTCATGGAACTATAGTATTCTTAAATAATGCATAGGTCAAGCTCTGAGTCAAGGGAAGAGCCACAAAATGCAATGCAAACTAGATAACATAAATATGTGGTTTGACCCACACATTACAGAGTGCTCCAAAGCTGTCCCAGAAGGTTTGGCACACTTACTGCTCCCTCAATCACACCACGGGTATGCAACACATGCAAGAGACTCATACCATATAAAAAAATTACTTTAGTGGATGCAGCACTGCTTTTGCAGTATTTTGTACACATAAAGCTGAAGGGAAAAAAAAAAAGATAAAAAATACACCAAAAATAATTAGCCTTACTGTCAAAGAAATGGTGGATGAAGCCAGAAGACCCAGTGCTGTAGGGTTCATACATAGCACATTGCATCAAATTTTCTGTGGAAGAAAAAATCACTTTCCTTGCTACAGAAAGCCTTGAAGAGTGTCATGGCAAGCTGCTCCTCACTTGTCCTAAGACTAAGCATCCCTCCCTGGGACCAATGCACTTAGCAACCCAAATTTAGCTAAGGGTATGCCTTTAATAGTAAATGAGAAAGGGCAAAAGACTTTGGTCATGTAGTGCTAAGTCCCCAGGATGCCAGGGCCTGTTCTGATTCCCTCATTGGCAAGTGCCAATGCCTGCAATGTGTCCATATCACTGAGCAGGAAATCACATCCACAGGGACTACTGGGAGCAGCCTATGGCTACTACTTTATCATGAACTGTGTCAAAGATCATCTGGGACACCACAGCTGGTCCAAGTGTGATGGATGTGAGCAGACAGTGCCACTTGGCTCAAAGAATCAATGCTTAGAGCCAAGAAGTGCAAGAAGGGCTGTTTATTAATACAACACAGATGTATTTTAATTATAAGGTTTCATGAAAAATGAGTCATACATTTATTGCTTATTCAATTTTTTACTCCAGCATTTTTTCATATAGAATTTGTTTACCTCAGAGGTGGTCTCTCAAATAAAATATCAGAACACTGTCCTTTCTGTCCTCTGTGACTCAATGCTTATTTTGTATACTATTATAAATCACACTGCATTTGCTTTTTGTCATCTTGTGTTATAAGTTGATTTCAAATTTTTGCCTAACATCACTCCCTGATCTGTTTAACTTCCATGTTTTAGCCCTCCTGTTGATTGCAAAGTAAGAGTTTCAGACCTTCATTTTTCTTTAGATGTGTTAGCTTACTTTTTTTTCTTTCAAAATCTCATTTTGGTTTGTATATCTATTTACTCCATTTTTTTTAGCCTGACTGTTGTTATATTTATGTCCTTGGTAGGGTTTGAAAGGTCCCTTGATTAAATGCAATCTAAAAACACTATTAACATAATGGTTTTCCCTCCTAAGTGGTCTAATGAAGTTGCTAAATAAGAACAGTTGTGGCACAGTTGGCTAGTTCTCCAGAGGTCTTGACCCAAAGTACGTTATCTCAAGCCAAACAGTTTATAAGATCTTTTTAATAAGAATGACTAAACATAGAAAGTTTCATTTTGTGTTGTTTTGGTCATTATGATTTCTTATAATAAAATTCTATGGCATATATTCACTTGAAAGTTTGAAAAGACAAAAGTCATAATAAATTGCCACGAACTATCTTTTCAATAAATGGAAGAAGAAGGGAAGAACAGGAAAGCAAGGGATTTATGAATTAGAGGAAACTAAATTCATCATTACAGCATTGAAAGCTTTCCCTGAAATTGATTCTGTACTAATGCTTCTAATGTATATAAAAACCCATGAAAACTCATAAAGTTATTTGGTTACCTTTTTCCTTTCTTGGCTGACATTTTAGATTACAGAATTGGAGTTCAAAACTCAACCCAGACAGCTACTTTACTCCTAACACCCTTTGTTAATATATATTTGCTGAATAAGGTTCTAAACAGGAATGTGCAGAAATGCCTTTGTCTTGGAAGCACTCAGAGACTTTTAGTTCTCATTTTGTACCTGACATATCCACAAATCTCTGCTTCCTGGTCTCATGTCACTGATACTTTCACAGAATATCTATTGGATTTAAGCCAAGACAGGCCTCAGCCCAGCTCCTCTTTGACTTCTCAGTGATTAAGTAATCCATTTAGGATATGGGAAACCAAGACTCAATTTCATTCTTTGCCTCACCATTTCCGATGGGAATGCACAAAGGATGTGTTTTCCAACGGTGTAATTTCAGTCCACCCTGCTCAATCAGTTCCACTGTGCATAGTCTGGGTACATATTCATTAGGCTGGAGAGAGAAAACAAGTATAAGCCAGTAAAAGATTTTGGCCCTTGGCTAATAGACTGAAAACACAGTCTTGGGCTCCCTGAACAGGGGATTTACAGAATGTGGTACCTCAGGGTGGAGGTCCATCTACTTAGGCGTGATGCTACTATTATTGCCAATGAGAAACACTACAGTGAGCTTGCCTTCCACAGGGCACCTGTGTCTCATATGTGATCTCAGAAATCATCACCAAAGCAATAATAATAATTCATTTAAAGAATTAACTAGAGAGTCAACATTTGTTTTACAGCACTTAACACCACTTAAATATGTTAGCACAAATATATAAACATATTGACTTTAATGTAGGTAGGTATATTCTTGTATGTTTATATTAAAAAAAAATCTTTGCATCAGAAAACTTTTCAAAGACTAATGACTGAAGATCTAGAGACCAGTGATTCACCTGTATGGTGTTTATTCCCATCCTTAATGATACATAACATTTTCAGCATTTTATCTACCTCATTTACTAAAGAAAGGTTTTGTTGAGGGGGTGCGTGTGGAAACCCAAATACTAAATTCTGTACTGTCACAAGGTGGTGCTGTTGGATAAGAAAATCAAGAGGAATAGCAGAGAGATTTTTACAGAGAGTTAAATAAAATTAAAAGAACCACAGCTTCATTCACCTCTGTCATGTCCAATCTTTCATTTCTTCTTTTGACACAAAGATTTTAAATTAGTCAGAATCGTTATTCCTCTGGCCTGTATTCTCAATAACTCACAAAGTAGATACAGATCTTTAACATGAATTTCATGCCTCTGAAGACTGACAGTTAATGAGGCTATTATTTTCATTTTTAAATTGGCCGAATGTGAGACATAAAATTGGTGGTTTCACATATCTTACTGTCACTTTTCAGTGCAAATTTTATTCTTCATCTTTTAAAACCTTTTATAATATAAGGTGAATGCCTAAATCATCAGATAATTCAATATGATATTTTCTATTCAACAAGTATTATGCTAAGCCAATGACCTTGTTTACTAGATATAAATGGTGTGCTTTGAAAAAAAAAAGTGAATACTAGATCAAATTGCTTTGGCTGATATAACATCTTGACATTGAACTGCACATTCAGATCCTTGCATCATCTAATTTACAATCTTTCTTCAAAAATATCCTTTTTTCTAAAAAGATGATCAGTGCAATAGCTGTAAACAAAGTCTTCAATTTGAAAATCATCTGTGCTTATCACAGTTCAAGCTAAAGGTATTGAAAATTTCCACAGAGCACCATGGGATCTTTCAGTATCTGTGGAAGAGTGTGGAGATAGATGCCCAGTTTTAAAATTACTGAATAGACTAATTCTATCTTTCCTGATTGATAAAGGTAGTGGCATACTTTGGGTGTGAGGTGTTGTGCTGAAATTATGTTTTAATTATGGATGTTATGGTTATGTTAACTCTTTTATCAAGTTTAGTGGATTTTGCACTTCTGGTGCTCTCACTAGGATTACATTATAGCACTGTAGGTGAAGTTAAAAAATGTGTCAGAGCTTCAGCAGGGATTTTCAATGACAAAATGAAAGTTTTTGAATTGTACTTTGCTTCAAAGAAAGGGCCTCAGCAGTTGCATTCTTTGGGACATTGGTAGGCTGACACATCATTAGCATCTTTGAATTACAAGAATAGGATGTCTGAGGGTCTAAATTTTACCCCTTTACACTTAAAAGATGGGGGTCTTGGACTATGCCTGTGGTGAACTTCTGTTTTCAATATAAGAGGCAGAGTAATCTCACAGTTTATTTTCACCTTTCACCTTCATGACCCATGTGTAGTTTTTTGGGGGTTTTTGTTGGGATTTTTCAATTTTTATCGTACTTTGGATTGAAATCCTGAGTGAGATCCTGACTATTCTTTAATTCTATTGAGACTAGCAGAATTTATAAATGTAAATTATGTTACCAGCACATTTTTAAATGCAGAGTATGTTATTAGGGCCACTTGGGATCTAGTTCAAAGCCTTGATGTGTTTGATTTATTTTAGATGTGTTTGATTTGTATTTTACTAAAAGAAGCCCCTTCAAAGGTAATGGATAACATGCTTCAAAGACAAAATGCACTTGTGATCTCACAGAACCAGCATGGTCTACTGGGTAAGTATTAACCTGGGAAAACAAGGTTGGAATTTCTGGGTATTTCCGTCATCACTCATTACCTTGCTGAATTGCCTGCAGCAAGTGGCTCCCTCACTATGGCTTTGGTGGTTTTTTGTCTGGTTTTTTTTTTTTTTTTGTTTATTTCTGCCTGTAAATAAAGATGATTGATGAAAAGCTGATGTTAAAGTTTAGCATTGTTACCTCACTCAGAAGAAGGTAGTTCTTCTTTATATTGGGGTAAAGGAACATGAAGAGAGGCTTAAAATAAGCATGAAAACTCTGCATGTTCTGTTTTTCTTTACGCACATTTGTATCTAAATATAGCAGTATTTTGTCTCTTTCTTCTTTCTGTGTAACTTCTGTGCTCTTCTTTTGTGTTACTAAGTATTTCTAAGCTAACTGTTGTGTATAAAAACCTTTTTCAGGGAAAGCTAGAGAGAGCAGTAAGTCCAGATACAATACAGATATATATACTTCTCGCTGTACACATATTTTTTGTTCCTCATCCATTATTCAATCTGCTGTAGGAAAAGCTTGTACGTGTGACATGAGACTAACAAAAACATTGCAGTCGTCAGTATTTTCAGTTCCTAGCATCTTATTGTTTGGCATCTAAATCTGTGTGAGTTGTTTTCTTCCTGCTGTGGTAAACAGTCTCGTTTTCTTACCATTCTCTTAAACATTGCAGTCATGGAGAATAGCTGCCTCTCTAGGGAATGTGTATACTGCAGTTTGCACCTCGAGTCTCAGAGTAAACATAAACATTTATGCTGTTATGTCAGTAATATAACCTCCCCACTCCAGCTGAGTATTCCCCCGATTATGCAGCCACATTAGCCCTCTCAGCCACAGCACCACGCTGGGAGCTAGCAAGATCATGTTCAGCTGTTTTTAACTTGAAGGAACAGATTGTTAGAAAGCAACATGTCCTCAGCTTCGTTGATTTAGAGCCCGGGTAAACCTCTATGAAGTGAGAGTTTGGGGATTTCAGTGAGATCAAATGCAGCCATATTCTTGCCTAAATAGGAAATATTTAATGCAGTATTACAGTTTAGCTTGCCTACTTAACATCATTTTGGGATGCTCATGTCTCCTAACATGCTAGGCAGCTGATATTGTCATTGAAGTGAGCAGAAAGAAACTGATAATTAAACTGACAATGGGTAGTAGAAATTCACTAAAGAACATGGGTGATATTTCCATGTCTGTCTTTTTTCTATCTTTTTGCTCTGTTGTCTTGATGCAGTCACTGAGACTGAAAAACTTGATCACAGAGCTTTAGTTTTTTAGAAGATGGAGGGCCAGGTTTTTGTGGTGCTGTTCCCACACCAAGTCCAAACTAGCCCCAAAGCTGCTGTACACAGCCTGGCAAGTCCATTACAGTGCAGAGGTTATCCAAAACAAAACGTGAGCAAGGATTTTTCTCTCTATTCTCATTCCTGAAGCTGGGAAATACCAGCATTACTCTAAGAAAACATAAATGACCAGTGTGCTGTTTTGCCAGGAGTATTTTACCCTGCAAGGGAAGAGAAAAGAGTTCAAGATCATATCGTTTCTGTAGTTTGATAAAATGAAGACAAAAGGTATTTGGGTTTCTTTAGGAGTCCTAATTTAACATCAAAACTGAATTGATAATCTAAGTCCTTGATAGTGGGGAATTTTGCTGCTAGTGTAAGTCAAAGGGACATCGTGATGCTGTGATTCAACACAGAGCCTTATGCCACCCTCACAAAATTGTTGATATTCCAGTTGATATCCCTGTATCAGCTGATGCCCAGTATTGCTCCTCCATCTTTCTGTTTTATGCAGAACTGTAACAGAACAAAAAGAAAAATACATATGTATTTACATTCTAGTATATTTATGTGAACTCTGCCTTTCTGTTAGCCACAGATCTAAAAATAATGTCTCCATATGCTGCTTCAGCAAGGTGATCTCTGAACCCTTGCGTCTCTCAGGGTCCTAATTTTTTCCTACTATTTATCTCTTCTCCCTAAATTCTACTGTCTGAGGGCTTGAGCACCCACATGATAAACTGTTTCAGGGACTTAATCCGGCTAAGGATCAATATGCATTTTCTTCTTTCTCTCTCTTTCTCTCTATCTTTTTTTTAATTTTTTTTCCTTTCTTTTCCTTTTTTTTTTATTTCTTAATTTCATTTACTCTGTGAATTTTCATCTGTTCAGCTCCCATAATGTTTCAATACATGATTACACAAGACATAGTGCCAGTGCAAGGCAGGAGAGTGCACAGCTGGGGATGGAAAAGGCAGCTGAGATCACAGCAGTCTCAATTTAGATTTGTTGAAATGATTATGGATATGCACCTTTCATTTCCTGAATTTTAGCTGCTGCTGAGAGAAGTGATCCCCAGACACAAAAATATTTTTAACCAGACTAGTTAATCATGCAGCTATAGGAACTTCATGCACTTGGCATTTAGAAAGTGGTAGGAACTGGGGGCAAGCAAATGAGTGATATATTTTTAGTGACAGTGACCATTTATTTTATCTTATAGTGTTACTGAAACTTTGCATGTTTTAATTGAAATTTATTTTAATTTTAAAAAAATCTTTATAATTTCTCATCAAGTTTAACAGAGCTGCAGTTGTGTTCCTTGAAACCTTGTGTGCTTAGCAGTTTTTCAGAAGAATTTCAACCTGACCGTTCCTCACAAGCTCCACCCCTTCTTCAGTCTCTGTTCTTCTCAGCTCTTCTAGATGCACAGAATGCAAGGAATTGTGTTGGAGAATAAACAATGGGTTTTCATGTTGTTATTATCTAGTGATTTGCAAGATTTCAAGGTTGTTGGTCTTCAGTTCAGAGATAAACAATTCTGATCATCCTTTATCATATTAGTTGCCTTTGAACACTATTCCAATGCATACAACATCTTGCAATAAATTGGAGATGACATACAGTGAAAATCAAATATGTCTGAAACTTGATACTCAGGAATATGTCATTATTCTGGATAAGCTTCTATATGACTTGGGAATCCCAAATAATACATTTCCATACTTCATGAATCATTAATGAAAAAAGGTGGTTGGTTGTTTTCTAAGATATTACACACTACTTAAAATACGGCTCTTTCTGAGTCCTGCCTAGGACATAACTGCAACATGGTTACAAACTGGATTTATTTTGCATCCAAGCTGAGCTCCTAAAATGAAACATGATTGATCAAATTATGTATTGTGAACAAATCAGACAGTCATGGGAATTTTTCCTTAAAGAAAAATTTTCAATTTTGGTTTAATTTCCTTGACTTAATGGAATGAAATATGATTATATCTAAAGTCCTCCACCTCACAATTTTATGAAATAGGTAATTATAAATTGATTTTTAAAAAGTGGAAATAGAAAAGTGGGAAAGAAAATATTTAACTAACACTTCAGAAGGTATCACTGTATTTAATATGAACTGTGATACTAATTCATAAACCTCTTTCTATTTAAAAAATAAAAATTTTTGATAAAATGGATTAATGCAAAGTCACAATAAAAGTGATTTTTTTTCCCAGAAATGTAAAGCTGTGGTTAGGATACATACAATAGAAATGGAATTCTACCATATTTTTTAAGCTCTAACAAGGCACTTTTATACGCTTTTTCTCTTAGTTCACTATCAGGTTTTGCATTCATTGATTAAGCTTTTAGTTTTTGAGTAAATTTTTACTTCCTTATGTCTATTATTAGAAAGTTTATGGTTTAATTAAATGACCTTATTGATTGGCATAAAATAGTCTTCTAATATACAGCTTCTCATAACTTAAACCTTTTGCAGTTCACTTGACTTCCTATTTTTATTTAGTTATAAAAAAATTGTGGCCTATGGCATCTTCAATTTTCAGTAGCATTCCTAGGTGAAAAAAATAGCATAAACCCAGAAGTATATCTTTTATTACAATGTCAACTCTGGCATTTCATTAGCTAACAAAGGTCTCCAGCTGACTTCATCAGTGAATACATTGGTATAATTTCTCTCCAACCAGGGAATAAAGTCACCAATATTTTACAGTTCTCATACATACTTGCATGTTGTGAAAAATAAATATATTTTTTTGTGCAAAAGCCCGGCATAAAAGCTGTTTACAACCTATAATATCTGTGTTCTGCCTTTAGAGATGAAGAAACAGGAGAGCACAGCCAACATATGAATACTGGAATGTGAATAAAAGGATGTATGTGTGTAAAAACAGCCTCTGTTCTTTCAGACTAGCAAAAATGGGGTTTGCCTCCTCATCCATGTTTCACTTTCAAAGAGCCAAAACAGTCAGTTGTTATTTTAAGAATGATGCATCAGAGAGCACTGACATCCCAGCACTTAAATGTTTGTAAGCAGCACTGAATGCTATAAACCAAAGAATTTTCTATTATAGACTTGGAAAGCTATAATCTGTCAGTAAAACCTCAATTCAGATTTCTGAAAGCACTGCTGAAGAATTTTGGTTGGAACCAACTGCTAGACCTTAGCTGGTCCAACTCCTACTCAAAGCTTTTCCAGAGCTAGAGCAGTTTGCCCAGAGTTTTCCACAGCTTCTCTGGGCACAGCTGGGACACAAAACACAGCTGTTTACCCAGGAACAGTGGGCCATATGGAGGCACAAGTGTCCTCTTGGCAGGTGTTTGGTAGTCCCTTCAGGGATCTTTTGGTTAGCAAACATTTACATATAATTTTATAATCTTTGTCTGCCTAGATAAGCCACTGCTGTCTTGGAGGTGCTCCAAGGCATAACCTTCACTGCTGATACTCGTGCACGCTGGACACCTTGGACAGGTTAAGTCCACTTCTAGTGCTCTGCATGGATCTGTGCTTGTGTTTCAGGAGCACATTACATTGTGGCAACACATTATACCTCAACACATGCTTTAGTCTTCTTTAGTTTGATTTCTTTATTTTACTTTTTATGATAACTATTTCTCACTCCACACGCATAAGTGCATCATAGAAGACATTGACATAAACTTTCACTTAAAGGTGTTTTCTGACACTCCCTGCAGCCTCAGGTAGAAAAGTCCCAGGAAGTAAATTTTGGCTGAGGAGGCTGCTGTCCCTGGAGGTACCTGAATCAGCCAGGTCAAGGTACCATTTTTCCTAGCACAATACCACTGTTACCATGATTGCATGAACATCTTCAAGCCTTTTTTCATGCTTTTTCCTGCCACTCTCCACGGTAATGTCTTGTTCCTGTCTTTGTGTCCTTCTTCTCATGCCACTGATTGCTACAACTTCCTGTCATTCAAGTAGGAAGCCCATCATAAAACTACTGGCCCTCCAAGACCTTCTGCTGAGTACGGGTCGTTTGTTCCCCTGTCAAGGTTCACAGCCCTGGTGAGTCTGTCTCATATTTCTTTTTCCTTTTCTATGCTCCAAAGGTGCCCTTTTCCATGATTGCACCTTACCATAGTCACATGGAACTTTTTAGAATTCAATGGATTTCAAAGTATAGTCTTCTTTAAACTTGCTGTTAAAAAATATCCTAACAGATACAAACCCTCCCATACAGAAAATGTACATCACCAGTGTAGATGTTTTAATTTTCTTCTAATCAATTTGCTCAGGTTTTTTGTTTACTTTTTAAAAAATACCAGCCTTTTACCTTCTTTTATCTAGCAAGTAACCTGGGCTAGCTATTTTATATAATTTTTTTTTCCTTAATCTGCACCTGCTTTAATAAAAAAAACTAACTCCCTGCAAAAGTGAAAAAAAAAAGGAGAAAAGAAAAAAAAAACCCAAAAACCAACCAAACAAAAAAACTACAAAACCAATTTAATTTTAATAAAAAATTAAATAATATATACTTTTCCCTGGTCTGCATTGAAGTATCTGGGTTACATATGCAAACCCTAATGAATTCTGAGCAACAACAGCTGAGAAAATAATTTGAAATAAATGCCTCCCTTAATAAATAATAATAAATGCCTCAATATTTTCCATTTGCAAAATGTCTATAGCCAATTCATTATTTCTTCATATTAATTCAGTATTCAGATTTGCTCAAAAGTTTTTCACTTAATTGATTGAATGAGTGGCTGGGAACAGTTCAAAGTATCTGTATGTTGTTCAGTATTCAGCTTGGCTGGCAATTAAAAAGCTGTTTCTGATCTTTAACTCATCTACAGTTCCTTTTTATCAAGCATCTCTTTTTGGCCTCTATATAACAATATCTGAAGACCTTGCAAACTTAAATGTGCTTACTCTTACAGCATATGAATTCAGGATTTTTTTTCTTTTTTCTCTGTTTTATGGATGAGAAGCAGTATATATAAAGCCAGGTTTTTTTTAAAGGTGCTTAGGCATAGTTCCACTAAACTAGAGAAGCAACGCCTCATCTGCTGCCAGCTTACTTCCTGGAAAATTCAGCAGCCAATAAATGTTTTGGCTCCCAATGAGGTATAAAGAAGAGCCAAGTGCCTAAGGAATGGATTTTTCAGAAACCTGCAAGCTAAGCAGAGTCTATGTCAGTTAGATATGAGACAAATCCATACCAAAGGACATAAATAAAAGCTGTGACTTACAATCCTTCTATTCCAGTCATCCAGAAAGCAATTGATCCAACAAGCTTAGGTTTGAAGAAGTAATGCTGTTGAAAAGATGAGGGTACATCAATCTCTAGTAAGTACTAGAGAAGCATAAAATGCCCACCTTCCCCTTGGGGATCAGTGGCAAGCTACTTATTGTTTCCAGATCGAAACTGCCTTCTGTTTCATATAAAGACATCAGGGCCCTGGAGACATTGGTACACCTTAGCCTTAGTGTCCCTGACAAGCTGCACCCAGGGTTTCCCCTCCATAGCACCAGGAGTTAATGACAGCCCTGAGTCAGGCATCCAGTCCCTGCCTGAGCTATGTGCGAAATGCTGAAGATTTTATCAGAGCCTGGCACTGCCCGTTGTGCTCAGATCCTGTGGGACTGTGACCTCTTGGTCAGGGCATGCTGGGGTCACCCTCGTCTGCCACTTTGTGCCCTTGGCCAAACATGAGAAAATATCAACAGAGCTGCAATCTACAGCTCTGTGAGAGAACTGACAAGTGCAAAGGCTTTGACTGGACACAAAAGTACACTGCCATATCATTTTCCCTTTCCTTCCTCTTCCAGCTTGCTGTGTTCTTTTACTGTCAATGCTATCATCATATTACAAAAACTCCAAAAACAACCAGTTTTCTAGAACAGCTTTCCGGGAAAAACAAAAGAACAAAAGGAATAACAAAATCATACCTGGCTCTCCCTAGGACAAACCCATGAACCAAACTGAGAGTTCTACTTAGATGAGCTAGACTGCAAAACTAGATTGCCTACCATTGTCTACCAGCCACATCCTGGTTGTTTTCACCTGTACTGTTAAAGTATATTGATTTTAGCAATTATTAATTAATTATACATTATCTATATCATAGAATTCTGAAAATATTTAGAATGCAGTCAGTACTCTGTATAGTTTGTGCAAAAGAAATTTGTAGATATGAGAAAGATTTCTCATAGATAGGATTCATTCTGTTAGATCTCAAACACAGGATTCAAGTACAGTTTAAGAAAACAATGTTTTAATGATGATATTTAGATGTCTTCTTGTAATTTTAAGGGTTTAATTAACCTAAATATCAAAAACTTGGTCAAAGTGATGTAAATCTTCATGTGTTTCGGAGGAGGACACTATTTCATTGTTATTTCTTTGGGTTTTGGAGATTTTTGTCTTTTTGATATAAAAAAGGGCAAACAGGAGCCAGAATTTCCATACTCCATGCAGGTGGAATGTACAATTTTACAAACACTTTTATATTCATAGCTTGACAGCAAAAAAATATTCAGAAAAGAAATGTTATCTCTGTTAGCTTTTTTTATTGTTTTAGTTTTGGCTGTGCAGTTAATTGTACATATTTGTTGTTGCTCTCCTTATGTTTAGTGAGATCTGATAAACGCAACCTAGAAAGACTCCCTTTATGTTCACAACTTTTTCTTGATGGGCTAAAATGAACAAATATACAGATTCTATCAAAAAAATGCCTTGTACATATTTCTATTGATAATTCCACCCCTTTTCAAATAAATATCTTTTACAGTCACAACAAACAAAGCTCGAAATCTTAAAGTTATTCAATAAAGAAACAAAAAGTAATCTAATTCCAGTGAAGGTAGGGATGAACTGATAACTCAGTAGATACATTGCAGTGACTCCAAATAAAATATAATCTTATAAATAAAACACAATCTTTTAGAATCCACCAGATCAATAGGTGTTGTATTTCTTAGTCAAAGGTTGAGTCTCAAGAATGTATAATTCATTGAAAAAAATTACTTTTGAAACAATCTTTGACATAAAACAAAAATAAAAAATAGCAAACATTTCACTATCACATATAAGCTTGTGCAATTACATACAAATATAGGTTCAAGTTCTCATGTGAGATTCCAGTGAGTTGCCCAATTAAATATTTTACAGGGGATGTGAAAAAAAATAAAAGAAGGCTTTAATAAATCATGATGTTTTGGATAAATGCTGTAAAAACACTACTGTTCCAGCACTTTATCTGGCTGTCGTGATTTTATCCTGTGATTCTAAATTTGTACTTCAGAGAAGATTATTGTCTTACAACTGATTAATATTTCTTTCCTGAAAATACTGAGATACCTCTTCGATGAAGTTTTGCAAAGTTCTGTATTGTTGTTCTGTTGCTCAAACATAAAAAGACCATACTAAATCACTGTAATAAATCAACAGAAGAGTCCCTGTAGTAATTTATTTTCATGGATGTCCTGAATCCTGTAAAGTTTACACTGTGAATTCTTTCTCATCAGCAAATCTGAAGGAAAAGAATTGTATAAGCCGTTGGTACAAGTAGCTTTTGCAAATCAGAGTCTTCAGCAGAACTTTTCCCTTGTTTCTTATATTTAATTTCAAGACTTGGGGTGGCTGCATAAACAGCTGATTTTTGAAGATTGTTCCCTCAAAAATCCAATTCTTCATATACGTAATGAAGGAAACCTAAAATTAATGATTACTATAATTTTATAATTTTATTAGTAGCATTAATTAATCTATATGTGAATGTCTCTCTTTATCTGATTTCTCAATTAGAAAAGTTCTTCTTTTATTACCTCATAAAGGTATCATGAAATAACTAGATTAACATAGTGCAGAGACATTTATATAAAAGTCTGACAGAAAAAAAAGAGAAATATTGAGTAGCCATAATATTGAGAATTTTTGAAATGTAAGGTTCTAGCGCTATTTATGGAGATTAAAATGTTTTAAAGTTTAATACTTGCAGGAAAACACGGACCTCTGTACTCTGGATCAATATGATTTTGCAGAAGCCATTTATTGTTTACAGTAAGCAAAAGTTATAGATTTCTGCATAGCCTAGACACTCACACACACATTATATGATTGGATCCTCAGCCTGTCCATAAGACTGGAATACACCCCCCAGGGCACCCTATTGGCCAGAATTCATTCCCATGCCGAGCCCACTTCTGTCTCAAGTTTACATTCTCGATGGACAGCTTTCCCAAGCCTCTCAGCCTTGTCCTATTTTTCTCACAGTGACCTTGATGAATTCCTGAGGCCTGAGTAACAAGCTGCAGGTGTTCAGATAACATCACAGGGAGTTTGGATGGTACAAAGAATAGCTTAACTCTTGCAAATACATTGCTACAAATACTGTTTGCTGGAAAGTAAAAAAAGAAAAAAAAAAGAAGAAAAAAGAAAGATCTAAAACTACACAGCTGCAAAACATATGTGCTAGATATAAATTACCAGCTCTGTCTACAGTTAATTTTTTTTTCAAATCTGAGAGTTTTCCAGTACAATTAGAGAATGATTGTAAATTCTGAAGAGAAAATATTTGCTTAAAAAGATATGTTTGTTTGTTTTCCAAATCCTGTATTTGTTTCTGTCTGCTCTAGTAGTATAGAGCATATATGGATGGTTTTGGAGCAGGCCAGGTGACTACACATTACCTTGAACAGCTCTTTTCAAATTATCTGAGGCATCTCACATCCAGGAACTTCACTTTAAAGTAAATATTGTGCCAAACCTATGAGAGTCCCACAGTGCCCTTGGCTAGCGCCTTAAACCTGGCTGAGATAGTTCTCACCTACTCATTTAAGGAACTGAACTGAGCTCCTCCATCCTCTCACAAAATCTGTAGAAAAATTTGAGTCACAGGACATAAGAACCTCCTCTATTTTTAAAATCAAAAGGAGCTACTGTTTCCAAAATGTTCAACATGTTTAAGAAAATCTTGAATGTTGAGAATAACAAATAGATGCGACAAAATGGAATTATTTTCTTGCAACAAAATATCTGAAAAATGTACATGGGCCCACACATGCTTAATCCTATAGCCTTCACTAAGATGCACTTATTCTAGCTGAGGTACAAAGGATGTCATTATTAGAGAATTCACTATTATCTTTATCACACAATCCACAATGCATCATCTTAAGTTGCATAATACATTTTTTCAGGTGACAGTGGGAGTTTTTAAAGTATTCTGTAAACAGTGGAAGATTCCACCAAAAGGATACTCCATTTGGTGCCATGCTCAGCATTTCAAGTGAGGGAAGAAGGAAGGAGGAAGTGGGGGTTACTCAGATTGGTGGTTTTTGTCTTCCCAAGTCACTGTTACATGTGATGGAGCTCTGCCTTCCTCAAGATGGCTGAACCCCTTCCTGCGTATGGGAAGTGGTGAATTAATTCCTTGTTTTGCTTTGCTTACGTGAGCAGCTTTTTCTTTATTTATTGAATTGTCTTTATTTCAACCCATGAGTTTTCTCCTTTTTACTCTTTTTATTCTTTTCCCATCCCACCAGGGGTGATTCAGTGTGTGGCTGTGTGGTGCTTAGTTGGCAGCTGGGATTAAACCATAACACACTGAAAGAAGCCGTATGAGTACAGCTCCTACTTCTCAGCCTTCATTGGAGTCCTTGTCTTGCAATATCTGTTTTATTGTTTGAGAACTGGTAATGGAAATTGGACAAAACATGCTGGGGATGATCATTTGCTGAATGCCTGCAAAGCTCTTTGAAGACAGCAAGGGTCTTGAATACTTTACACTAGGTAGGTGAAAGAAAAGTCCTTCTCTGTACTTCAGTAGCAATTGCTGTGGAGTGAGGCTTTCAAGAGGATCCTGCAACACAGTGGGAAGGTGCATTTGGCAACATGATTTAAAACTGTGCTTTTCCTCAGACCCCTGACCAGCTCTTTGTTCAGATAAGAAGAGAATTTGTATTTACTGATAATTCTGACAACACTTGGTGCTGCAGCATTGTCAGACCTTGTAGTCTTGTTTCACATCTGTTGGTACATGGTATAATTTATAAAGATCCACATGACTATCTGATGCTTGGTTTCTGTGAATTGAAGAACTATTATTGTTCCAGCTGTCAATCTGATTCCATTTTCTAAAACAGCAGCAAATAAACAACACAAAACAAAAAAAGCCAACCCAGACCTTTCTATTAATTCTGAAATTAGGAAAAAATAGTTACACAAAACTGTATAGTTTTTAAAAATCTCTGATTTTTAAGCCAGTGTAGTTCTTCAAACTTGCTGGCTGTTTTGGGTTAATCCCAATGGGTAGTTAAACACCACACAGACTGTTGCTCACTTTCTCCTCAAGCCCCCAGTAGACCAAGGAATGGTAAAAGAAGAGTAAAAGCAAGGAACTACCAAGTCAAGAGAGTAAAACAATTTAATAAGTGAATAGTAAATGGAAGAAAAGAGAAATAAAAGTAAGTGATGCAAAAACAATCATTCACCACCTCCCACAAGTAGACTGATGCCTCTCCTGTTCCCTGACAAAAGATGATTAGTCCTCAAAGCCCCTTCTTTTCCCTTATATTGCTGAGCATGACATCATACGGTACATAATATCTCTCTGGTCAGTTCAGTCACCTTCCAGGTTGTGACTCATCCCAACAGATTGTGTATCCCATGGGGGACAGAGAAAAGGCCTTGATGCTCTGCAGTGGTCAGCAAACACTAGAACATCGGAATGTTATCAGGACTGTTTTGGTTTCAGATCCAAAACATAAAACCATATGACATGTATGGAGAAAACTAACCCTGTCCTAGCAAGGCCAATACACTGGCATAGTTCTTCATGGATTTTGCTCTGTGGATTTGCCAGTATCATGACAGGAAATTTCCAAGTCAGTCAAACCTATTAGGCTCCAAATCTTTTGCTTTGTGTTTAAACCTGTGTACCTGACTTTCTGTGGGTTTTTGTAATTTTCAGCCAACCTGCTCTGGCTTAAACACACTGTTATTTAAGTAAATCTTGAATCGTCTTAACAAACCTTCAAATAACACTTTCAAAAATAGTTGACTGGGAGCAGGAGGAAACAGAGTGTGAATGGATATACCCACACAATCTAATATTTTCCCTCTAGCCAAATGTGAATCATAGGATTGATTTAGGGGACCTAGAACTGAGAGACATAATTTTCTCTTTGTTCTCAGTGTAGAAGATGAAGAGATGTAGATGGACCATCAGTTTTGAAGATATTAACCTCAGTTAGAAACCTAAAGTTATGCACTTTGTTTAATCATCATAATTGAAATTGCAACTTTACCTCTACATTTCTTATTATTTTTTAATCTCTACAGGAATGAGAGTTTCAGACTTATGTCTATTATTTTCTTCTGACATGCTTTAAGAAATAAATACTGTGCTGTACTAGGCTATAATATAGTATGCTGTGACACTACACTAGGCTAGCAAGGCTTTTTGGAGGCAATTTATGCTGTCTGCATCTGAAACAATTTAAAGTGCCTATATTGTGCTCTCAGACTGGCATATCAACAAGAAAAGTAAAAATTATAGAAGGCAGTGGTGACTCAGACTTGCTTGAAGATGCAGAATTTAACTAATAGAATCACTTTAAATAATAATTTATTTCACTTAATTTCGATTCAGTTCATCTTCTGCACAACAATCTGAAAACCTTTACAAGAAATGAGTCACATCTAAAAGAAAGATGATCCATTTTTACATTAAAACCCATACCCAGGCTTGATCCTATTGTGGCACAGTAACATAAATGGAGCAGACGCAGCTTAAAAGGAAATTGGGCTTTTTCACTTACATCAGTTGAAACACTCTGGTAATTTTTCAGTGCATGTAAAATTCTTTAATTTACCATATGCAATTCTGTCTGGATAATTCAGAAGGAACAACTGTTTCTCTTAGAAACTATTCAGTAAAGTTATTAGATGTTTTAGGAATATTATCAATTATATAGAATTACCTAAATATATGTGATTCATTTGAATGTTGTGAATATGCAGGTTCTGGAGTCTCGTAATGAACAAAAAATTTGTTTCTAATGCCTCTTTGGTCAGTTTATTGTTTGACAGCATTTACTCTGAGTAAGGCGAAGTAAGGATTCAAAACATGGACTAGAAACAGTTTTCCTCTGTGATAGCCCAGTGATTATCACTGTGGTTTCCTTTGGGGGAGGGGAAGAAAGATTTGATTACAGAATTATTTTGATAATTTAAAGGTTATTGCACTAATATTTTCTCCCTCCTTCAGTTCCACCTACTTGCTAATATAACTATATATATATTTTCTTAATATCTCAGGTTTGCCTGGGTTTTTTTTCACAAAATGACAGAATTCTTGACTCTGGAAGGGACATCTGGAGATCATCTAGTCCTCCAGCAGCAGTATGCAATAGTTCTGTGAAAATAATAGAAACAGTTACATAAAACAATCAATCATATTTTTTTCATGAAATAATTTATCTTCAGGTTCATAATCAATAAAATAAAATTGAAATCTAAGAGATGAGTTGAGAGATTAATGATGCATTTTTTTAAACCTACTTTTGCCTTCTGTGAGCACATGAAATTGAAGAACTGTCCTGTTACCAATTCTCACGGTATGTGCATGTCCTTGGTGCACAGTAGTGAAATGTCAAAGTTGTTTTTAGTTTAGCTAACCTGGTTGCTGGAATATATGTTATTCCTGGCAGCATGTTTATTTAATCCAGTTTCTAGCTCTAAACCATGCTGCAGTAGTTTTACTGTGCACTGCATAATTCAGAAAGACGTAGCCAGAGAGTTCAGGAGACCAAAGCATGGGGATAAGTCATCTCTTTCTTCCAGATTACATTAATATGATCTCTTCATTCTTCATAGAGCATTGGTCTGATTTTTCCTTGGAAAGTTTTGTCAGGCTCTGCTCTGTGTGTTTCTGTAGTGGTTTTTGATTTAGTGCAGTGCCATTGAAGAATGGTAAGGTTACATAGTTCTCCTGAGACATCTAGTCAAAAGATGTAATTATAAGGACAAATTGTTACACTATTTTATGGTTGTTACTATATCACTGGACAAGCACTTTGAGACCATTCAGCCAGCACTATTGTTCGAGGAAGAAAATCTGTGTATCTTGATTCAGCTTTAGTTGAAAAGAAAATAAAATTGCTGCATAAATCTCCCATTTTGAAAAGCAGAGTTGCAGGAATGGAATCTACAAATCTCTTGTCAGAGTTCACTAGCAAATTACGGGGAATAACCATGTTAACTTTCTCCAGGAGATGTCACTCAAGACACCCTTAAATGTACATTTAAGAAGTTTGCAGTAGGAATACAGAATGAACTATGGCATAAAGATCTGTTCACTCCAAAAATACCTTGACCTATTTCAATATCATTACTGCTATATGTACATGTCAAGAGCAAGGAACAAAGTTTTCAGTTCTGTTCCTTTGTAAAATACACTTGTTTGTATCAGTCTGTTAATGAGTCATCATTTATTTACATCCACAAGATACTGATGCTCTGGAGCAGCTCAAAGACTGAGGAGAGATTTGGGACAAAAGACAATTCTAACAGGAGTTATTGCAGCCTGAAGGAAACAGATACTGCTGGCAGTTTACTACATATGCATTTTGCATACAAATTTGTTTTACTGTTGCATTAAAATAAGTAGCCTGTAACTACTGAGCACTGTTTCATTTTAGTAGGCATTCAAATCAGACTGGGAGACCACCTTAAGACAGAAAACAGATTTTTTTTGCTTGTGAACGGAGAAAGGTAGAGAAAAAGAGAAGGGGAAAGGGAAGGAGAAGGGAAAAAAGATAAAAAAGGTGGGGGAAGTAAAAGGGAGAAGGGGGGAAAGAAGGAAGAAAAAGAAAGAGGGAATGGGAAATATTAAATACTGAAGTGCAAGAAGACAAAGATATGAGTGGATTTTTTTATTTTCTTCTAGTTTTGGCAATGCTTTCAGAAAACATTTGAGCAAGCAGTAGAGAGAAACTTGATGATTAGTCATTTAGTCATTATTTATTAGAATAAAAGCGTTGGAAAGAAACTGTATGCAGGAACAAAGATGGTCTTGTGGTGGGCTGACACTGGCTGAATGGAGGTACCCACCAAAGCCACTCTACATATCCCCTCCACAACTGGATGTGGGTGAGAAAATATAACAAAATGCTCCTGAGTTGTGATAAGAGCAGGGAGAGCTCACTGTCATGGACAAAACAGACTCAGCTTGGGGACATTATCTGCCAATCAAAATCAGAGCAGGATAATGAGAAGTAAAATAAACCTTGTAAACTCCTTCTGCCCATCCCTCCTTTCCTGAGCTCTACATTCTCCCTCACAGTCATGCAGGAAGACAGGGAATGAGGGTTATGGTCAGTTCATCACAGGCTGTTTCAGTCACTATGCAGGAAGAGGAGTCCTTCACCTGTCCCATAGGAGATAGTTCTCCACAAAATTCCTCAGTGTGAGTTCTTTCTACAGGCTACAGTTCTGCATGTGCTACTCCAATATGGGTGCCTTTCCATGGGATGCAGTCCTCAAGGAACAAGTTTCTCCAGTGTGCGCCCCCCATGGGATCAAAAGTCCTACCAGGGAGCCTGCTCTAGCATGGGCTGCTCTCTCCTTGAGTCAGCTGGTCCCTCCCAGGACCCTGCTCCAGCATGGGCTTCCCATGGTGTCACAGTCTTCTTTGGGGCATTCACCTGTTCTGGTGTGGGTCTCCTCTGTGTGCTGCAGGTAGATCTTTGCACCCCAGTGAACCTCCATGGAGGGCAAGGGCACAGACTGACTCACCATGGTTTGCACCGCAGGCTGCAGGGAAACCTCTGCTCCCACGTCTGTAGGATCTCTTCCTCCTGTTCTTCACTGACCTTGGTGAAAGGCGATGAATTGTGAGCCAGCAAATCAGCATAAATGAGCCAATGAGGGATAGCTAAGATAACGTGGAGGAAAGACTACTGCACATTGGTCTTAGAATCTCTGGTAGCTCAAGCAGGAAGAGTCTGGCTTATTGATTTATAAGCAGAAATCTTTTTAGTGGAAAACAAAGCTTAACATCCAAGTCTCCACTTTTGATGACGTATATAGCCTACAACAAATTATCATCATACAAAAGTATATTGTAACAGAAATAGTGTGGCCAGCAGGACTAGAGCAGTAATAACTCCCTTGTAATCCACACTGGTTGTCTGCACCTTGAATCCTGCTTTCAGATTTGGGCCCCTCACTACAAGAACATTGAGGTGATAGAACTTGTCCAGAGAAGGGCAACAAAGCTGGTGAAGGGTCTGGAGCACAAGTTTACAAGCAACACCTGAGGGAGCTGGGCTTGTTAACTCTGGAGGAAAGGAGGCTCAGAGGAGACCTCCTATTTCTCTACAACTGCCTGGTGGGAGGATGTAACCAGGTGGGGGTTGGCCTCCTCTCTCAGGTAACAAATGGCAGGACAGGGAAATGACCTCAAGTTGCTCCAAGGAATATTAGGACAAATTTCTTCACAAGAAAAGTTTGCCTAGCTTTAGAATAAGCTGTCCAGGGAAGTTGAGTCCTCGCTGCCCAGGTATTTAAATGACATATAGATGTGGCACATAGGGACATCATTCAGTGGTGGACTTGGCAGTGTTAAGAATTAACAGTTGGACTTGTTAATCTTAAAGATCTTTTCCAGCCTTAAAAACTCTGTGATTATATACAGTTATATGGTTGTTATGTAGCCTGGGGGAATTTTAGGTGTTAACACTGAGATTTAAAAACAAGATTTGCAAAACATGTTCTGATTCAGTGAGAACATGTATGTAAAGACTCTTAGTAGACTGTGCATTTGTGGTTAAGTCAAATTGTACCAAAAAAAAAAAAGGCAAAAGGGAAATTTTAAGTTTTAATTAAAATGAATATTTGTCTAGCCCTTTTTTTGGTGAAAATATGCACTTGTTCAGCTATGGCATATGTAAGATATCCACACAAAAATATGTCTATGCTCATATTCATATATGTATGTTGAACAACCCAGGCACATGATAAATGGCTTGGTATAAATTAAAATATGAAATTATCAGTCGTGTATAATTTTCCCAAGCTGTTGCTGGATGTCTTTTAAGTATGTTATATAGCATGATAATGTACATTTCAGCTTTCATGGATTATTTTCTGTGAGACATGGCTATATTAAGAAACAACCAGGCATTCTACAGGAACAAATCCTAGCAAAGCTGTAGTAGTCAGACTCTCTAGAGAAATAATTAGCAGGGATTATAGACCAATCTGGCAAGTTGTAGGTGGAAAGTGAAAATTTAAACTTCTGGAACACTTGCATTGAAAATGGACTGACTCCAAATTCCTGCAAATGAATCCCTTTATAAAAATGCAATGTTTCTTACATTTTTAGATATATTTCAAAATATTGTTAAAATAGAAAATCTAATTCTTATTAAGTAACTTACAAGAAAGATAAATAAACGCAGCACCCTTTTTACTCTTACACAAAAGGACTTGTGTACATGATATTATCACTCCTCATACTGAAAAAAAAAAAATCACCAAAAATACATCACAGAACTTGTCATTTCCTTGAATGTGTGATTTTTAAAAATTTATTGTTTATGAGTTCTACAGTTCTGTGAAAGGGTTTTTTCTCCATTCTTTGTTTAGCCTAAAGAAACGAAAAGTCATTATTAGATTCCAGGGAATTTTATCCACACTGTAAATCATTAATATCTGAATGTTTATGAGTGACAGAGGTTATAGCTCCTACTATATCCTAAACTAATCTAAATATTTTCTTTGAGTATGAGAAAAATGAAAACTATCAAGAGAATCAATCTTAGATAGAGTGCTAATTGCTCATAAAGTAGCACAAACATCACAAGCAATACAAATGGTCTTTAACTGCCACAGGCTAGCTCCATTAGATTAATGAGCCAACACCTCCAACTTTGATGCCTTTTCTAATTATGCATGATTCGCCATTTCTTTCAAAAGAAAGACATCTATTTAATTAGGTACAAAATGTCATCTATAGGTCATTGACAGCAAGGGAGATCACCACTCACTCGGTTTAGTCTTCAGGCAAAATTATTACTCCTCTGGGATTACCACCAAATGTCATTATTGAATCAAGAAGAGTTCCTGCAGTAGGAAGATTATAGAAATGAAAAGAAAAAAAACCCCACAAATCCTTTCCTTTTCACCCTGACTCATACACAGAATTATCTATTCGACCTTAAGTAGGTAAATACAATACTCCTGAGATGTCACAAATTAAAGACTCCTTTTTAATCGCGAAAAATAAAAGGATATTCCAAAGTCAAAAGTGTTCCATAAAGCTGTTAAACAGTGATGCTAACTGTGGAATTACCCCAGTAAAAATAGTTAGCTGGAAGTTCCTAATTTTACTCAAACTTTCAACTCCCAAACTGCCATCTTGAAGTTAGAGTTTCCATTTATTTTACAAAATGTAACATTGCAGCATCATCTGAAATGTTTTAAAATTTTTGGCTTGATTTTAGAGTGTAATCCAATTCCCACTGATTTCAAGGTCACAGCTTGAAAAAATGCAGGAATTTAATGATTCAATCATTCTACAGCTGCAAATCTGTTAGATTACCTTTAACTTGTGGAAAAGTAACCAAAACAGAGTTATTTAAAGTGTATGACTCTTGATGCCAAAAACTAAAACTAGGTTATTCCAACTGTTCTGTCTACAAATGAGAAGAAATCCTATCACTTCTAAGTTGCAAGGAGATAAAAAACATTGTCAGGTGCTCTCTCACTTTGATTTATTCTCCTTTTTCCAAATGTAAAAGCTTAGATTCTTGATAGAGCAGTCCTAGTTAGACAATCTATAGGCCTTTAAAAGAAATGCCATGGTGGAGCTGACTGGAATACAAAATTTACATTCAGCACTACAGTATGAGGTATTAAGAAGCTCTTTCATTTTAAACTGGGATAGAAAGTTAATTTTTTTCCCTGTGAAGGAAATACTCAGTTTATCTTGTTAGGGGATTTTGTTTGGATTAAGTCTTAAATTTTTGTATTCATCACCCAATTGTACTATATTTAATACATATTGGAACAATATAGTTTTAATAAAACTTTGGTACTATCCTCCTAGAAATTAAGAGAAAATTTTACAGGAAAATATTTTATGTTCCTGGGATGAGCACTTTCTGACAGAAAACAGGTTAATGAGAAAGACAGGAAAGAATTCTATTTTTACTTAGATATGATCTGCAGTTTCTAGGTATAAAAAGGAAAATGCACTGAGGGTTTTTTGTGGTTTGTTTGTTTTTTGTTTAGGTTTGGTTGGGTTTGTTCGTTTGTTTGTTTGGGGTTTTTTTTGCCTTGTTTCTTTCTTTGGTTCACATTTTACCACATTGAACAGAATGGGGCAGAGGACAACCTTATGGATAGTCTTTTATCTTCTAAACACAATATGACAGATTACTGTCAAGGAGACCTGCAGTATATTTTACTCGTGAATTTGTGCCCCTTTGGGTTTCATTGACAGGTTTCTGTTTACCCCAAACTTCACTTCTGTTTTGCTTCATTGGAAGCTGTCACAGAGACCCATATAACAACATATTGCCAAACAGCAATACCACAGCAGACCCATATAACAACAGCATTGCCAAACTAACCAAAAGCTAACCATTCTATCAGACTGCAACCTGTATAGACATAGCAGAAAGGTCATTCATGGGATTATGGACAGCTCCAGGCAAAGCCCTAACAGCAAAGCACCCTCAGAGGAAGATATAGAATTCAGGCCTTCAAAAATTTAGAAATTATAAAGTAATTTGCTGGTTTCTGTTTGGTCTTGAGCAGTAAGACAGTTTGTCTTCATGCTAGGAGTAGAAGGAAAATTGAAGCAAAATTCATAATTACTGTCATCTAAATTCAGCCTTGAACAAATGTTACCTAGACATAAGAGACCGATTTCTTTATAAAAATCAGAAAAGTCACAATTCTGTGGGCGGTCTGGGAGCTCCCTGTTAATCTGTGCACAGATAATGAGTGTGAGACTGAGCTCATAGCCACTGTCACAACAAAGTCTTTGACTAGTAGCTATAAAATTCTTCAAGTAAGAATTTTTAACTGGCCTGGAGATTGTCTCAGGTAGTTTCTGCTGTGTCCAGAGCAATTAATGACACAATTTGTATTCTTCTGTGAGTTGGGCGGAGAACCTGTCCATCTCAGAAATATGTCCAAGGTGTTTCTGCTGTGTACCAGAGCAAGCTTAGAACACTTGTATCAACTCCAGCTTTGCTGGAGATGCAGATATGGTCAAGTAGGACAGTGTTTTGTATACAGAAAGTTAGGAGGTGTTTTTTATATTATTTAAGGTGCTCAGCAGAGATGGATTCCTACTTGCTGTGAGGTACAAAGAGCAGATGGGTATTAGGAATTGGCAGGATACTGGTTTTGGAATGTCACCCATTCTGTCTAATGAAACCATTGTGAAGATGTTTGCAACTGAGACTCCTGTCATTGCATGGACTAATAAGAGACTTCTTTCGATAAGAGACTTCTTTCCTCAAAAAAGTGTCCTGTATGTTTTTAATGAGTACTTTGCTGGTGCTTGTAGAACAAGACCACTCCCTCATGCTATACTTTTACTTTGTCTATAAGACTTTTTTCCTTGTTTCCTATAGCCAGAAATTCCTTGAATGTGGGCCAAATTTGCTCTTTAATATTTAAAAAGAGATAGAAATGCAGTAAGTCACATGTGAATATGAGGAAAAGCTTCCTTACTTTGAGAGAGTCAGAGCACTGGAATAGACTGTTCTGAGAGTTTGTGGAGTTTCCTTTCCTGGAGATAATCAAAACCTGCCTGAATGCAATCCTGTGGAATGTACTCTGGGTCAACCTGCTTTAGCAGGGGGGTTGGACTAGATGATCTCAAGAGGTCCCTTCTGACACTTAACATTCTGTGATTTTGAGAATCTTTGATTCAGTGGTTCTGTGATCATGGAGCCCACTCCATAAATTGTCTTTGTGCCATGGAGTCACTTTCTGTTCCATAAACAGACCAGATTAATACATACATATATGGAAATGTGAATATCTCTATATATGAGTGAAATATGAGCATAAAAAATTTGTTATCTCGAATTAGAACTTCAAAAAACCTCCTTCACTTAGTATCATCTTGTAGAAAATATCAGTTCTGAAATTGATGTCTCAAGTTTCTTAAATGTTTGTAATGAAATCTCCAATTTGCACTTCATTACTTCTTCAGATGGGAAAGTGCATGGGAAAGTAGATAAGTAAACTGATATAAGCAGGCAGCAACACCATTATTATTATCATATCACTATTATTAATGTATATACTTGTAAGTAATTTGCCTGTTTTCTAATACTGCACAACAACATTTTTTTTATTGCAGATAGTCAAGATGTTCAGAGCTCTCACCTTCTCTTTAATAGGTACTTCATGTAGTTAATTTGTTTTCTGCATTCCTTTGTAGTGTTTTAAGTGTTTTACACTTAGGAATATGTATTTGAAGTTCTGTTCTTTAAGTAGAACTTTGTGATATTCAGAAATTACTTTTATCTGCAGGGAAAAGAGATGGAAGTGAGAGAAAAAATGTTACATGAAAAGCTGGGAACCACTGACTGGAATTCTCTCCTGCATAAGGCAAAGATGATATGATCAGCTAGAGAATTTTCATGATCTTAATGAAGAGCCAAAAAATCCAGTTTGCCAACCTGTACAATGACTTCAGCAGAATATCAAAAGCTTGCAAATCATTTTAACATCTGGACTTTTAAAATTTAATCAGGGAATTACAAGTGTTGGTAAATTAGGGCCTGATCTTTCAGACCTTAAAGTCAATAAGAGTTTTGCTATGGAGTTAATTGGAAGCAGAACTGAGTCCTTTATACTTCAAGGTGTCACAGAAAACCACATGTTGATAACAAAATCACAACTACTCTTCATCTGTTTTAAAAGACTCCTTACCTGATCAATCACCAATCAAAACATTGTTTTGGAGTGGCAACCTTGTCTGAATGCAAATAGTAAGATAGCCAAAACCTTCAGCAACTATTTGTCTCCATAAAAGAACAAAGAAATAAAAAGGAACATGCCTGTGCTGATCTGGGGCTCATTTGGATTTTGGGCTGAAAAGAGAGTTGATAATACAGATGTTTTCATTTGTGCTGAGCAGGGCTTACTCAGTATCAAGGCACCTCACCACACTCCACCAGGAAGGACACCCAGAGTACACAAGAAGCTGGGGGGCAACACAGCCAGGCCAGCTGACCTTGACTGACCAAAGGGTTATTCCCAGCCATATGGCATAATGCTCAGCCTATAAAGCTGGAGGAAAAAGGAGGAAGAGGGAGACATTGAAAATGATAGAGTTTGTCTTTCCAAGCCACAATTACATGTGATGGAGCCTTGCATTCCTGGAGAGGGCTAAACACCCACCTCCCCATGGGAAGTGATGAATGTATTCCTTGTTTTGCTTTTTTATGTGCATGGCTTTTATTTTATCTGTTAAGCTGCCTTTATCTCAACCCACCAATTTTCTCACTTTTATGCTTCTCGTTTTCTCCCCCATCCCACCAGGGGTGATTGAACATGTTGTTGTGTGGTGCTTGGTTATCAGCTGGGGTTAAATCACAACAATATTGGAAAGAGGTTTAGGAATTACCACAGGTAGAGATCACAGAAAAAATAAGTAAAGGGAAATTAAAACAAACCATATATCTTGTCCACCTTTTCCTATATTCCTATTTTAGCATGTTTACATAATTTTCAGTATAATATTTATTCTCTGGTGGGCTACACATTATAATAGCAGCAAAATTCTTAGCTGTCACTCCTAGTGAAACCTTGATGCTACTACAATCTTTATATAGGTAGGATTATGGGTGGCAAATGGCACAGTTTCTACCACTCTTAACAGTCTTGCACATCAATGCTGAAAGGAGAGGTATATGTTGATCCTCAAGAGACATCAGTTAAGAAAGCAGGTGGAGTAGGAGTTTCAGAGGACTTGTTTGCCATGGTGCACAGTTATGAAACACATACATTTGCCTCTTTCTAAAGAAAAAAAAGGTAAATAAAACAAAACCCAAAACAAAACCTAATTTTTAACTGTGTTGAACCTCCTCTTCTGAGATACTCTCTGTATGTGTGATTGGAGAAGATAGGGAGCAAGTCTTCACTGTGCTTGAATTTAGGTTGGAGACTATTGCTCTTTCTGATCTGAATTATCTCATAAGTTGTCTGTAACCTGGCTCATCACAGAAGATCTGGAATATAATTTTTTCACAGTAAAGGGAGCAGTTGCACTCATAGATGTAATTTACTGGGCAGTTTGTGCATTCAGAGAATACAGTTAGCACTTATATCACAAAGCATCCTTTGACTGCCTCCATTGGCTGTGACTACATAGTAGAAAACAGGGACAATAAGAATTAGGTTGATTAGATCTTCACACTGCAATGAGCCAAATTTAGGATACAACCACCTTTGTTCCCAAAATTTTGTTGCAGCTTTAAGGAGGGACAGTTTCTGTACTCCCTTACAAGACAATTGTTTTTCTGTAATTTAAAGTAAAAGTCCTGGTTGTGGACAGGAGCTGAGATACAGCTGACATTCCCTTCAAATGGAGGATTTTTATAGAAGCCAAATCAATTGAAGCCCAAGTGAATCAGCTGTAAAAATTGCTTCATATTTTGTAATCTTTCAAACAAATGCACTGACAAATATCTGGGTTTAAAAGAAAGGAGTCAGAAATGATCTTGCATTTGTTTGGAATTGTACACAATGTGTTAGCGAAAGCAATCAATACCTAATTACGAGCCTATCTCTGAGACCACAGTCTAATGTTTTCCACAGAGATAAACTACTTGCTGCATGACCTGACACATTTGTTTTGACAGCTCTGCTTCAAACACGACAGTGAATGTCATAGTCTAAGAATAGCCTCCATTGTCAAAAAACCCCCACAATTCTATAGGTTTTATTATGTCACCTGCAAAAGTTTTCACAGTGAATTCTGGTTTGTTTGGTTCCTTTTTTGTCCTTGAACAGCAATTCCAAAGACACATTTACACTAAAAGATTTTTAATGCTACTGCCAAGTTTTTCATAAGCAGTCAAGGGTTTCCAAGGCCTTTGCAGAATTGAATTCTACCTGAGAAAAGCTAGCTGTGGGATGCAGATTAATTCCATTCAGCTTTTGTAAATAAATCTAGACTCACAAGACAAGAGTTGTTGAATTTTCTGTCCCAAATGAATCCAGAGACAGCCATCTCTAAACTCAGGACTGGATTTCAGTTTCCATTTCAGGAGCCAAATCTCATCAGTAGGAGCTGCCAATGGCTTAACTGTAATTAAGTCAGCAAAATGCAGTCAAAGGTTAATCTGTGAAAAGGAATCAAGTCATAAGCATACATTAACCCGTGCTTACACAGTTATCATATAGGTGGATAAAGAGCAGTCAGGCTATTACAGTTTTTAGTCCAGCTTTCATGTCTATTTTCCAAGAAGCAATCTGAACACAAGAAAGAATTGTACTGAGACACCTAGGCTAATAGTAAAACCCTCCCAAATTTCCTGCATGCTTTACTACTTTTCTCACTCTTCATGCAAAACCAAAATAAAATTAATCATCAATGCTGGACTTCCCAAGACCAATCATTTTAACCATATTCAGAAGACTGAACATGAAAGGCTGCATGTAGCAGAATTTATCTAGCAAAATGTGTCATAACAATTCTTCCACATTTTCTGGTCACCAGAGGGAACTAAAAATTATCTTTGGCTGAATCCACAAATAGGAGTGTTACACCTGTATGAACTAAGCATGTAATTATCTGATAAACTCAATGGGCAAATAGCTAATTTGCAACCTACTAGTTAATATTAATATTGAAATAATAATCTTTCAACTATTTTACTTTCCTAACTTAAATCATCATTGTCTGTGAACTCTCTACCTTGACAACAAAAATTACATTAACATTTTGGAGTCACAGTACTTAAAAAAGAAGGATATTGATATCTAAATGTGTAAGTAACTAAATTCACATCCAACTTCAAACACTATCAGTGGTTTATAAAAAAACCCCAGACTTACTAAGTAAATGAATCACTGGAAATTGGCTCTATGTGTTCTAAGCCTGTAGCTGAATGACTGAGTTGCTAAATGTGCAAGTCTAAAAGCCCTGAACGATTAGATTTTGAGTGAGAAACTGTAAAAATATATGTTTGGTGAAGGACTTGATGATATCAAGAAAACATGGACATATGTATTGGCCAGTATATTGGGTAAAAAACAAAAGCATAAGAGAGGAAGATAACTGAACACCCAGTTACATAAGACATAAACAGCAGATAATAAGACATTATTATGGATCAGAAGACAGTGCAATAATAATAATAAAGAATAATAGGACATGAGAAACATGGTTCTTGTATGTAGTTAAGATCTGTTCTAGAGTTCAAGGGACTTGAGGATATGAATGTGGCTGTGGATCAAGACAGGAAGGGTATGCATCCACCTGTTAGTGAACTTGCATCAGCTGGAGAGGACAAATTTATTTGTGCTGTGCTGCTCAAGTTTTTGTAGCTTTTGTGACCACTGTTGGTGCTTATGTGGGTACCAGTATGGATAATATTCACTACTTTTCTTGATTTTTTTTCTGTGTATTGATTATATGTGTGTGTCTGCATGTCTGTATCTCCTGCTGTAGGATGTATCCTCAACCTTGCTACTGTCTGGACCTACAAAAAGGAACATCAGCAAACACTGGAGCAGAAACCTCCTGAGTATAGAAGTCTGCTGGATTCAGGTTCCCTCAATGGATACATATAAAAAGTATATGATGACAGTAAGAAGGAGATCCTACCCATAATAACTTATTGAGCCCCAAATGTTGAACATGAAATGGATGCTGGTTCTTGTTGATTTGCTGTCCTTCAACAGCCTCCTGCAGGAGCCTCTGGACAAGGAGGAAGTCTTTCTTGTCCTCAGAATCACTGCTTTCTCAGGGCAATTATTTTCTTTCAATTTTTACAGGTTTTCCCCACCAATATTTACTAAAGGAAGTAACATAAGACATCTTATTCTGGCTGTTCTTACTGAAAAGGCTGGATTCACTTACTCAACCATTCACATACTCATTCAATGTTCTTGCTTACCTCTCTTGCACACATTCCCACCAAAACAAGACAAAACATGCCTTTTGACATATTTTAGTCAAAGACAGACTGTCCTTGAAGTAACTCTTCTCCTTCACAGAGTAACTCAAATGATTGTAAATGAGTGATTTATTTTACCAATAATTACAGCTCATGTTTACACGAATCATGGGAGAGATCCAATTGTTAAAGCCCTTTAGCATCATTCCAGACTTTGATCTTTTCTCCCTTATTTACATACACTCTTTAGTAATTATTGTGCAATTTGTTATATACAAAAACTCCTCACTATTTTGTGGGCTGCTTTACTTTTTTCTAGCCCTCCTGAAAGGCTGTATCATTGAAAGTGAAGCTCCCTGACACTTCCATTGGAATGCCTTAGAGACACAAAGTATCTTGTAAGATGCATTTATAACTCAGCAATCTTATCTACACAGAAGAAAAAATGAGATTCAAGTGTTCTGTTTTTCATTTCTAATATGTTATTTTTTTCAATTGCACGTTACCCTGGAAGAAAAATTTTTGGTACTATATTTACTTCATTTAATAATTTCTAAAAGCAGTTATCAAAACTCTCTCCTCCTTGCATCTTATCATCTGATCTTTCACTTGCGTATTTTCTTTCAGTGTTGGCAGATGAAATGAGAGGTTTTTCTTCTTACAGATACCGAGAGTATTTACCTCTTTAACACAATATACTATCAACACTCTTATGAAATTTTTTTATCTTTTGTTTGCTGGGAACAAAATACTTCAAAATAGCTTGCTATGTAATGGAATAGAAAACTCCTGTCATCAGCCTCTTAAATGTGAAGTTTCTGCTATTGTTCATTTTCCATTGAATGTCTTTTATTTGTCACCAAGTCTTTACATTATCAGTTTTAGAATTAATTTTCTTTCAAAAGTTAGATGAGCAAAACATGCCAGGTTTTATGCTTGAATTATTTTTTCTGGTAACTCTAACTTATAAGACTGAGTTGCATGTAATTCTTCATGATTAGTGATGATTTTTAATAGGTAAAGCTATTGCTGTGCATTTTCACAATAGGTCTGAGTTGACTTTGGCCTACTCACTATGGGGGAAAGAGCAGGAAAAAAGAGAAAGCCTTGAGGTTGTGCAGGCATTGTTGAACCATATTCAAAACACTGGTGTGTTACCAAAGCTGGTAAGGCAACAATTCTAAAACAGGACCATACAGGCTGCAATGAAGAAAGTTAACCCCACATCAGCCAGACACAGCACAGTAATCTGCACATGAATACACAGTGGTAAGACTCTCAGAATCAGAATGAGCTGTGTGGCAAATAAGCCACCAATAACCTTGTCAGCTGCAAACTGGTAGATACCTGTTGTGGTTTGAGGGGGAAATGAAAAAAAGCTGGAGTCCCCAGGAAGTAGTTAGAGGTTAGACACGCCTCTGAGAATACAGGGAGTTAAAAGAAGAAAGAATTTCCGGGGAGGGCTCTCTCTGTTCCTGGCTGCAGGTGAGCAAAGTGCTCTGCCCCCTGCCCCCAGCTTGCCGAGCTGGGGGTGGGGGGGAAAATCAAAGAGGGAAGGGTGGAGGTGCCTTTCATTCTTGTATTTCACTACTTCCCCTCCCCCAAGGAAGATATCAGTACCTTAGAAGCAGTTAGTAGCGAGGTGGGGGGGAAGCTGGTGGATGGAGAGAGAGAGAGAGAGAAGAGCCGGTGGACGGAGAGGAAAAAAGCTCAGCTGTGTGGGAGGCACCGATGTTCCGGCCTGGCAGCGGAGAGATGGAACTGAGAACTTTCTTAACTCTTTTGAAGCAGAAGGGAAACTTTGCTAGACTGTTTTCCTTTGGATGGTGGTTTGAGAGAGAGAGAGAGAGAGAGAGAGAGAGAGAAACAACCTGGGACTGAGATGTTAAAGGAAGATGAGAAGAAATTCCTGATGGGCAGAGATGAAGGAGTGGTTTTGAAGCTGGACTTTTCTTGCATATTAGCCACAGACGAGCCTGGATTTTTCCTGGACTGTATTCTAGGGTGGATGCTGTTGGCCTTGAGCAAGGAAATGGTGGCAGTGGCCTGCTATGGAGGCGGAGCATGAACAGAGATGAGAAGACGGGGGGTGTGGTGGTGCCCTCTGTCTTCATGGTTTTGAAAATCTCTGTTCTTGGAACCCTTGGCCCCAGGGGAAAATGGGGGTGACCGAAGTGGTCACAATTTTTGGTATTTGGCTAAGCATCCTTGAAAAAAGCCCTATGTGCAGTTTGGGTCCAGGGATGGTGGTGAGAGCACCAGAAATGGAGCTGTGGGGAGGTCTATGGTGCAAGAGAGACTTCTCTCTCTTTGCTGAATTGAAGATTAGTTTTTTTGGTGGTGTAAGGCAAGTAGAATGGAAGGGATGAGTAAGTGTATATATGCCTAAGCGTGGAAGGGTTGGAAACCGGGGAGAAGAGAAGAGGAAATGTTCTAGAAGGTTTTTATTTCTGTTAATTGGTAATGTAATAAAATTGTGTTTTGTCTTCAGGATTTGGGCCTGCTCTGCTCTGTTCTCACTCATATCCCACAGTGGTTGTTGAGAAATATACATTCATAGGTGCATTGGCATGGTCTGCCAGGGCAAACCTATGACAACACCCTATTCAGAAGACCTCTGAATAACCTCTGTAGTATTTGAGAATTAAAGGTACATGAAGAATATTTTAATTGCTAAAAGAACTCATGATTTTGTAAGGTTCCCAATGTACTTAGTATTTCTTCTCTATGTTCTACCCTTGCAGCTGAGGGAGGGAATGAAAAATCTGTGTCATTCTCTATCATTGGGAAAGACCCCAAACTCTGAAATGTGTTGGCAGGGGCTGATAAACTCTTCTCTAGATGTGTCCACTTCTCAAAGGGTTAAGGGATGGAAATGCCAAGTACCCTGTCTTTGGTGGACTGGATGAATGCACTGTGTTCTGTAGGTGTGCAACCAAGATTTTATTCTCTTAATTTAGAAACTAAGTTCATGCTTGACTGAAAAAAACAAAGAAAATTAAAAGGACCAGTCCTTTCTATTATCCCCTTTCATCTCATGTAGAGTAAAAAGACAAACTATCACCTGCAAGATTAACATTGCTGAAACCACTATGAATTAAATACAAGTAACTGTAACTTATTTGGCAAAAGGAGTATGTTTTTTCTTTAGACAGTATTATATAGATACTTCAAAGCATTTGTACTTTGGGTAACCTACCCTTAGAAGAAGGATCAGTGTGGTGGAAGCATACCAGTCTCACTTGCAGTCTCTTACTGGTATAATACTGTCTGCAGCCCAAAAATGTGCAATGAACATGTGAAAGGTCCCACACTGGTCACAAATTTGAAATGCATTTACCGTGTCTTTTAAACAAGCAACTCAAAAGAAAAGAAAAAAAAAAAGGTAAATTGATAACTGTTGGGTTTTAGAAGAAGTTCAGAATCAAGAGATAAAAAAGGTGACCACCCTCTTCTGGCACTCGGTTTTGTTCTCACAAGTAGCTTTCAGACTGATAATATTTCAAGGACTTTTTGGTGCACCAGTCTCTATAGAGAAGTCTTTCAATGACTAGAGATAAGGTAACCCCTTTTATGATTCTGTCTGTGATGTGTAGCTCCGTGTCCATGTGTCCATGCCATGCTAGTCTTAGTAGCCTTCTGTTTTCTACTACACCATATTGCTTGCAGACCTCCCACTCCTTTGGAACATTTTTCCTTCTCATCCTGAATTATGCCACTTGATCATTTCTGTACAGTCTAAGTTGCTCCGTGAGCAGGAGTAATTTCCCTCTCTTAGAAAAGGCTTCATACTTTGCTTTGATAAATATGGTACAGGATAAATAGTAGGCATGAGTCTGAGTAAATCAGTACTACCCCCATACTGAACCTTTGTAATCCTGCACCACAGCCAGAAGAACACGTATTATTGCTGTTCCTAGTTGAGCTCATATTGAAGCACACAAGGTGGGCTCACTTAATTTGATCTCATGGGAGGGCTATAACCTCCAGTAGAGAAGCGGCAGTGAGTATCTGAAGAAGGTAATTTCTTGAAACTCATCATTTAGATTCAGAAGAGGGAGACTAAGTTGTCTTGGGTAATGATAGTGTTTAGCATGTTACACAAAATACCCTTTTCAATATCCTTGAAATAAATGGCTTTATAAATAGCTAGACTTTGACTTCATTAATAGACTCTGCTTTAAGCAGGGAGTGAAGTGTTAAGCCCCCATGTTCCCTGATTTTTTTTTCAATATTGTCTTGAATGTATTCTTCCACCCTTTATTTTTTTTTTTCAGCTGCTCTGGTAGAAATTCTGTTATAGCAAGGTCAAAACCAGTTGCATTTATATCTGTGAGTGGAGTGCAGGTGTAGAGATGAGCTCAGGAGGGCATTGCAGGAGCAGGAGTGCCTCTGCCCTAAGATGAAGCCTGCCATTGCTGTAACTTTGTGCTAGCTGATTCATGGAGCAGTAATAAAGGTTATGGCAGTCAGTAAATAACCTGTCAAATTCCTACTGCTTCCCTTACCCAATTCAAAGGTTTCATCAATCTCTGTACACACTTGTGCTGCACATCTGGGTTGCTTATTGATGATCTGGATCATGTTCATCAGTTCCTTGCTCATTTAATGCTTCTATAATCACCTCAAGCCTGTGTAAACCCTTTCAGAACCACTGAAGTGTGAAATATCTTCCCTTTTGGTGTTCAAGGTGCCACTCTCTGCACTCTGACTATGCACTTAACAGCACTACAGACTGGTATAAACCCACCTTCCTTTTCCTCTGGAAGCTTCTTTAATAAAGACCAGAAAGTATCCCTACCTTAAAAGACTCATCAACAAAAACACAGACACACAAAATAAAAGTACCCTGTCCCCACACACACTTCTTAATTAGACTTTTTAAATGCTATTTTTATGGAAAAAATACAATTTTTAAAACACAATCGGTGTTTTAAACATTGTTTTTGAGAATAGGGATGAAATTATTAATTTTTGTTCAATTTTTCTGTGAATTGCTGACAAGGAGACCGCAGCAGTGTTGATTGAGTTTTTAAGCCTGCTCACAGAATATTTCTCTCAAAAGACTAACATCTAGGAGAATTCAAACATTTTTTCTGTGACAATTTAGTATAATAGCATATAGGTTATAAAAACAATACCACATTACTTTGTTTATTGTTTTTTTTTCTTTTGTTAAAGGAAAAGTCATACTGCAATAAGAGATGCCATAAACAGACAAGAGAAAAAATATGTGAGTGTATTTCCTGGAGAGCACCCTCACAAGAACAGCATTCCTGCCATCAGCTGTTTCTCTCTGGCTTCCCCAGGATATAGGCAACCTCCAGCCTATAAATCTGGAAAACCAGAAGAGCCAAGCATTCCATGAAGTCCATTAAATACTTCAGTGTGATCAATCTGTTTTGTGTGGAATGTAGCTGGTACAAACCCCCTAAGATCTATATCTAAGTAAACTGATAGTGTGTACTTAATGTGTTTTTCTCATCTATGTTCATTGCAGGAAAATTAGCTTCCCGTAAGGAAACTGCTGTTGGTGAAAAAGACTTAGTAATCTTCCTTTGAGTGTTGCTCTCTAGTTAACAAGAAAATAATTGCAACTGCTTCAACATTAGATGCCTATTGGGTTTTTTTCATTCTGCTTTAAAAGAGCTTTGTGATCGAGACATAGATATTTATTATAAATAATTTTTAAAAAATAGGATATGACTTCTCAATATTCTGTTGAAATTCAGTCAGATATTGAATGCAGTAGCTATGTCTTTATTATTAAATCTGAACTTGGAATAGAAATCTATATAAATGCAGCCTTCAGCTTTTGTGGAGATTTTTGTGGCTTTTGGGGTTTTTTTAAAATTCAAAATCTTACTGAAATATGAAGACTGTTCATGAAGCTATGACTGATGCATATTTATCCACTGGAATTACATCAGAACTACATTTTTGGTCTGTGTTTAATTTAAAGAATACATTTTCAGAACTGAATCTTTCTATTAGCATACAGATGGAATTGAACAGTATGTCAATACAGACTGACAAAGCAGATAGATTGCTGGTTGCTTTATTTTAGATTAGTTCTAAATTTTCTCATGGAGGATATAAAAATGTAAAAGAGCATTTCAATTTCCCATTTCATTTAAGCTGAGAAGAAAGCAATAATTCGAGGAAAACTAATAAAAGACTGATGTCAGAATATGATTGACATGTGGCTAAAATATGTTTCAGTTGTAAAGACAGTCCAGTGCTAATAAAACAACATTGACTGACTTGTAACCTTCAGGCCTCTCTTGCTCAGATATAATTGATTTTAAAACAGCATCCAAAAAAGAAAAGATGTTGTTCTATGTCTGCATGGATTTTTCCTGCATTCTTCTGTCTTTGTTAGGAAGCATTTGAAATTAAATTACAATATATCCTAGGGTAAATATAACTAGTTATTTATTTCTTTGATATATCATGAAGAAAAAAAAAGAAGAAAGAAAATTTTTGAGCTCCACAGTGAAGGTAAGATACTTTGTTAGTGTATGCTTCCTAATTGGTGAAAATGCATAAGAGGAAGTGAGATAAACTGATGATCTGATGATCTGGGTGGAAAAACTTCTAAAATTTTTACAGTGCTGGAGACAGAAGGAGCATTCAGATGTAGGGTAAAGTAAATTAATTATTTTATTTGTTTATATGTGTAACTATCTCTCATTTTCTGAGTTAGAGTATGTGGAAACTATTCCCAGAAAAGTAAGTGGTTACATCTGTAAATTTGTTTTAGTGGCTAGGAATTGTCTCATAACAACTTCAGCTTCCTCACATCATCAATAAAGAGAAGCATTCTTCTTATTCTAAACTAAACACCACACAAATGCTCACTCACTCTTCTCTGGTGGGATGAGATAGAGAATCAGAAGAGTAGAAGATAGAAAACTCATGGGCTGAGATAAAGGCAGTTTAGTAAGGAGAGCAAAAGCCGTGCACACAAGAAAAGCAGGCCGAGTAATTCATTCACCACCTCCCACGGGCAGGTGTTCAGCCATCTCCAGGAGATCTCCACTGCATGTAGTGGTGACTTGAGAAGAAAACACCATTGTCAGCCTGAGTTTTTAAGCCTTCTCATAAATTGTACTTTAGAGTCAGTTTCTCATAGTCTTTACATAAATAACAGGTGTTTTTCTAACAAACTTTACTGTTTACATTCTTTTTAGATGGATTCTCTTGACAAGCATTTCTATTAGCCAGTGTGTGTGTAGAGGTGGAACCTTTTTCCATCAATCTTTGCCTGTTTTTCCTTTTGTAGAAATAGCCCTGATTTTTCTATTAAACGTTCTTCTTTTTCCCTTCACGATTGCTGTGTTTGTGCCTTTCTTTCGTGTAGCAGTGCGACATCGCATCACTTTGAATATCCCTCCCTTTCTCTTTCTTTGACACCCTGAGCATGATGTCATATGGTCTGGGCTATCCCTTTGGTCAGCTGGGGTCAGCTACTCCATCTGTGTCCCCTCCCAACTTCTTCTGCACTCTCAGCTTCCTTGCTGGTGGAGTGAGCCGAGATATTTCAGAAAAGTCCTTAACATTGTGCAAGCACTGCTCAGGAATAAAAACATCCCTGTGTTATCAACATTGTGTCCAGCATAAATGCAAAACATGGCCCCCTACTAGCTATTATGAAGAAAATTAGGTTTATCCCAGCCAAAACTAGTACAAAAGACCAAAGGAAGGGCTATACTTGTGTTTTCTGTTTAATGCAAATGAAGTTATTAGTTCAGAGGCAAATGACTGAACCACAGATGTCTGAAAAAAACTATCATAAATCGTGCAAATCTGTCACTGTAAACCAATATCTCAACCTCTATATACCACTGCAGTCTCTCAAAAAGTAAAGGTTTAAAAGAGACCTCTGTCTTTAATATGTTTTCTATCGCCTGTTGGAATTTTTAAAACCTAACATCACTGAAATGAACAGTAAAACTCTCATTTCTTCCTTTGTTCTTCAATTGAAACCTCAATGTGTGAGATAACCAGTATAATTACAGAAATGGCAACCAAAACATGCATAGGCTTTGTTTTTATTCTACCTCTTTCCTACCATTATGGATGTGTCTGCATTACAGAACAACTTAGCTCTTCAGTACACTCAAACCTCCAGTCTGATGCAAAAATTTTGACTCAGCCTTGGGATCCAGATTCAAATGAACTAATGTTTCCTGAAAGAAAAACCTGATACTGGGTCTGCATCTGGTTAATTACATTTCCTCAGTTCTGCATCAAAAGACATTATGACTGGGCTTTCTCTCTCTATTCTTTTTTCCAGGCTACATGAGCTGTATATCCTCAGTGTTCCCTCACAGTCCCCATGCTTCACCACAGACCATTGTGGAGAACTCATTCAGCTCACACATCTTCCTCATTTTGAGAATACAAAAGCAGACACAATATTCTACACACACTCTTAAAAGGTGTAAGTAAAGAAGAAAAAAAAATATTTTTTCAGGTGGTTGTGTTGCCCTTCAAACAACTCAGGAAGCTTTTGGCCTTCCCCAGTGTCAGATTGCAGGCCCCCATGTCCTTTCTGCAGAGCTTCCTCCTGGCCACTCACTCTCCTGCTTACTGCTACAAGGGATTCCTCCTTTCTAGGTGGAAGACTTTTTATTTGTCCTTGATTAAGTTCATTAAGTTCCTGCCAACCCACTCCGGCTGCCTGTCAAGTTTCTGAATGACTGCTGGGATACTTTGTCTGCATTGAATGTGCTTTCTAGTATCATTGGCAAATGTCACATGGCTACACACCCATAATGCGATCTTGTATTTTTGTTCAAATCAACTTCGCATTTGTAGACTATTGTACTCAATTTGCTGCCTACAAGTCTTGTGCTAACCTGATAAGCAGTGGCATTGCAGCGGCCATCGGAGGGCACTGAGTCTCTCTTACGTGCCTTGGAGTCAGTCAGCCAGGATAAAGAGTCTGAGAGGAGCTATGATCTGCCTTCATGGTCTACTGCTGTGAGCAGGTACTATGATAAGAACACCTAGGAACACTTTTAGCAGATCTACAGCTGAATAAGTTCTTAATTTATGAAAATCTATATAATAAATTCATTAAGAAATTTCAAGGATAAGCAAGTGAAAGCACAGATATGCCCCATTTTATTTAATATCTTTCTCTCTATAATGTAATTATATTTGAATGCATCCTCCGATCTCTAAACAATTCCTGGTTTCAATCTCTCTTCCACAGCTGTGATGGAGGATTGAAAGAAAATGAACTGTTTGGAAAGAGGTAAATTTGTTAGATGAAACAAAATGATTAGTGGGCACTTGCTGGCTACAATGCAGTTATGGTAATACTTATCAAGGGCTCAATGACAGGAGAGAAACTAATATTTGAAATGTGAGAATATTGAGAAAGTTATGATTTTTTTTTTTTAAGAAAATTGCAGTATCCCAAAATCTAAAATCACAGGCTTCTCAATGATAGCTCCTGTTCTGAATATATCAGTCAACCTATAGTATAACCTCAGAAAAGATTAGAAAATGTCAAGGACAGAATCAGGACAAGCATAATTTTGCTCTTTCATAAAAATTTTATGTGGAGGTAGGCAGCATGTATCCCTTTCCCTTTAATCATGAAAAGATATGACAGTATCTTTCATAATATTGTATACACAATTGTGCTGTTTCATTATTAGAATTATGCTGTATCCAGCCACTGTGCAAGTACAGAAAGTTAGGGCTGGCTCATTGCACCCAGCTTGTATTGTGTGTTTAGAGAAAATCTTCCCTGTGGGGTTTCCCTTCCCTTCCCTTCCCCTCCCCCCCTCTCCCCTTTCTTCTACCCCCCC
>VWYE01015076.1:66545-92940 GCA_013398995.1 Alaudala cheleensis
TCCCTTCCCTTCCCTTCCCTTCCCTTCCCTTCCCTTCCCTTCCCTTCCCTTCTTCCCCTCCCTTTTTAAATTTATTTTAACCTCCCTGCAGTTGTTGCTTCTTCACCACTTAGAGGCACAAACGCCTCTTTCTCCCTTTCCACTTCCTGCCACCAGAGGGGCTGCTACATGTTGTTAAGTCACAGAAATACCAAGCACTTCAGAGACATGATTAATGGCAGTAGCTACTTTGCTTGATGGATTTTGATCCCCCAGCAGAAATCTGGCATCAATCATGTGGCTGAATTCCTCTCTGCTGCCAGATGATTTAGTATCCCATGTCCTGTGTTCTACAACTTCCATTTGGAGCTGAACAATTTCTCTGTCACTTTGGAAGTGTAGCAATAATTTCCACTCTGCTTTGGATTCCAAGGTGTTGGCAAGTCACTGCTTTTAGGACACACTACAAAGGGGTTCATTAGAACTATGAGAATAGGGAAGACACTCCATTAATTATCCTTCAGCCAGTAAAGCATACTCTCCCCCCAACCCCATTATAGACAAAACATAATTGCTGTGTAATTTCAGATATATGTGTGTTCTGTTTTGCATTTACTTGCAATTTGTGAATAAAATCTTGTGTCATGGTATAGAATTTTTGAACTTCAGAATTACTGCTGAACTTCTACAGACAATATTTCCACATTAAAATAAAGATGTAAAAACTGCAGATGTACTAAAACACTTAAATATTTGAAATCCCAGGAATAGAGAGATCCAAACATTTTACCATTATATTGATATGAAAACTGAGGATGCTAGGTAGGCTAATTAGTAATCTAATATTAGTATTATAGAAGTAAATTCAATTCACCAGTAAATAAAATGTTGTAATACACTGTAAGCAAATTAATAAATAAAACTCAAACCAAATGGAAAAAGTTGTGATAGAAAAGAGAAGCTAAGAAAAAGATTTGCCACCAGACTCCACATAAGTATCTTGCAAACTTAAGTATTAGCAAAATTAATTGTTCAAATACCTCTGTGAAACAATGATGCAAATAGAGAGAATTAATAATCATGAAATGGCTTTGATAAGGCTCAAAGAACACATCTATAGGAAGTCATGTCAGGAACTATAGGACTGAGTTCAACAATTTGCAGAACCACATTACTGTCTAATTCTCAGAATGCACAAATAATAAGCTGTCCTGACAATATAACAGTTCATCCAAATCAGTTTTAAAATTGTGACTCTTGCAAAAAATCCATTAGTATGCCTTTCTGTCAGGAGAAATGTCTTACACTTCAGACCCTGAACCAAGCTAGGATTACTGAGGTAGCTAGTGTATTCCAGGTCTGGTTAAACTATTACGTTAGTATCAGTCTAAATCAAGATCCCAGACATAACCGTTTATATAACACAAATTATCTGACGGTAAAAAAAAAAAAATCAAGGAAATTCTCTACTTACATTTTACTTGCATCCCCCCTCTCTCTGCCCTATATACACACATAGTACCTGATTTCCCAAGCATGAGCCTATCTACATCCCTTAGCAGCCCTCTGACTCACCAACACCTGTGAATCCACAGATCACTGCACTGTAGTTTGCTATCACTATAAAAAGACTCATTCTCTCTACTCTGAAGAAGCCTGGTGGAAGCTTTTGTGCCAGTGCACCCCTTGAAAGCTACAGCACTACTTATTCAAATCCTATGCTGAGAAGGTGACTAGGAGTTCTCTCCAACATCCACTTCATGGCAGTCCTTCCTCTCAAACCTATCCACTGTCTTATTGTCTCTGTTAGCACTGTGACTGTAGGAGAGACCTACCTCACACTGATAGCCCATAAATTAAATTTGGTAGTAGTTGCCACAGGACTAACTTGCAGTGTGTAAACTCATCTTTGGGCCAGAGTCAGTAGTCTTTTACTGTTGTTACCTGCAGGGAGTAATTTTGAGGGAGACATCAAAAAATAATAATTAAAAACAAAACAAAAAACAAAAAAACCCCCACCTTTTCCCCAGCTTAACCTCCAAACATTTCCTCTTTGGTAGGCACGTTATTAGTCTTATTTATTCTATTCTATCACTATTAAATGCCTTTGGTGTGAGACTGTGTCATACTTAGAATAGATGTACCTATGACATCATCCCCGCTAGGTACTGAAATACCTTCAGCAGTAGGGAAATCAGAGTGCTAAACCAAGGCCCTTTGGTTTCCCATATAGTTTCCAATAAAGTGCTGGGTGTCTCTGAGAAAGAGTCAAAAAAGTTTTTGGAATGTAAATAATCTTCTGCCTTACAGCACATAAACTTGAACCCTGGGAAAGTTTATTGAAGCTCATGGATTTAAGGTTGTTCTACGCTCATTGGATCTAGTGTTTGCAGTTCCTCAGATGGATTTTCTCCAGACAGAAAATCACTCCTGTAAAGAAGTTCTTGAGTGACAGAGCACAATAATTTGTGGTTCATAAATTGCAGCAGGTATGAAATAATTCCTAAACAGTCCAAAACTAAATTATCAAGAAAAACAGTATTATTGTCAGTGGCTAAAATTCCTAGTGCAAAAGCCTGCACTTGCATGTAAATGGTTTTAGGATCTGTTTTCTAACTCCAAAAGTTAGCAAAGGTATTTGTTCATTGATGAGGACATTAACTCAGGAAATGGAAGGCAAAATGGGTTTTGCACTAACTTCAGAACATTGCACCTACATTTCTTATATCCTGGATATTAGCTGTGGTTAATAATTACTTATGGAATAAGCAGGAAAGTTGATTTTATTATCTTCCTATTCAAAATGTGCCATTCTGTAGTCAGGAATGAAAATGTCAAGAAACCAGAAGAAGAACTAGAACAAATTACATGACTGTCATACAGAGTTTGGGATGAAGAAATCTCAAAACTGTTTAGTGGTTTTGCATCAGTAAGGCACTGAATTAAAGATGGGAATAGTTGATACAGCACAAAAAGCCTCTAAACAGCATTATGCATTTCAAAATATTACAGAACTTCTAAAGCGTCTCAAGCTGTATGAAGAAATCAAAGCATTACATGTTACATAATAAATAATTTTGCATTAATAAATATGGTATCATATTGCAATAACCTGTAATTCTTACAAACTTACAAGAATCAGAAAAGTGGAACCCCTGTTAGCACCAAATTTTTTCATTTTTGCAAGGAATCTTGAGACAGGACACTCAAGAGAAATGAATAAAAATTTGTATTTATGATCTTGTGGAATGATCCTCCATAATTGGCAGATTGCTTTTTTACTATAGAAAGAATCTCTATATCTCTGTCTCAGTGATTTATCTAGTGACTGTGTGTTTGCTGGCTCACCAGCCAAAACCAGCAAAGTACCACATATAATGCAATACCTTCTACTAAAACATTATTATTTCCCAGGCCCTATTTTTGTAACATAGCCTTTGCAAATATGTCATTAAAGACAAAAATAATTTTTTCAGATTGGCAATAATTTAAATTAATTGTCATACTGTAATGTCTTTTTTAGAAATAATATACATGAATGAAAAGGACTAAATCTGATGACCCTTCACTGATTTTTTTTCTATTTTGCTAGTATATCCTCTCAGACAAATGTTTTCTGTTTTGAAAGGTAATTTTGAACAGTTGATTACCAGAATTTTAGTAACTGACTCTTCAAGTGAGAGCACTCTCCCTCCAAAATCACTGCATGAAAGTTTCTTAAAGAAGGATATGTTTTCTGGTAATGAAATCAATGCCTAAACTATTTATTTTCTTTCTGGCAACAAAGGGAAAATACAGAGGAAAAGAATTAAGGTAGGGTGTGGGTTAAGAAAATTTAATAGCAGATATCATATAAAAACACAGACTAGCAAGCAACAAAATCAGAACAGTCATCATTATAGCATAGTCCTCTGTCTGCATGGATCATCAGCAGCCTATGCAATCTGTTTCACACTGTTCTACCAGCAGGGCTCAATCTTGGCTCAGAAGAGCCGTCATCAGCTCAGATGGAATAAAGCTATTTCTGTGCAGTCCCTGGTCTATCCAGTGAGATCAGTAAGAAGGGTGTCAGTGAGTACTTGTTGGAATGGTAGCAATAGGGACACCCGCTTGGAGCTGAATTGATGCCTACAGCACATCTTCATCTTGAGTGTGTTCTGGAACGCAGCCAGTGACCCAAAACTGAAATACTCTGATAAAAAAGCACCTGCATCAGAGAGTTAAAAATTATTGTCAGCCAAGGAAAATAAGACAATCTTATGGAAAGAGAAAAAAAAAACAACCAAGGTGCATTCTACGAGAAAAAGGTTTCTTATTATGTGATGTAGCCATCGATTGCTCACATGCATAATAGATATGGGTCCATTATGATTATAAATCATAGTTAATATTTTCCAAATGTGTAGTATAAACCAGGTCAATACATGAAGACAAAAATTACTATATACTTATATTATTTACTGTTAGAACCCATGTTAATCCTTTGCTCTTCATTTTAAATCTTGGGCAGTATTTTAGGCATATCTACTTGAGCAAGAGCAGGAAAGTCTGATTTACGTTTTGCTGTGTCTTTTCTTGTATAAATAAAACAGTGTGTTCTACATCTGAGCTTATAAACTCTGAAAAGTAAGAAGCTATTAAGTTCCAACATAATACGTCACTGATGTGGTTGTGGTTTTGAGACTAGAATTGTCTCATTTTTAACACTCTCAGAATGAAATCCAGAAGAACTCAGACGTATATGGAGCTTATTGGCAAACTTTTTGGTGATTTTTTCATTGTTATGAACTGTTTTCACACTGTTAAATTTCAATATGATTTGTAGGCTTTGATTCCCCTAGTCCCAGAAAAAAAAAAATCACCTTTCTCAATAATTTTTTACACAGCTGAGAATATTATCAATGCAAAATCTGAATATTATTTGAGGACCATTGTCAATCAACTGCTGGGTTTTCTGCCATTTAGCATATTTTAAAAAAAAATCTTCAACTGTTTTTTATTATGGTTGTACTCCTCAGCCTTCCTTTATAACAGTAAGTACTGTCTAGCCATTTCTGCATCAATTTTGTTTCCAGAAAATTTTGTTTCCAGAGATTTTTTTAAAAATTAAAACGGGATATTGAACTTGAAAGGGGATTCTAGGTCATCAGTCCCTTCTTCCTCTCTTCACATTTAATGACTTAGCATAATTCACTTCACAATTTAACCAATTTCTTTATCTTTTTGTCTTTTTTGTGGGGTTTCTTTTGTTTAGGAGCCTGTGTTTCCTTCTTGGTTTGGTTTTGTTTCTATTACTCCTGTTAAACATTTTCTCCAGGATTCACTCCTCAGCTCACACACATACATTCCCTTCAAGGCTCCATTGATTGCCTACATCTATTCTATACCCACCTATTCTTGTACCAACGTTGTTTGTTAGCTAAATAACTCTTTTGTGTCCCTTGGATTTACCACTGGTTTGTTTGTAGGAAACAAATATATTCATTCTCATCCTTAGTTTTTCCTGACAGAACAAGTTATGCTTATTTTGTGTCCTTTATTCTTCAAAAGGTCCCAATAGTCCTCCTCCTTCTTAAAATAATTGGATAAGATGAAGATACAGTGATTGTCCCATATTTATTAGACAGCTTGAAGGATGCATAAACATGTTGGTAGAACATTTTTGTAAATGGGAAATAGTGATTGGGACTTTGAATGGCTGGGTTATCCAATTATAGTTATTTGCTGATGGATGAAATAATATGATATAAATAGTTACAGAATGTAGGAGGTAGTCAGTTGCTATTTTAACACAGTAGATCATGACAACACTGTGCTCCTTTCACAGTTTTAATTTTCTGCAATGGACATTCACTATATATGAAACTTTTAATAGCTACCAGGGACACAAGTATTTTGTGAATTTAACCACTGTGTATGTTTATTTCATGCAATGAAATTAAATATAATCCTTCTAGAAAGTCAAGAGAGCTTTGTAGTAGTTCTGAGAACTGAAAAACTACTATGTAATTTGAATTATTTCTCACACCACACTTCTGTGCTGACAGGTAACTATTATGAGGAAGAAAATGATATATTATGTGAAGTTTTTCTAAGAGTCTTTGTATATATTTCTTTTACTGAGGACAGTTGCAATTTAACAGTGCGTTAAAAGACCATGTGGTGTGCCATTTGTCATGTAGTATTTTTATATAATCTAAGTTATAATTTCCTTCTTGGGCCCTAATTAATCTAATAACCACCTCATTAACTTTTAGGAAAGCCTAACTCTAACTTAAGGTTAATTATTAAGCACTTTTGGCATAATTGCTACACTACCTACATATGTGCTTATTTTTTACTATTTTTAAGATCCACTTGCAAATAAAAATAAATTAATGAATATGAAGGTTTCGTATATCAAAAGGTGATGTCAAACATATGATTTTTAAAAAATAATCTGAAGAGAAAGAAGACACAAGTATGGCAAAAAGGATTTATTTATCCCTAGATACACAGCCTCCATGTAACCTTCTCTAGTCCCCCAGCCTTCTTTCTCTGGCAAAGGACAGAACAGACACTGTTAAGGGGCAGTCACCCTCTAGTGCATTCATCTGGCACACTGAATGATTCATGCACTCTCTGCAGCTTGTAAAATGAGAGTTTGTAAAATCAGACATATACATTCTACAGTCTAAAGTACGGGAAGATCACCCCATGTAAGTTGTGTTTGTCCTGACCATATAATATGAACTATATGTATACTCATATGCACAGCTGTATAATGATACTTGATATACTTAATTACATCTGCAGCTAGTCAAATATTACAGAAAAATATTGTTATCAATAAATGCTACCACTTTAAAACAAAAGCTGATTTTTTAATTATTTCTATTGATAACTTATTTGACTGACTTCCTTCCTTCATCCCTCTCTCTGATGCTGTGCCTTTTTGAAATCCCAGCTCAGCCCTCCACAGGTACCACGTCAGGCTGGGGACATTCCCCAAAAGCAGCACNAAACACACCAAAACATTCCTCCCTCCATTCCTCCCTTCTTCCAACTGTCTGCTCTCCTTCCATCCCTTCAGTTGCAGTTTTAAAAAATGTTCTATTGTATTGACCAACTATTTTTTTCTTATTTTGACTTTTCATATATATAGAAATACTTTTTCATAATTTTTTTATGAAACATAGAAACCCCTCCCATAGGATAAGAAACGTTTAAAAAGGTCAGCATACATGAAACAAAGCCAAGCATTTTTTTATCTATTAAGATGCAGGGTTTCTTTTGCTGTATTTTTATTCTTTCTGATTTGTAAGAAGAAAGCAACTAATTTTTAGTTCATAAAATGAGTAGTGAAATAATATTTGCTAGCCTTAGTGTTTTTCCTACTAAGTAATATGTTCTATGTCATTCAATCTTTTCATCTAAAGACAAACCTAAATCTACTGGATACAGGGCTTATTTGTATGTGAAATTTGAAGTTTGGATCTCTGAGCCATAGTGATTCCTGTGACTACTCAGGCTAATAGGATTTACAAAGCATTCCTTTTTGTGTACATTTTGACAATTCTACTTGACTCTAAAAATTTAATAAAATTATGGGAATAATAGTACATAAATATTAAATTAAAATGATGGTACACATATATTGCGACTAAGTCAGCAAAAGCAGGGCAGGCATGTGTAGCTATGCCTCTTTCAAATCTGAACCATCTATCAAGTTGCTCTATGATTGATTTTCTCTAAAACTTTCTGCATTGCAGTGCTGTGGCAGCACTCTGTTTTTACAGCTTTTTTTTTTTTTTTGGTGCCCCAGACTCAGAGGGCAATTCAGCAGCTGGTGCAAATTGTCATTCCTCTCCTTGATGGACAGGATGATGAGAATAGACACTGAAGATTTGTCCTTCAGACTTTGCCTCAGTAGCTGAAGCTCAAATTTGCCATTCTAAAATAGCAAAACATAACAATTAACTTTCCTGTATTTCTCCACTCATATACTGAAACTTAACTGAGGGTACTATTTAGATATCTAACTCCTCTTTCCTTTATTGAGTCTCAAGGTCCTAGTAAAACATTGTATTTCCAGGATGCATAAGCTCATTGCTGTATTTTCTATATGATTTTAAATAGTCAGACAAAATATCTGGTTTGTTTCACACTGGATTAAACTGTTTTTACATTAATTAAGCAAAAGGGTTTTGTGATTTCTTTGGTTTTTTTTCTTCTATATATAACACAAATTCTATCAATATTGCTCCAAGCTCCTCATTAATATAGCCACTATCACAAAGAAAACTGAGTATATATTCATAGCTGGAGTGCACCTGAAGCACTCAGAGTAAATCACTTGATGTTTGTGGGGTTTTGTGCTGCAAATTGCAATATATATAGCTGCTTATTTTACATATACAATATTCAATCTCTTATTCCATTTAAAGTTACAAGTAGTAAAATCCTCCCTTAGATGCTGTAAAGTACATGGGCCATCTGCATGCGACTGTCAGATCTAATACAGGACCTAGGAAACCCTCTGAAACACCAGCCAGAACATGGCAGAAGGTTCTGGAAGAAAATCTAAACCGCAGATACTTGTCTCTGTGAGATATTTGTACATGTCTGCAAGACTGCTCGGCAGAGAATTTTCAGGATATAAGGAAAGAATTTAATAAGTTTAAATGTGCCACTTCAATTGGTAGCAAAAGCCCAGTGCAGAAAGTTTAGGTGGATCAAATTTTATGTGCAATTTTTTGGTGTAGTATTGTTATTTAGGAAATTGCAATTAAAGCTGGTTAAGTGATATGTATGGAACTACTTCTGCTGAATGCAACATAAACTTGTGTTTGACTTTAGGAAGATTGAGGGAAATATCTTCAGGAGCATAATCTTTCTGCTTTTCTTTCACAGAAAGATACATTAATTCCTAGAGATAGTCACACAACAAAACCTACACTAAATCATGTTTTATATGTTTTATATCTAGGCAAGCCCACAAACACAAACATTAAAGATCAATAAGAAAGTAAGAATTCATATTCCTAACTACCTTGAACCTTGTAGTTTATTTAATTCTCCAATTAGACTGCTTGCTATCACTTTATGAGTGGAAACAACCATTTCCATTCCTTCCATCCAGTTTTTCCCACTGTCAACTTGAAATATTTCCTCTTTTCCTAGATGTAGACAGGGCATCTATTTGGTTGTCCTTATAATCAACAATTTAAAATACTCTACAGATGTACATCACAAGAAGGTGCATGGGGGTAACTGCACCTCAGGGGGGTTATACATCCTCAGGGATGATTGCTTGACAGCATATGTATTAGTAAATATCATGCTGTGAATAAATTAGTATTTGATTGATATTTTATTTAAACTGTCTAGTTTTTTCCCAGCAAGAGTGTTACACTTTCTTACTTTACAGTGATAGACAAGAATAGATGATGACACTGTTTCTATGTTACTATATGGTAAATCCCATGTTCAATAAACTGCCAAAAAAGTGTCTTAAATGGATCAAATGATAAGGTTTTCTGAAATCTCTGTGAATGGATTTGCAATAGAAATTGATTGAAATCTTGATGCTGAAACTCACCTCAGGTAGTGTTTGAAAGGTCTCTGTCACCAGCCTACAGCCCAGCAATTGCTGCTGGTAGACAAAACCCAGGTTGAGAGTTCAAACAGAAAAACTGGGACTAGGGCCCTTGGGACAGAGACTGCAAACTACTGCATTCCTCTCCAGACATGTGGAAGACAAGAAGACAGGAGCAATCAATTCATATTACTGAGGTGACACCATGCCTGATTGCCTTTTACAGTGATCTATCAAGGCCATAGAGATGGTGGTAGGACAGTGGATGTGATGTATCCTAAATCCTGAAATATTTTCACAATATTTGCCACAGCATTGTCTCTTGAAAACCAAGGATTGGTGAGGTATATCAGTGTACTGTCAGATGCGACGAAAATCCTCTGGACTGGCAGGTCCAAGAGGTAAAACTCTATGGTTTGATATCCACTGATAACAAGCAGAGTAGCACAAAATCAAGGCCTGGGCTGATATTGTTCATTGTCTGGCAGCTGAGATGACAACATGCACAGCAAACCTATGGATGATAACAGATATGAGTTTTGTCACACAGAGGAGAATACACTGATCTGAAGGCTACCTGAACACTTTCCTTGTAAGAGAAACCTGATGACAAATACTGGAAGTCCTGGATCTTTCAGGAAGGGCATGTGAGAATTTTAAGAACACAGTGCCTGCTACAATGGTTTTGGAAGAATACTGATGACTTCTAAAGTTGAGGGGCTCTCTTGTCCCACCCTTTGAGAATACTTGCTGGACTAAAATTTCCCCAGAAATTATCCAACAGGTTTGGGTGGATTTTTTTGTGTGTGTGTTCTTTTGTTTCATTTTTGTTTTTTGTTTGGAGTAGAAGGCCAGGGGACCAAAACCCAGGTATTAATTAAGATACAAACTTTTATGCAATAATGTCTCAAAATCCCTTCTTTTTCCTGGAATTGTTGTAGAATCAATCCTGATTCAAACATAGAAGAGTGAAGAGCACAATTGGGGATGGCAGTGGATATAAATATTTCCCCCTTTTCCTTAGCTTTCTCCCTTGTTTTTTCCTTGACCTAGTTTATATGACAACAGTNTGTGCTAATACTTATTTGGAGTAGAAGGCCAGGGGACCAAAACCCAGGTATTAATTAAGATACAAACTTTTATGCAATAATGTCTCAAAATCCCTTCTTTTTCCTGGAATTGTTGTAGAATCAATCCTGATTCAAACATAGAAGAGTGAAGAGCACAATTGGGGATGGCAGTGGATATAAATATTTCCCCCTTTTCCTTAGCTTTCTCCCTTGTTTTTTCCTTGACCTAGTTTATATGACAACAGTCAGACTGGAACCCTACAGGGCTCAAAAAAATCTTCCCCCTCCTTTTACAGCTACATAGAGGAAGATTGGCCAGGATGAGCCCTGTTCTCACACAGTTCTGGCTATAACTTCGTTAAGGATACTGGCAATTCCCCTCTATCAAGAACAAACACATAACGGTATAACAGTTTATGTTTTCCACATGCAATAGAAAAAATGTGCCCTTTTTATGTCCTTTGTAGCATCTTATTATAATATGCAAATTTAATTTTTTTCCTCTCTGGTTTCTCAGTGAGATGTATGGAAGTACACAGTAAGCAACACAACCGCAGTAAAACAAAACACCAATTTAACCAAGTGGCTCACCGAGCAGTGCAAAAATTATTCTAATCCATTCTGTGAAGTTGTTTTCCCTTAGGAACAAATACTCTTCAGAAGTTACACTATATTCTCTGACAGTGAATTCCAGAAACTCACTGCCAATTACTACAAATACTTTTGTTGACCTACTTGGCAAGCCACTAGAGATCAAACTACACTTACAGCAAACAAGCCATAAAAAAAAGGTTATTCTTCTCTTATCCTTCCTCTCAAGCTCCAATTCCTCTGCTAGCTAAATTGATGTTTACTTGGGTTGCATTAGGTTTACCTGGAGCAAATCCCTTTGTTCCACTGTGTGACAGTCCTCAATCGTACCAGGCTGTTCTGTCTTTTGCTTTTCCAAAGTGACTAGAAACATAAACACTTTGCAAGGACATCATCCTTCAGAGCAGACTAAAGCAAGGCACTCACAAGTGCCATAAACTTTATAGTTCTATTTTGCTGTCTTTTGTTGTTGTTTAGACAATATTTTGTGTCATTTTAGCAGGAGTCTTAAAGTGACAGGGTAGAAAATAATTTCTAACCCTTCAATCAGTATTACCTGTTTACTCATCTGGAATAAATTCTGTTTGTATAAGCCTATAGTTTTTATATTTTACTAGAATTTGGGATTTTGTTGTGTTTTGTTGGATTCTTTTTCTTTTTTCTGGAGCATTACAGCTTGAAAACATTTTTTTTCCTGGAAAAAAGTATTCATCAAATACTAAGTATTTTTCCGCACGTATTTAACAGCCACAATATTAAAAAAAATATTAAATAGAGAAAAAAACTTACTTCTGTGCCAAAGACATTCCCTAAATCCTATTTCAGATAAAGTTTTTTATTTTGAAGCTGTCTTTTTTGGAAACAAGTTAAAGATTGTAGACAAGAGATATGTATTATAGTTGTTCAAGCTCTGCTGCAAATTTGATCCTAAATACTCACACAGTAGAAATTATTAATTTTTTCAATTGGAAGGTTGACCTAGAATAAAGAAAAATATAAAACCCCCAAATGTTGGACATAAACCAAGAAAAGATATAAACAAATTAGTAAAAGTTGCAATATATTCATGTGTTTGGAAAGCTTAAAGCAAATCAAAAAGTAAAAACAATAACTACAGTTTAAAAAAAAGTCTCCACTTGTAGTATAAGTGTAAAAATAGTTTTATTATTTTAAGTGCTGTTATGATTTTTACATTTCAGTGATAAATTTTACATTTGAAAATTCAGGGCTAGCAATTCAGATATGATAAATATGTTCGAAGTTTGAGAGATTAAGGTAGAAGAGGGAAAGATCTGTTGTGACATTGCTGGGAAAATGTTTTATAAGACAAATGTTTGAATGTTACTATCTCCTATTTGCTATCTTCACAGTGAAACAATAAACCATGGCAAATCTGAAAATCTGGGACAACCACCTCAGTTCCATTTGTAAAAAATGATACAAGAATTTAATGCTGCTTGTTTTTTGTAGGATTCAGATTTATCTCACGTAACTTTGTGTACCTAAAATATAAAAACCAGGGTGTGATCTTAATTATATCTTAACTTCAATTTTACATGAGTTGTCTAATCTTAACTGGACCTTGATTCCTTAAACAATCACTAAATATCACCTCTATAAAGCCATCTGTATCCTCCAAGGAGACCCCACAACAAAAGCTGGAGTCTGAGTTAGAGCAGAGAGGAGTTATTTGCTGGCCTGTACCTGGGTCGTTGTCTGCTTTTTGCATGTCTGCACTTGAAGGAGTAAAGGAAAAACTTCACCCTTACTAAACAGCATCTAAAGGCTTGTTAGAAATTCTGTAGGACCTAAAAATGACTGTAAGGGCATAAATAATTGAAATTAACTCTATTCAAAAGGCAATGTGCCATAATGCTGGATAGCTAAATGCTATTGTCTACTTATGTGGCCTCTTTATACAAAAAGAGAAGAACCACGCACCTTTGGAAACTTGTTCTGTCCTAAAATAACCGAAATGGTGCAATCCAGCACTTTGTGATGGGATAAATAATCTTCTGGAGTGCCTATAAGTAAAGGCACTCCTAGGACTAGCTTAAATTAGGCATGTAATTTTGGCTTATTTTGTAGACTGTGATACAAAACTATGATAAAATTGCTTTCACTTTTGATATTCTATACAAGTCTATAGAGTGTTATAGGATTAAGAGTAGCTAGTTGTCTGCAGGGAATAAGCTGCATGCAATATTATATGTGTTCTATTTTTGCTGTGCCTCAGGTGACGAGAATGGGGTGGTCATTGTTTCTAAGGGTGATCTCAAAGCAGGAACAAACACAAAAATGCACTTTGAATTTACATATATAAAATAGAAAAAAAACCTATGATTTAGCATTAGAAAAAGGTTTATCTGAGAGGGAGCAGAGACTGAGTTTGCTGGGGTAGTAATATGAGCTGAGATGCTGTACTTGAAAGAGAGGAGAATTAGTATTCTAAATCTTTATTACCCTATTTCTTTTAGCAATGTTTGATTTTTTCAGTGGAAATAGATGGTGAGTATCTCTATAGCAATGTTTATAAACATAATTTGATAGTTAAAAAATAAAATCTACTTTATTGCATTCACTGAAAATAATTTGTAGAATAAAAATGTACAAACACTGGTATTAAAATCATTTGCTTCTCTGTTAACTGCAATCACAGCAATTTTGTAAATCCCTTGGCATATATGAAGCCAGTTTTTCCATTTTGCTGCAACAGAGAAATATTCACTATTAACTTGCAACTATTTAGAACATACCTTAAAATAAAGCAATTACTAAAGAGGAGAAATTGGTGGCTTTTTATAGTATTTCCAAATTAGTTATATATAACATAAATTCCTGCCTTTGAAATTATAAAGGTATTTTTTCATTTTCAAAAAGTACAATCTTGTAGTTTCAGCTGTAGGCAGTTGAAAACTTTCTCTTCAGATGAACTTAAACCTTCAAAGAGGAATATGTTGATTTGTAAAATGAGGTAAATACTTTTCTTGTCATAAATAAAAGGGAAATATTTAAATATATGCGCATGATCAATTGCTCACTGACACCTTTGCAAAATGTATAATTTAACAAAATGTTTGCCTATCTCTTTTTGAAAGGAATTAGCAAAATATTTTTCTCTTACAAAAATACTTTTACTTCCTCTTATTCCTGGAAGATATTGAATCATAATACACTTGTTTGGTGAAAATAATTGTGACTTAATTTGGGATGCAAGAAACACCTTTTGGAAACCTCAGTTCATCTGTGTGTAACTTCTGTTAGTGGTTTGTCTTCTGCAAGTATTAGCTGCTCTGAGAAGAAAACATGCATACAGGTGTGGATTTAATAATCAGATGTCATATATGTTTCACTTCCTTTACATGCTTGAATTATACATATTATATATCACTGAGTCCAAAATTGAGAAGAGAAATCTAATATGTTGAAACAGGTACACACTTTGTTATAAAATGAAAATAAAAAGGGAAAATTACTATATACTTAGTGATAGTATAACAAAGGTGAGACACCCTTGTTCCTAAGGGGTACAGAGTTTTTCATACTTTGAACTAAAGCCATGTAGTGGAAATAACAAGATTCACACATGCTAGGTAGGGTTTGTATAGCCTGGAGGCCCCCTGTAGCTGAAGATTTAGCGGCATTGTCTGAATACCACAGTGATTTGTTAAATGACCAACTCAATTCTCTCTGCTCAAGCATCTGTTTATTAGGGCAAAACTTGCTTTCTACAGGAAGAAATTAGCAATTTTTTTTTTCACCTTATGCTTAATGATTTTATATATATTGTATAGAAGAGACAGTAATTGCCTTTTCCTTGTCCATCACCCTTTTCTCCTGCTTTGTACTGTTATTACTGACAAATACAATAGTAAGTTCATGTAACACTATTGTTTTGGTCAGTATTGATTGCTACAAAAGAGAAGCACTGAATCTTTTGGGAGAAAGCCTTGATTGTTAAATACATGTTCAAATTCACACAATTTCTAACCACTGAAAGTTCAATGAAAGCAAAAGACAAAACATAACTGGCTGAATGTGGTTCTCTCTTACATTGGAAAAGAGGAGCAGTGGATGAAAACAGAAAACCAGATGACATTTTTTCTTTCAAGTATTGCAATTTTGAATTAGAAACTCTTAAATTGCTGAATTTTAGCAAAACTGTTGGCCATGCTGCATATCTGAATCAAACTACAGCGTATGCTTTGTGTAGGCTAATGTGTAGGCTTTCCAAGGAGCCTGGGATTTTTTCCTCAACCTCTTTTTTTTCAATAGTAAAAAATGAAAATAGGGACCAAATGGACACATTCCAAGTTGCCAAAAGAAATGTAATAGAACTGCTTAGTTATAACATTTTCTCTATTATGTTCCCTACTATAATATTTTGACTAAGCAAATATTGTACATAAGTATATTAGCTTGCTTTTTGTTTTTAAATATTTATGTGTGTGTTAAAACTTTTATTAGAAGCTATGTGAATTGATACTATATTCTGAACCATTTTATATAATTAGTTGTGCGCTGCTGATTATAAAGATGAACTACATGTCCTTGAATTTCCAGGATTTCTCTATGGAAAACATTGCTATGTTGATGAGTTGACCACTGCTGTTGTGGCAAAGCTGTAAAATATGTCTAGTCAGGCAAGGTTTAAAGATATTCTTTTGCTAAAGAAATATTCTTTTATCTCTTTGTTTCATCTTTGAGAGAATTCTGTTAACTGCAGGGTAAAGAGAGAGAAAACTTTTTATGTATTCCTTTTACAAAAAAATCATGGTTATTTTAGTTTCCAAACTTTGAAATAAATATTTAGATATAATTTTTCACAGGTAGATAATTAATTACCACGGATTAAATGTGTTAGTGGGGAATGAATGGCAAATTATAGCTGTGTAACATTTGGTATGCAAAATTCTGTAGGGACTACTTTTGAATATTACATAAATGTTTTCAAATCAGGCACATCCAAATGACTTCAATTTATGATATTCTCTTAGACCTAACAGCTGCATGGTTTCTGGAATGAGTCTCTCCAGACTCATCAGTCTGAATAAAAAATTCAGATGACCATTAATTATCTTGAATAGAAACCTGGCAGTTCCCTTTTTTACTGGACAAGTCTTGTGGTGAGGCAGAATAGCTATATTTGATTTATGACAAACTACAAGACACACGTAATATATCACCAAAACAAAGATATGCTTCTGAACTACCTATATTAAGTACATTTAAAAAAAATTACTAGTACTTGTGCTGAATCCCTTTTTATACATTCTGTCTGGAAGACTTTAAAGCATTCCTTGATGAAGTCTGGAGATCTTTGGGTTTCTAAAAGGGTTGTGCTTGAAACTTACATGCAGGTCCCAGAAACACTGTCTTGTATTCATCACAATGCTGAAAGGAACTTTCAGATCAGACTTAAACATTTTCTGCCTGAACAGAAGCTTCTGTACTTGTAGCCCACTGAGAAGACACTCAGACTCAGTTCAGCTTTTATTTCAATGTCATGGTAATTTAGGAAAAAAAAAAAAGAGGAAGAGCAGGGTTTTTTTCGGTTTTTCACTGCATTTTTATCCCTTCATATGCCGTTCTTCAAGTATATTGTGAGCTTAACACCTGAGTGCCATTTCAATTCAAAAAATTCTTAAAAGCTATGTTTCTGCATTCAGCAATTGAAAATTCTTCAGTATGTTTTCACAGACGTAGTAGGCAATATTCTAGAGGTTAAGGAACTTTAAGTTTTACAGAACAAATACGGAACTGTGCTTGAATTTTTTAACATCAAGAACTCAACTCACTTCTCACTATAGTCTCCTTAATAGCCCCTTTAGCTTATACTGTTCCTCTTTTTACAATGTCATGCAAGTGCATTTCACCCAAAAAAGTTTACAAAAACAAACAAAAAAATATTGTTGAGATGTGAGCAAATAAACACTACTAAAAGCTGCCATAATTATGATAGCTTCGTAAAAGCTATCACTGTTAGTATAAGCATTATATATAGTCATGTGTGTGCAAATTAGAAATAATTGGTATTGGAAGTGATTTAAACTATGTTTGTACTGTTGGGATGCATAAATCTCACCTCAAGTGAAAATAAGCCCAATGCCGTGCAGCTTTTATTAACAGAGGGATCTTATGCCTTGTCACGGAAGGCAAATTTTGTTTAATCTTAGTAAATGTTCCTGTCTGAGGTCAGCCTGAAGTGTATCCTCCTCTACTTGCTTTGTAATGAGCTAACTGTCTCTGTGCTGGCTATACATCCTGTGAATTTGGCAAAGTGAATTACTTAGAACCAACAGTATTCATTAGTTTTCAAAAAGCTGGGTTTTTTAGAGATGATTCTCAGAATCACTAGCACACAGCATAAAATAATGATGGAAAAATAATATGTGATATTTCTCTTTAACGTCTACTAAATAACATTCCTTCCAGACTAATACAAAGGAAAAAAAAAGGAGAAAGATTCAAGTCTTTGTCCTCAGAATACGCCTCCAGATCTAGAGGTTTGGAGTTTTAATGTAGTTTTATTATTTTCTTCTTTTTTTTTAATTTTTACTTTTCTGAAATAACAACCATTTTGTGAAAATTGAGTTCAGGGATGTGTCAAGATCAAGAAGCTATGTAAAAAAAAAAATTAAAAAGTGGTTATCTTTTTATAGATGTTAACCTAAAAACATCCCCAGAAAACATTGAAAAATATGTCTATTACTTGCATGGTAAAGCACGCTACTCCCTTAAAAAGTTAGTAAAAGCTTGAAAATCTGCAAACTATTGTGGAAGACATACACTCCTTGATTTTTCTAATATAAACAGTCAAACTCAAAATGCTTGTTTATTTTTCTGGAAGATTTTACTGACATTTATGAGTTCTTTTTCTTTCTTTTTTTTTTTACCTGCTTTATACTAATCCCATAGAACAGAAGGATAATGAGGACTAAGGTTAGAGCTGGTGAAACTTTCTTAAGCAAGTTCAAGTTTATCTGAGAAATTTGAAATTAAATGCCATTCCCATTAAGATCTCCATAGATGTTTGGAAAGTTACATGGGAAAATTTTTGGTGCATACATTCATCAAAGACATATATGATAAAATAAATAGCTTTAAAATTTATATTCTTATCCAAAAAAATCAGGCCATGTTTGTGTTTGTTACAAGATTTATTCTACTAGGAAAAAAAGAAAGGAAAATTACCATCATTTTATGCTAAGGAAACATTGAAATCTACAGCAAACTCTTCATGGAGAGCTATCCTTACCACTGAAAGTTATAACTACAGAATGCTAACTTTGCTCTCTTTTTGACAGAAGAAACACTTGGCAAAAAATTGTGAAATTACATTAAAGATCAAAAGTAGATTTCTTGTTTATTTATATTTAATCCTCTTTATTTTTCTTTTAGATATGATGCAACAAAACACATCTTTGTTCTCCATCGACATAGATTGTACCAAGTATAAGTATTCTGTATCCACAGCTTATATCAAAACTCCTCAGGCACAAGAATGTATGGTGCTTTTGTGTTGACATAAGAGGCAAGAGCATGCCTAAAATATGTAATATTAATTTTATTTATTCATTTAAGCAAATGGCATGACCATCACAGAAAAATGAATTCTGGACCATCATTTTTAGAAGGCAGTTTTGTATGTCAGCTTTGATTCTTTTGGTAGAATAGTTCATCAGGGATTCAGCTTTTAATGAGTTTTTTTGTGTCCTCTTTATCTTACTAAGGTTCTTGGTATTTTTAAATGATCTCAGGACTCCTGCATTTCAGTAGTATAGAAGAAGTAGCTATATGGCTATGATTTCCAAGCAGCCTCTTTTAAGAACTACCAGTTGCATTTTTTTTTTTTTATAGTCAAGCAGAGATTAATTTTTTTAGTGTATGACCTCCACAGTGAAATGTCTTCTTTTCTGAACCCATTCATGAAATAGTTGTCTCTCAGGCAATATTTGCATTTCAACAGCAAATTATCATCTTTGTGTGTGAGTTCACATATAAAAAAAAAAAAAAGAAAAAAAAAGAAGAAAAAAAAAGACAAGAAAAGCTCTTATGTTTTTTTCAGATGGCTTTAAGAAGTGTTAACAATATGCAGCTACGTTGAAGTGTGAAATCCCAATTCAAGGCCCCAAAGGCTTTACAACAGTAATTGTAACATACAGCATCCAAAGGTCAAATATTTCATGAAAGTCCATCGACGACAGCTGTCATTAGAACTTTGCTGCCAAGAAAACTGTAGTTATGGAGGCACTCGTGGGGAATAGAAGGCACTTAACTACCAAAGGTTTATTGCTGATTTTTACAAGTAAGTTCTGCTTACAAAAAAGGCCAGTGAGCAAGATAATTTATGAGATTGTCTGTTAATGACTGACAGCTCCTGTTCTTATTTCAGCTTAAAATTAGTCAATTTAATTATTCAAGCACTAGAGGTGGTTCATTACAAGGCAGACAATAATAGAAGCCATAAGATACCTTTTTAGCAGAAAGCTGATAAGCTGATCATTTATCTCAACAACTTCAAAAATATTGTTATATGTTAGCAGAGGTTTTGAAAGAAATACCGTGCAGCTTCATGCAGCTTGGTGTTCCAGTAATCCTATGCCTAACTGGTCAGCATCCAACACTAACTAAAATTCTGTTCCTTGCTTGCTTATAATAACAATAAGAACCACAATTCTTGTAATTACAATTGCTATTACGATTATTGCACTTTCACTTTAAGTTCCTAAACACTTAAAAAGAGAGAAAGAGGCAAAAGGGATGCAATCACCAAGGCAAACCTGCCTTAGATGGAAGTTTTAGTAATGCTGGAATGTTTCCACATGTAAGCACTTTTGAGGGTGCTTATTGTTTCTTTCTAAATCCTCTATTGCCTTAATTGGATGGATTCTACAACAAAGAATGGTCTATCTGTTATTCAGTAGTAAGAGTCTTTTCCCTGCAATGATCAGTTTTTATTCTTGTTATAGTTTTACTGTTGTTGTTATTATTATTTCAAATATTAGTGTGCTACAGTTTGGTTATAAATAAACATGCACACTGAATTTCCTTTTACGTGACTTTTCCTGGGCTCATAATCTCAATAAAAGTCTGCAGAGAAAGACCCACCTTCCTTGTCTCCTGAAGGTATCACACATAGTCTTCCTAGTTCATGCTTCTCATAATAATTTTTAAAATCCTACTGTATCTTTGTATTCTTTCTGTAACTTTGCCTGTGACAGTGATCCTTTCTCTGACTTGTAGTCTGTATTTTTTGTATAGCAAGTACCAAATAATTCTAACAACTTTGTCATGATATAATATTTAGACTAACAAGCAGAAACTTATCCTGGGCCAATTTAGTACATTCCCATAATTAAACTTCTCTAGGATCTGGCTAGATAGCCTTCATTTGAGGCTTGTATCTTTTCTATCACTTATTTTTTCCTTAATATATCTAGTACAATATAGCTTTCAGCAATAAAAGGATCAGCTTCTTTTCCTCTTCTTTTTTTTTTTTATCTTTTTGTAAGGCATTTGTCGCTTTCCTAAATGACTGTTTTTCTAAAAAAAAAAAACATCCAGATAAGCTTTGTCCTCCTCAAATCCCTATACAATACTTTGTCCTCTTTGTATGATGGTTCACTTTGAATAAAACTATACTTTTCATTTAATTTTGCTTCAGCATCTAATCAGTCTGGGTAGGAGGATCTCTGTTAAATTTCTGAAATCTCTGCAGGTGAAGCAGTCATCCTGTTTCTCCTGCTCATAGACAAAGGGAGATAAAATTACTTAGGGAATTAATTAGAACACACGTGTACTTCTTTAGTGTGCAATGAGTTGCTCCCTCCAAAGTGCATATTTTTCTCTTTTGACTAAGGGAGCTAAGACTGATCCACAAGCTGGGTAGTTATATTTGGTCTGGTGAAGTGCACCCTCATCTTTCACTGAGGCAAACATCAAAAACTCTTAATTTTTTTTTAATTCTCTTAATATTTTTTATATCCATCCCATCTGGAAATAAAAACTTTTCCATGAGATTTTATTGTATGTAATAATATCCCTTTCTTCTGTTTCTTTTGGTTTCTTAAAAAAATCCCAAAAGACAATGCACACTGAAACCCAGATAAAAAATGCACACAACCACAAACAAAATGTAACTAATTTTTATCTGAATGTCCATCTCACATCTTTCTGAAAATCCATACATTTGAAAAATTAATAATTTGAGTTCATGGATATGAAACATATTTTCAAGAAGCACTCAAGTTGCTATTATTTTAGGTGATGTACTTTTCTCTTTAAACAGCTTAGCATTGCAGGCAATGATAAAACAAAGAACAAAGACGGCATAAAATCTTCCCAAAAAATCCTGTCATGTCTGATTCTTTTTAGTACAGTTTCAACCTGGTAGTTAAAGCATAACATGCACCTTCCTCATCTACTTAATAAAATTTCTTCCAACAGTGGATGGCATTTTATAAATTTCAGGGCACTTATGATCCAGGAATGTTGCCTAAATCTGTTGTTGTTGGTTTTGATATCCTAGTCAGTTTACATGCTGAAAATTTTAGAAGAAATATTGGTCTGCACAGGTAGACCTCCCAGAACTGTAAAATTATTTATTCTCATGAGAAAGCCCAAAAATAGTTTAAATACATTCAATTGACATAATTTCAGAGTATATACCAGACTACAGGCAAATCCATGGGTCCACTTTTAGGAAGTTATGCTTCCTTTTCCTGAAGAAGGAAAATCTGCCTTTCAGCTTTCACGGAACCGTTAAGGTTGAAAGAGACCTTGGTGACCACCAAATCCAACATTCAACAGAATATCACCATACCCACTAACCATATCACAAAATGCCACATCTACTTGTGTAAGATGTGCTGATATGGGCCCGTGTTTAGGGTTTGTGCTCTACAGAGCTGACAAAATAAGAGATTTTTATCATTGCTGAGCAGGGCTTACACAAAGCCAAGGCCTTTTCTGCTTTTCTTACTGCCAGGCTGGCAGGGGGGCTGGGTGTGTGTGGGAGGTTGGGAGGGGACACAGACAGGACAGGTGACCCCAACTGACCAGAGGGAAATTCCAGACCATATGGCATCATGCTAAGTATGTAAAATGGGGGGAAAAGGAGGAAAGGAGGGTTGTTTGGAGTGACAAGGTTTGTGTTCCCAAGTAACTGTAACATGTTATTGGGCCCTCCTCCTGGAGATGGCTGAACCTGCCTGCCCATGGGAAACAGTGAATTAATTTCTTGTTTTGCTTTACTTATGTGTGTGGTTTTTGCTTACCCTATTAAACTATCTTGATCTCAACCCGTGACTTTTCAACCTTTTACCCTTCCAATTCTCTCCCAGATCCCACCAGTGGGGGAAGAGGCAGTGTGTGGCTGAAAGATTGTTGGTTGTTTTCTGAGCACTTCTACCAGGAAGCTCCACCATTTCCCTGGAGAGCCTGTTCCAATGCTTAATTTATTGTGCATATATAAGTATTTGAACCTTTTTTTTTGATGATAAATATATTTAAAACTCAAAATATAAATAATCTCCACTCTTCAAGCAATGATTATAAATTCTATTCCTTTCTGGTGTTTACCAATTAGCTAATTTTCTCAGTCTGTTTTGTAAATTGTAATGACTTTGATTAATAACCTCTTCCTACTCACTAGTTTGTTTTCGGCTTACCTTGGATTACATGATGCCTTCTTTTTCCATAGATCTTTTAAAAAATCAATCACAGTTTGTTTATTTCTTACCATAATATTTTTATCCTTGTGGACTGTGCCTGAAGAAATCCCTCTGGTCTTTTTCCAATATGCTTTGATATTAATATTGTTGGTCTGTGTCTCAAGTTCTCTAGACTGTATCAACAGCTTGTGATTCAACTTTTCATTAAAATCTTTATGTGATTCATATTTTCTCTACAACATTATTAGTATTAATACACTTTGCAGTTTCCTCTTTATCTCATCCAGATGGTGTAACATTCAGTTAACAATTGGACCTCCAGACTAATTTACTTGTTTTATAGCATAGTTCATTTTCCTACAGATCCAATGTCTTTCAGAGCTTTCAGATCAGACAATTATAAAGTTTTCCTAAAGTTACTAGGTCCTTAATATTTACCATTTTAAGGTACTTATAGGCTTTTTGGGTGCATGTCTATACATTTTATTTCTATTCCTAAAAGCACATATCATATTTTCAATAACATGATCAGTGTTTACAATAGGGTTTCTTTTTGTTTGAATTTTTTTGTCATATTGTCACCAAATAGCTATTTCAGGGTCACAGTATATGTAAAACTTTCAATTAATCATATAACAGATTATCATAAGGGCACAATCTATTCCACTTTNTCATGGATATGAAACATATTTTCAAGAAGCACTCAAGTGGCTATTATTTTGGGTGATGTACCTTTCTCTTTAAACAGCTTAGCATTGCAGGCAATGATAAAACAAAGAACAAAGACGGCATAAAATCTTCCCAAAAAATCCTGTCATGTCTGATTCTTTTTAGTACAGTTTCAACCTGGTAGTTAAAGCATAACATGCACCTTCCTCATCTACTTAATAAAATTTCTTCCAACAGTGGATGGCATTTTATAAATTTCAGGGCACTTATGATCCAGGAATGTTGCCTAAATCTGTTGTTGTTGGTTTTGATATCCTAGTCAGTTTACATGCTGAAAATTTTAGAAGAAATATTGGTCTGCACAGGTAGACCTCCCAGAACTGTAAAATTATTTATTCTCATGAGAAAGCCCAAAAATAGTTTAAATACATTCAATTGACATAATTTCAGAGTATATACCAGACTACAGGCAAATCCATGGGTCCACTTTTAGGAAGTTATGCTTCCTTTTCCTGAAGAAGGAAAATCTGCCTTTCAGCTTTCACGGAACCGTTAAGGTTGAAAGAGACCTTGGTGACCACCAAATCCAACATTCAACAGAATATCACCATACCCACTAACCATATCACAAAATGCCACATCTACTTGTGTAAGATGTGCTGATATGGGCCCGTGTTTAGGGTTTGTGCTCTACAGAGCTGACAAAATAAGAGATTTTTATCATTGCTGAGCAGGGCTTACACAAAGCCAAGGCCTTTTCTGCTTTTCTTACTGCCAGGCTGGCAGGGGGGCTGGGTGTGTGTGGGAGGTTGGGAGGGGACACAGACAGGACAGGTGACCCCAACTGACCAGAGGGAAATTCCAGACCATATGGCATCATGCTAAGTATGTAAAATGGGGGGAAAAGGAGGAAAGGAGGGTTGTTTGGAGTGACAAGGTTTGTGTTCCCAAGTAACTGTAACATGTTATTGGGCCCTCCTCCTGGAGATGGCTGAACCTGCCTGCCCATGGGAAACAGTGAATTAATTTCTTGTTTTGCTTTACTTATGTGTGTGGTTTTTGCTTACCCTATTAAACTATCTTGATCTCAACCCGTGACTTTTCAACCTTTTACCCTTCCAATTCTCTCCCAGATCCCACCAGTGGGGGAAGAGGCAGTGTGTGGCTGAAAGATTGTTGGTTGTTTTCTGAGCACTTCTACCAGGAAGCTCCACCATTTCCCTGGAGAGCCTGTTCCAATGCTNTTTTGTTGAAGAAAGGATTCTGAACTATAGATCATGTCTCTATAATAATAGTACTTAAAAGTCTTGCCTTTTGAAGAGACAGTATCGGTGATTGTTTGGTTTTGACTGAGNTTTATTGTGCATATATAAGTATTTGAACCTTTTTTTTTGATGATAAATATATTTAAAACTCAAAATATAAATAATCTCCACTCTTCAAGCAATGATTATAAATTCTATTCCTTTCTGGTGTTTACCAATTAGCTAATTTTCTCAGTCTGTTTTGTAAATTGTAATGACTTTGATTAATAACCTCTTCCTACTCACTAGTTTGTTTTCGGCTTACCTTGGATTACATGATGCCTTCTTTTTCCATAGATCTTTTAAAAAATCAATCACAGTTTGTTTATTTCTTACCATAATATTTTTATCCTTGTGGACTGTGCCTGAAGAAATCCCTCTGGTCTTTTTCCAATATGCTTTGATATTAATATTGTTGGTCTGTGTCTCAAGTTCTCTAGACTGTATCAACAGCTTGTGATTCAACTTTTCATTAAAATCTTTATGTGATTCATATTTTCTCTACAACATTATTAGTATTAATACACTTTGCAGTTTCCTCTTTATCTCATCCAGATGGTGTAACATTCAGTTAACAATTGGACCTCCAGACTAATTTACTTGTTTTATAGCATAGTTCATTTTCCTACAGATCCAATGTCTTTCAGAGCTTTCAGATCAGACAATTATAAAGTTTTCCTAAAGTTACTAGGTCCTTAATATTTACCATTTTAAGGTACTTATAGGCTTTTTGGGTGCATGTCTATACATTTTATTTCTATTCCTAAAAGCACATATCATATTTTCAATAACATGATCAGTGTTTACAATAGGGTTTCTTTTTGTTTGAATTTTTTTGTCATATTGTCACCAAATAGCTATTTCAGGGTCACAGTATATGTAAAACTTTCAATTAATCATATAACAGATTATCATAAGGGCACAATCTATTCCACTTTGAGAGCTACACAAGCATCTAACATATAATTATATTCTGCATTCTGTGGGGTGGAGGTGGGGGAAGTAAAACTTCACCATTTTTTTGCAGAACAGTCCCTCATCAAGAGTATTTTTGTCTGGAAGTACCTCTAGAAGAAATAATTTTCAATGAAAAATTCTCTTAAGTAGGGTCAAATAGATACTTGAACTGTGACGTAGTTTATGGGTCTGGCAGTTCATTCTAACATTCCTCATTTTTCTAGACAGGACATCCTTTTATCCACTTAATGTCACCACTCTTTCCAGATGTTAAAATCTTAGAGATTTGTTGAAGAAAGGATGCTGAACTATAGATCTTGTCTCTATAATAATAGTAATTAAAAGTCTTGCCCTTTGAAGAGACAGTATTGGTGATTGTTTGGTTTTGACTGAGACCTTCCTTTCATTATAATATCTTTCACTTTTAGCAACAGCCAGGACTTGCAATTTCCAATGCGTATTAAATGTTTCAAACAAGGCACAGCTCCCAGTTTAAAGTAAATTCTCCAAAGAGTCATAAAGAACTGAAGCAGATTTAAGAATATATAAAATGTATTAAATTTGTATAAATGA
>VWYE01015076.1:103145-235230 GCA_013398995.1 Alaudala cheleensis
ATATGGGCAGAGAGAAGAACGTTACCCGATGGACTTCCTTTTGGGTTGTTATGGGTAACAGGGGAGGCAATGGGAGGGTGGATTTCCCTTCCTGTGCACTTCGGTGAAGAAGTCTATGGTGCAGGAGAAAGGCTCCTCTCTCTCTTGCTGAATTGAAGATTAGTTTTTTTTCAGTGGAAACAGAGGGGAATGTGAATGGAATAAGTTTGTAAGTGTGGAAAGTTTAGAAACTGGGGAAGAGAAGAAAATGCTCAAGAAAGTTTTCATTTCTATTAATTTGTAGTTGTAGTTTAATAAATTTTGGTTTTTGTTTCTAAAGTCTGAGCCTGCTCTGCTCTGTTCTCAATCACATCCCACAGCAGATTTCACCAAATACATATTCATAGGTGCACTGGCACCATTGCCAGGGCAAACCTATGACAGGAAGGGAGAATACACTTTAACCTTTCTGACTTGTGAACTATACTCATGTGGATTTGAGTGAATAACTAGCCCTGCAATCTTTTACTGTTCTTCAAGAGTATAATTTGACGATTATCAAACAAATTGTATTGAGTTTTGTGCCTCTGTTTTAAAGATTTCAGATGCTGGGCTAAACTGCTGTACTCTGATTATCAAAGATTATTCTTTAATTTCCCTCTGTTATCTTCATTACAACTCTCGTATTAGAATTTTTCACTTTTTAAAGGCTTGGTCAACTGTCTAATCATTTGATTTCAATCTACAATATTGCACAGATACTGTGAATTAAATCAAAGCAGAACTGTCAGAATTGTTATCAGAACAGCTGGAGAAAAATACATTACAATCACAAGATCTGTTTCCTACCAGTTTTAGCAATCTATCCATCTCTCTATCAGTTAGTGGCTTTAATTTATATGCTGCTTTGAGAAAAAAAGTTTTTAGTTCTTACCAAGAACAACTTGTATGTGAAAAATTGCTAAAGCCTTAATCATCAAGAAAATCACAAGTTATTCCACCAGCTATCATCCCTGTGTTCAGCCATGATGGAAGAGGTTTTCGAATCACATACAGACAACCACACAATGCTGGCAACTTTGCTCTGCAGATTTACTTTAGGAGGTGTAATTGTGGCCTCAAGAAACTGCCCGAGCTACCCCAAAAAAGTAACAATCGTAGTAGTGTGACTGGAGAAGTAGCTCTTTTTGTGTCTCCTGGGAGAGTTCCCACTGAAAAGGACTTTTCACTACTCTTTCAATAAATATATTCTGTGATTCCTTTACCTTTGAATTTCACAGTTTCATTGGCAGGGGAGTAAGTAGGGCAGTGTGATTTCCTCTAAGGCATAATTATTACCCAGATATTTGTTGGCACCAAACTGGAAGAGTTTCTGAGCTCCTTTACTTGACTTCCGTCTGCAGCTTTCTATAAGTGATCCTCCACTTTTAATATTTGTCCTCTTATTTGGGTAAACCATGCACATGGTGGACTTCAGGCTGCCACTACAAGAAGAAAAATCAGAAGTTTCCCTAATGTGAGAGGTCTCAAATATTTTTGGCTATCTGACATGCAACCCTTCAAAGATGCCTGATATTCAGAAGAGTTGGGAAAATTTTCTTTGAAGATTTGGTGACTCTAAGAATTTTTGATTAAAAGTATAAATTCAGAAGCTACCTTTCCTAATAAATGAAACACAAGTGTTCATTTCCCACTAAGCATTGCAGAAGACCAACAATGTGCATGAACTTGTTCAGTCTTTTCATAAAGAACAGCACATGAACTCTATGTAACAGAGGTATTTCTATTACTTCTGCTCCATATGGTAATTCCCCCTGATCTTGGCACCTCAAATCCTGTCTTCAGTTTTGGGACAATCTCTGCAAGAAGGACCTCAAAACACTGAGAGGATGTCTAGAGAAGGGAAACAAAGGTGGTGAAGGTCTGGAACACAAGTCTAGCGAGGAGTGGCTGGGAGAGCTGGGGTTGTTCAGCCTGGAGAAACGGAGGCTTAGGACAGACCTTATTGCTCTCCATGACCCCCCGAAAGAAGCTTCTGTTCAGGTGGTGGTCAGTCTCCTCTCTCAGGTAGCATGTGGCAGAATGAAAGAAAATGACCTCAGGGTGAACCAGGGAAGGTTTAGATCAGATATTAAAAAAACTCAAGCATAAAACAGAAAGGTCTGTCAAGCATTGGGACAGCCTACCCACCAAAGTGGTTGAGTCACCATCCCTGTAAGTGTTTTAAATATGTGTGGATAAGGCATTTGACAACATAGTTTACTGGTGAACACAGTGTTGGTGCTTTGTTTTTGGGTAGACTTGATGATCTTAGAGGTCTTTTTCAGCATTCATAATTGTATGATTTGAAGATACTAATTGTAAGGAGAGATTTGTATTTTAATTGTAAGCTCTACAATCAAGTGGGTAAGGCATTAAAATGAGGAAAATCAACAGGGAATTACATTGTAGAGTAACAGCTGCTGTAATCTCACATACTTTTTTTGAAATGCTTTTCTATCATGGCCTTTGGCTCTTAGACAATGAATTTTTTTTTTATTAATTTTGTTTAATTTTTCTCTGTGTCACCTTTTCACTTAAGCTGTCTTTTGAACATTGATTCCGTTATTCTACTTTAAAAATCAGTGACCTTATGTAAAACCCTGATCTACTAGTGGCTCAGCTTCATAGTACTGAATGATAAACAACATATCTTCAGCAAAATTGTAGTTTCAGTTCCATGAAATTGCACAGGAGGATAGTTGCTGTGAGAACTGCTTTTTGTATGGTAATATAATGCTTAGTTATAACACTAATAACAGGATACAAAATCTTCTTTAATCATTTCTCTACCACACACACAGTTAGGATAATGCTTCTGAATGAAACACCCATTAGTTTCTGAGAGTGAGATTCACTTCACCTGCATAATGACGGCAAATTGCAACAGCAGCCTCTCAAAAATCACTTTCAATGCTCTTAGGACTGCTACTATATTTGACTGAAAGCTGCTCTGTTCTTGACCTGTCTTTCAAGCTAAGTGCTGTGTGTTAAACCCAACTGGAGCACGGATTCTGCATTAACAGGCCCTCTCCTTTGATAGAAGACCTGAGGACGTAGCCTTATGTGAATACTTAGGGTGGATTGACCTTGACTGGCTGCCAGGCTTTCACCAAGGTGCTCCCTCATTCCTACCCCTCAGGCAGAGAGAAGAAAATAGCAATGAAAAGCTCATGGGTCAAGATAGGAAGAGCATTCATCAGATATCATCACAACAAAAACAGTCATCGTGGGGATAATTGATTTAATTTGTTGTTAATTAATCACAGAGTAGAAAAGTGAGAAATAAAAATAAACAAAAGACACCTTTCTCTCACCCTCCCTCTTCTGAGACTAAACTTCGCCCCCGAATTGCCCACCTTCTCTGCATGAGTGGTGCAGGCAGATGGAGAATGGGGGTTGTGTTCAGTTGATGACACTTTACCTTTGCCACAGATTCCTTTTCCTGTGCATTCCCTGTTCCAGTGGGGGGTCCCACCCACATGCCACTCCTTAACTAACTGCTCCAGTGTGTGTTATTCCCTTGGACTGCCATCTTTCCGGAGCAGACGGCTCCAGCATGGGCTCCCTGCGGGGTCAACAAGTCCTGACAAAATTCTTGCTCCTGCATGGGCTCCTCTTCATGGGCCACAGCTCCCACCAGGAGCCTTCTGCTTCATGGGCTCTCTATAGATTGCAGCACTATGGCAGTACTCCATGGGCTTCAGAGGAACAGCTTGCCTCACCATAATCTTCATCACAGGGTTCAAGGGAATGCCTATGCCAGTTCCTACAGCATGTCCTCTCTCTCCTTTTTTATTCACCATGGTGTTTGCAGTGCTGTTTCTATCCCATGTTCTCATTCCTTTCTCACATGCTGCTGTGCAGATTATTTTTTTAACCTTAAATAGATATTTGCTCTCACAGATGTCCTACCAATGTGACTGATGGACTCAGATTTGTCCAGCTGAATGTCTGTATTGGAGCTGGCTGAAATTGTCTCTGTCTCAAAGAGGGGAGGTTTCTGCAGCTTCTCACACAAATCATCCCTGCAGTCCCCCCACCTACCAATGCATTGTCATATAACGAAATACAACACACCATGATAAGGCAAGTTACACATTGCAATCTGTATGTAGAGCCCTTGTCTTATTGCAGATCAGCCTTTTAAAAAAACTATACTTGTATTTTACATACACATGTTCTCCAAAGGGATAACTAAATGAGTCACAAAGGGTTTTTTCAAAAACATGCTGGCTTTGATGAATTCTCTAGGCTTTAGTGAACAAGTCTCATATATTCTCTGGACTCTGGTTGGGCTGCCTAAAGGCTCAGTACCTCTGGCATCTTCACATAAAAATAGATTCATACTACAGCTTTTGCCAGAGTTAGCATTTAATATTCCAGGATCTCAGTTTGTACAGTAAATCAGGCCAGGGAAGAGCCACTTGCTGCAGTTGGAGCTGTGACAGCAGTGTCTGGAAGCATTAACTCTAGCTGCAGCAGGACACTCTAGGATCCTCAGCTGCAGAAGGAAATCAGTGCACATCTTAGAACACATCTCAGAATATAAATCAGTTTAGAAACACCATTTGTAGAGATTTCCTCAGAATTCCATTGCACTGAAATTATCAATAAGTTGTTGGATTTTATCCAATTCAAGACTAAACTTGGATTTTTCTCATATTGGAAACCTCTTGCTTTGGACAGCAGTCTACTGAAATGATTGTTATAGAAAAAGTTAGAGAAATTCAATTTTTCCCCTACTCCTTTTATTGTAAGGTATTTGACTTATGCTCTGGTGTGCAAATGCTCTTTATTCATTTTGGAGTCTGTTTTGTAATCTCTAATATTGGCTGTTATAGTCTATTGATATGATTACTATCTGGAATGTCAGCAAAAGTAAACAATATCAAGAAACAAGCGCTGAACACAGCACTCAACAACCTTAGGTCTAATTAATGCCATGTTGTCAAAATTAGCAACAGACTGGCCTTGAGATAATGATGACTAAATACATTGAGAACATCATTCTCTAACTAGCAAATCTCAGCACCTTCCATGGGGAATATTAGAGCAATTAACAGCAATTTTGCCTGACCACTGGGTGTCACTATTAATTCACGTTTAGCTTTGAAAGTTACTAGGTTTTGTTTGCCTGTTTCTGTTTTAATAATAATAATAATAGAGAGTTTTTTCTTCTTTGAGAAAGCTGTTAAGGCTAATTAAATCACATTGGAAAGAGCCTACATTTGTAGTGAAAATCTTCATCAGGATATTTGAACATCATGTCTGCATGATGGTTCACAGAGTAGTTGGCAGTGCCGTAACACACCTGTCAGTTCTACATATAGCATTTACAATTTGACATCTAAAGTCAGTGCCCCATTATGGTTCAAGAGTCCAGTCAATGTTTGCTATTATGTTTAGTGCAAATTATTCTCATGATAAAAGGCTTTTATTTTGCTGTTTTGTTTTGTAGATTTTAGTACGTAAGCAAATATAAAGTAATGCTGAGACTGACCATTAAGAAACAATGCAGAAAAATAGAAAGTAAATTTGTATACCATATACAGGACATTATCCTTCTTAGAAATTCCGGAATGTGAATTATGACAATGCTTTCAATTTAAAGAACAAGAAGGAAAAAGAGAAGGATACAAAGACACATCTCACTCCTCTGACTTTGGTCTCACTACAATTAAAAAGAGATAAATAATGTCATCATTAATGTTCAAAAGGAAGCAATACCAGACATAATCTTCTTCCTTTCTTCCTCTTCTGAAGGAATAGATTTATCTCAAATATCTGGATATGAAGAACTAAGGCCAACCTTGAGGCCAGCTCTATAGGCATTATCTCTGTATAAATAATTCCTTGTATATCAAATGATTCTGGGATAAAGTGTAAGTTGCTTCCCTTTTTGGATTGCAAGGATAGTGTCCTGCAAATGCAGTTTGCAGCATGATATTAAGATTCTGCATGATTTTTTGTGATGGAGTGATAATAATAACAGCTGCTTTATTTAGGAAAATAACTAAGATGAAGAAACATCTTCATTTGTTCAAGATATATGAATGTAAAGATTCCTGTTTTCATTCATGTGAGTTGCAAGTATCATCTTAAGGGTGAAAAAAATATTGTATTCTGGGAACTGTCAGTAATCCGTTGTCTTTTTTGTTCTCAAATCCATCAAAGCAAGCTCTTACCATGTGTGCTTCTCTTTCACAATGGAAGCTGAACACAGATAAGTTGTTTTCTGGGGCTATTCTGTTACTATTATTACTATTATTATTTTTATTATTACCAAGAGGAACTAGATTTTTGCAAGAGTGGTTAAGGAAAAAAATGTGGATGCTACACTATGATGCTATTATTCCTTTCATTTGTTTTGATTTTTTTTTTTATTTCACAATGACAGGTTTGTGATAAATAAGAAACTACTTTGAATTTATCTTATCTGACAATAAGTTTAAAACTTCAGCAAATAAATCATCTAAAGGAGAAGTTTATAGGTCAAAAATTCCGTCCAGTTTGTGTTGAATTATAGACATTTTTAAAAAACAGCAGTATTTTAGGATTTTCTGCACTAAAAGCCCTCAGTCCACTTATCACAGCAGATACTCTCACACAAAAGTATTTCAAGTGTGTGATGTTTTTGTATTATTTGGAAGAAAACATCTTAAAAAACATGCTGTGATAACCCAAAAATAGTTCTAAAATATTTCTTATATAATAACTTCAAGGAAGAACAAACTAGGACTAAGTTCTTCAACCTGCCTGTACCTACTTGTACCAGTCATCTCAGTATTACCTGCTAGATAATCTTACCCTGTTACACCTGTACCTCTCAAAGCAATATGTTTACAAAACAAAAAGATTTTGCAATAAGAAATGCTTTCACAGTTGGAGCTAACAGGCACTATCTCATGGAAACAAAGGAAACATTGACAATATTCACTTGATGCCTTGGTGTTGCTACCTAGAACAGAGGCTAGACAAGATTAAGGGAATAAAAGTAGGTATTTACTAAAGGCATGCAATAGGTACACCTTTGGCAGTCAAAAGCCTCCAAGTGGGGCTATACTCAAGATGGATGATAGTTACAAGTTTTTCAGACAAATATAAGTTTGGTCCATTTACATATCAGGGGTTAAGCCTCCAATTACAGCTTCAGGTTATGAAGTCTGTTCGCCTTCCCCCCCTCCCAGTTCTCTTTTGTTTATAGTTTTCAGGGTCTGAGGCTGTAGGGTGTCCTGGCATCTCAGGCCTAGAGGGGTTGTTTTGTCTGACCAAAATATGAAGACATTTAACTAACACTCTATATGGAGTTTGGAGTTATACAAGAATGCAGTACAGGATTTGAAAAATACAAAAGCTAAAATACTAAGGCATCACACTCACAAGAGCAGTTCCTGTGCGTATGTGCTTGATAGTTTAAATAAATTTAGGGAAAAAACTTATTACAAAGCTAGCAGCACAGTGTTAAATCAAGCTTAAGGCTTCTTGCCTTATCAGCTGATGGTCTGAGAAATCCACGTGATTGGAATCCACCTCAGATGTAAGGCTTAAAAACTATCAATGTGAAGCAATATTTCTAATACCAATGCAGTTAGTGAAACCAGCAAAACAACTGATCCCGAAAACTATGTATTAAATTAATTCTGAAAAAGTTTGTGTGATATCAGTGTTTTTTTTCATAAGCATACAGTTGATTGTATTGAGCAAAGTGATCATGTTTTCTCAAATTTTCACTTGGGAAAGATTTTCACAACTTTGAATTCATATTTTTATATGAGGATCACATACATTTTTAGAATACCTTATATTTATCTTGATATGACTGTTCAATTTATAAACTCTTCAAGGCTGAGAATATTTCTTATGTGCATATATGATTTATATATTTATATATTATTGTCTGAACACAGCTGCTTCACTTTAATAACAGAAACTAATACATACATGTGAAACATAAGGAATATGTAATGACTGTGTACATGTCATATTAAACTACTCCATCCCTTCATCTCTTGGCACAGACATGCTTAAACATATACACATGTGAAGTATCTTCTCTTCCTTTTTGTTTAGTTTACTTTAGCAATCTTCATATTTCCTGTGCTTAAGAATGTAACAGATACATAAAAATACAAACCATGTCAGAACACTGATTTCTGTGCATGGAAGCATACAAGTCCTAATCAAATGGACTCCTCATACCTTACTAAAGAAAAGCTCTTCCTAGTGCCCCAGGAGCCCTTTCGTCCATTGAGATGTCAATGCACACTATGTTATCAGATTCATGTCATTCTGATAAGGTGGTCCACTTGAGCCTTTGAGCTAAAGCTAAGACATTAGGTGGAAGAAAGCAGCAATTTAAAGTTCCTAGTGTAAAGATAATTAGCGACTGGCAGGTATCCAGTGTCATTACCAGGACGCTGCTGTAGGGCAAATGTAACAACTGCCTGTTTATTGCAGGGCTGCAAGCATGGCTCTGTCTTGGCTCTAACTAGTTTTATTTTTACCTTACATCTGCTTCCTAACATCTTGAGTTTTTCAGAGCTGTTCTTGAACTTGGACTTCAGCTTTCAGTTGTTTAGTCCAAATTCCAAGTGAATTGTTTTCAGAGCTCATGAAATACACTTTTTGCAGCAACAGGATCTATTGTTTTGGATTGTTTTGTTTTTATTTCTCCATATATTTAGCCTCTCAATGTCCTCTTTTCTTCTGCATTCTTAACAGTATCTGTTATCTGTTTTCCAAATATCTACACTACCAGCTGACAAGTGACTAGCAAGGAGACTGGCTTTGATTTACCGTGCTCTTAAAGCCACATGCAAATATCCATGCTTGAAACTGGATCTGAAACTGAGAGCATCACAGCCCTTATGTAGTATTTACTTTTATTTTTCAGATGGGGAAGAAAAATAAAGGCATGTTCTCAGAACTAATTAATATAATGGGAGTAAGCTACCTGTGGGGTATACACTGAAACCTGTCAGTAAGGCATGCTCTCACATCTTCGTCACTCAAGAGAAACAATACTACAGCTAGAAACTGCAGGCAACCTGTCAACTTCTAAATACTGTCAAAGATCACAGGAAACAGAAGCTGAAGCCTCGAGGATAGTTTGCAATCTCTTAAGAGCTAAAAATGATGGAAATGCCAAAATCTTAGAATGAAACAAAGCAAACTTCAGCAATTTTTGAGCCAAATAATGTAACTAACTGATTTTATGTATATTTATTTTTAAAAGTTCCTTGATAAAATAATGCAAATTACTATTTAATTTAATAGTGCCAGAGAATATTCCTGGGAACAGAATAAAGTATGCCTCACTACTTAACTCTAAATATGATCCTAGGATATGTTTGTTCCCTGAGTCGAAATTCAGTCTTACAGGCAATTCTTGATCAAGGTTTGGGAGTTTACAGAGGCCATGGAGAATTTGCAAAAGGTAGTTTGCGATTGTCCATCCTGTTTTGGAAAAAAAGGGAACGAAGATACTGACAGGGGTTATTCTGCACCAGTTAGCCTCACTTCCAGAAGAATACACTGGAATTTTCTGATGTCAACATAGCCACTGAAACTGTGAAAAGCATGCTGATAGCTGTCAGGTCACAAAGTATTCATAAGGAAAAAAATAAGGTGTTATCAAATTAAAAGTTAGCTTCGTGGTACTGTAGTGAAGGAATGACTAATGGGAGATGAAGCTAAAAGTCTGTGTCTGGCTGAGAAGAGAAAGCCGATATGATGGGATGTCACATCCCTGCTTTGGCCAAGAGTGTGCTATTAAGTTTTTGAGCCACATTTTCAGGATATCAAAGAGGCCCGGAATCCTCCCTAGGCTCACCCTGATTTTCCTGCTATGAGTGCCCTTCTCTTAGAGAAGAATTTGCGGTAATACTTGACACTCACAACAGTTAATTTTTACCTCTTTGACTAAGTAATGAGAAATCTATTTCTAAGTAAGGAGATAAACCAATGTTGTAATAATGAAAGTGAAATGTGGCATAGATTTCCATTCAAATAGATAACAGAAATAGTCTTCCAAAACTGAACAGAGATCATATAATTCTAGGTTACTCTTGACAGTGCTTGACTGTGCTCTGCATAAACACCTATGTTCTACAAGCTACACTGAACTTCAGTTTCTGTGCTTTGTCTGATGCAGGGTATTTAAGAGACAAAGGAAACAGATGATGTCAGACAGGCATAAGGATGACATTTCTTCTAGTTCTGTTGGTGAAGAGTCCTAAATGTTGGAAGGGATTGAGAGGAAACTTGAACATGCTGTCCAAACTCTAAATCCAGGAGTTCAGAGGCTTTGCCAGATCTCAGCATCCATGGCATATGGTCTTCAAAGCTATTCTGGGGTAAGGCTGTGCATCTTGCTTTGTGTGCCAATGCATGAGTATATATTTGTATGCATGTGCATATATATTGACACACATACAAATGTATGCATAAATGTATATGTGTATACATATGCTGTAGACAAACTGGTAAATATATGTGGGTACATACAGAATCAATAACTTTCTCAGCAAATCCTTATAGCTTGCTAAACAGCTTTTGTTCTGTGAAGTGCACACTGGAAAAATCAGTGTGTCTATGCATCTCTTTTGATAAAGAAATTAATCATACTTGGTAACAATATGGAAGGGACATTGTGACCTAGGAATTTGAATAAAAAATATTTGGTTTTCATTCTGTAGATTTTTTTCTCTCTACAACTTTAGACTAACCATATTTGAAATAAAAGCTCCTATGATAAGTAACCCAAGCGTACTTACACAAGCTTTACAACCCATTGGAGGAAAAATAATTAAAGAAGAGCAACATTCTTTAAAAAAATTAAATATTTTCATCATCTAATAAATTATGTGGCTTTTTATTTCATAATTATATTATGTCCAGGAAATGTTCCCTAATTTGTTTTGTTTTGGTTTCGCTTGGTTAGGTTATTTTGTTCAGTTAAAGCACTCATAAAACTGTTTTCAAATCTTCCACATTCCACTCTGGAGTAACAGTCAGGAACTCGTGGCTCAGAATCAAGAGCAAAGTGCAGACAAATGAGTGATACCAGGGCTTAAACCAAAGTCTTCATGAACAGATTGTCTAACAGACTGGAGTAATAATCTTCAGAGTCACCATGCTGGCTTGCAGATTGCTGTTTTAAGTGGCTTTGATTATTATGGTGATATGGCAGCAGTTTTTAAATTGGAATTTATTATTTGGCACCCAGATATACTACCTGAACTTAATTTAATTCTCCTGGATGAAGAGTATACAAGCAATAGAAGAAATCCCTTTGGTTAAAGTTGAAGTTAAGAGAACAAGATGACTAGTTTAATATCAGAATTTGTTTCAGAGAAAAAAACTTACCTCTCTAATCAACTCTCCAAGAGCAAATGACAAATCAGCTAGTTAATTTACATGTAATAATATGTATTATGAAACCACACCGATTGCTATTTATGAATCAAAGTGTGTTAATTTCTACAGAACGTCAGTATTAGAGTATTGTGAAATAGGAAGCTGTATAGTGGAGTAATTAGTATCAGTGAGGCATGCAAGGACTAAGTGATAAATGTGGTTTTACAGAGAAACAGAGCAGAAGACCTAACACTTCAAGTTCTCACCTGTGCAAGTATGACATAGCTAATATCAGAATTTTCCCAGTACATTAAATTAGTCCAGTAAGATAAATTATGTTTAGGTTGTTACTGTCTTAAAAATGTGTGTGGAGGTTTATGAGCCATGTGGACATTGTGAAGGTCAGGAGGACTTGAAAACGTCCATTTGAGTGCTAAGTGATTTTACACAGAAACAAAACAGAATGAAGTTCTGATTGGTCCCTGCTTCATTTTTCACAGGGAGTGCTGACATGGATATAATACCTTTGGCACAATCAATCAAAGCAAACCATAACCTGATTTGCAGATACATGGAAATAATTTACCATGTAATTGCTAAAAGGAAAGGTACTGAAGTTATAGTTCACTGGCACAATAATAATGGCTAAATAAAATGCAGAAAATGGTAAGCAATAATAAAAGCATACACTGATGTTTTGTGACTTTCAAAAATAATCTACTGTTGTAAGTGGAGATTTGAAGAGCAAAAGATATTTTGTTTTTCCTTCTGTAACCCTGAAGTGAAGGGAAAGGATTTGTTAATGCAAGCAGGTGGCCTACACATCCTACTTATTATGCATAAACCATATACAGAGAGCAATAATCATCCTGTAAATTGAATATCACAAAAATAGAAAAGTTACAGTTAGAATCAGACAAAAATATCCTCTATTACCAGGTACCTTTGGTGGGAGGTATCTACTTAATTGCACACTACTGATATGAATATTGAAACTAAAACCATGATGACACATCAGATTGGTTGGCAATTAAGCACAAAGACCTTGCCATTCTGTATAAATGCTATTAATTTGAGGTGCATGGAAGCATCCACTGGCTAATTGTGATGTGTGGTCAGCTTGGATTGAAATGGCTTTGTTTAAAAGTTCACTAGCTCTGACCCTGATAAGAGTATGTCTTTATTGTGGATGTGAGCATAAGTGTATGCATTTGTTCTTAATCAAAATGTTAGTGTGATAATGAAGAAAAATGCAAATTCATAGTAGTGAAATTTCTAAATGAGTTCTTAATCGGGGTGGTTTCTTGAAATATGCATCTCAGTATAAAGGAACCATGGGTCTAGCCACATGACAATGTTATTACAAATTACAAGGAGAATAAGAAGAGTTGTATGTACCGACAGTGATAACAGACATAACCCACCATCTCAGAAAATGAAGCAATGTGCAATCATCTGCTCTGAAAAAAATCCACTTCTCTTAAAACAAGAAGTTTGCATTTTTTTCCTAACACTTTTCCAAAATAAATGTAAAGCAGACGTGAACAAGAATAGTAACACATGTTGGGATCTGTATTAACTGATATGAATGGGGGAAACTGTTACAGGGTTAGCCTAAGGTGTCTAAAACTTCCGAATAAATTGTGAAGCTGGATTTCAAATACATGGAAAAATACATATGTCTTCAGGTAAAAGAAAAATTTAGATTCAATATAAGGGCTGAATATCCTTTCTTGTACACAGTACAAAATGAATAGTATTTCCATTGCAGAGAGTGGAACTGTATCAAGGAAAAAAATAGTACAAATAGGATCAGAATCATGCCTATAGCACAGAAAAGCATAAACCAGCCTATAAGCTTGTTTAACATATGACAGGGCTAGAGGCAATTTGGAGTCTGTCAGCCCTGCTCTCCCTGGAATATGCAAAATAGCTAGATACTACTGCTCAAAGAACATTTTCCACAGCTTAGCATATGGTTTAAACTTTCCAAAGAGGATATGCAGCATACCACATTGCTTTTTTTTGTTTTAACTTTCATTATTTAGCATGCGTGCATTGATACGAACATGTCTCTAGCTAACCTAACCACCTGAATCCTAACTTCTCTGTGGTCAGTGGGTTACCCTCTATGTCAGTAGCAACAGGACTGGACCATGCAGTGCTTGATAAAAGCAACATTGTGAGAACTAGAAAAGGCATTATCCAAGCTAAGAACATGTTTAATTCTGGATGTTTGTTTTTCCTGAAAAAAGAAATCATAGCTGATCATTTGCGGGGAGAATATGTTGAGTGTATTTTTCTCAATGTTGTGGATGTAAAACCCTGTCCTTTCTTTTTTAGTCTAATCCAAATAACAGACTGATTATTCCATGAGAAGTTACTTGAACATTTTTAGATTGCAATTTTATTTCAGTTATTATATTTTATCTGTTTCTCTTATACCCTGTCCTCTCAATTAGAACATTAAAAGTTTTGTGTATATACACCCACTCCATAAGGGTTTAATTAGGGATTTTTCAAATAAATTAAAAAAAACCCCAACAAACCAAACAAAGAAAAAACCCTAAGCCAAAATAAAACAAAAAAAAATCTTCTCATAAAGTTATCATTTGGAATAAATTATTTTTAAATAACCTGTTTTTATTTAAAATATATTTATTGTCTGTAAAGGGTCACAGGTGTAGTTGCAGAAGCAGAATAATACTCTCAAACTGAATCTTTGGTCATGACAATCTTCATGACTATTTTCACTGATAAGGTGAATTGAAAGCATCCTTCATGCTAGCTAAAATAATTAATATTGTCTGTATTTTGAACTGTGGATATTAAAGAAAGAACTAGAATATAAAGGTAAGGACTCTCTTGTGATGTTGCTGAAAGTATTTATTAAAAAAAGCTAAACAAAGAATTTCTGTAAGTTAGAGTGATTAGCATATTTATTTCTGTGTATTTTCATTTTCTTTCAAATTATAACAAAACAGTGAATTTATGTCTCACTAAACAAATTATTCTTTTGATGGCATCTCCACTACTGAAACTTCTTATGTACATGCTTTTAATTACATTTCTCAAATACTGTCCTAATAGTTCACCATTAACTCCTTGCTCAGCTGATGACTGAGAGTACTCTGAGTGACAGATGGTATTCACCATGCTTTTTTGTTGTTGTTTTTGTTGTTAAAGATGAGAACTACAGAAAAGAAATTCTAGTGGGAAAAGTCCAGAAAAAGGAAATCCTACCTGTTTTGCATCCACATTGAAATCAGCATAAGGGCCAACACTGCATTCATATTTACTCAAAAGGAGACATGAGCAAGCAGAACTTGGACCTAAAAATACTTCTGTTAACAATAGCACTGAATATTCTTCTAAAATTACTTTCTTTTAAATCATTAGAATTTCATTTCTAAATGTCTTCTTCACTGACTAATTCCCTCAGTTATTACAAACTGCACTGGGAGGGAAAAAATGTTTCTCAACTATTGTTGGAGTTACTCAAGACATCACCTAAGATTTTTGGTTATCTTCCTCTGATAGGCATGTTTCTTCATACTAAAGAAACCCTTCGCTTAAAAATATCTCTAGAGAACAGAATTTTTAAACCGTACTTTCTACATAGTTTTGAAAAGTATTTTTTCAAGGCAATCAGAATGACTATGAAAGCCTGAGCCTACAGGCTATTTCCCCCTTTTCCCCTAAATAATGTCCCCATGCTCTAAAGCTAGGAAACAGGAAACTCTATTTAAACAGGTATTTAAAATATAGAAGATCAATATTAGTTGTGCTCTAGCTAAAGAACAAAAAAATGGAGCAAATCTTGTCACGAAGCCCAGCTTTGTTCTCTTTAAGCTGTGGGAAATCAGTGTTTAGCAATGACACAATCTATACTGCATGACAGCCTTTTGTCCCTGTGTGGTGTAAATATTAAACTGCCAAGATGATGCCTGCAGAAAACAATCAAAAGTACTTTACAGCAAAAAAAAAAAAAAAGTAGAAGACCTCAAAGGAGCTTTCCCCAGAAACACTCATAATATTTACATCAGTAATTTTTAATTTCAGACTTGAGAGTGGACATCTCTGTCTCAGAATACTGCTTCCCTTTGCTAACATAATTTCTAGACCTGTAGAGTATTCTTCCCTGGTTGTTTGCTTTATTTCATTTTGTTTTGCAATAAAAGAGTATACTTTATGCAAAATAAATTATTTAAATGAAGCAATAATCATAAACTAAAGAGAAAACCTGAAACTTCACTTTCCACTCTAGCATGAGCACCAACACTGTAGTATCTCAATTACTGTCTAGAGATAGCAGCCAAAAATGCCTGCAGGTCTTCAAGCTCATTTAGTAGTGTAACTCAATCTATGGTGTTTCCAGATTGGTGAATTGCACCTTGAGATGTTGCTTGATATTATTCACTCTGGGGTTTTCTACCCATACAGATGGTTGTGGTTATCATAATGAAAGCCACTGAGAAATATATTTTGAATGTTTTTATCACTTCTGCCAGGGAAGAAATTACAGCAGTGGCATAGGATGATAAACCTGCAAGATGGAGAAAGACCTGTCTTTTCTTGTAAAAATATATTTTTAAAAGCATGTAAAATTAGGATGCAACAACAAAAAAATATTTCTAAGTTTAGTGGAGAAGAGCAAGACATATATTCACTGCAATTAAGTAACAATAATGTTTGACACAGTCGCGCATTCAGATATGTTACAATATTATTTTAATCTAAACCAGCAGAGATTTGTATCCAAAAAGTCCCTAAGATTTTAGAGAATCTGCATTTTGATGACTTTAGTAAATACTACACTAGTCCCCTTGAGTGCAAATATGTGCATTATATTCCAGCAATAAAAATACTGTATTCCAAGACATAATTAAGGAAAGTTTTAAGTATTAAAAGCTGCTTGCAGTTTACTGACATATAATAATGACAAATATACCATAGAAAATAGGAAAATAGAAATAAAAACAATAATACTTTAGTAGTTTATGCAAAAATAGCAATTTTTTTTACTTTAAAGGTCTTCCAGTCAAATGATTTTCCATCTACATTAGCTTTGTCTACAAGACATTGTAAAACTTGTTTAATCTTCTAAAAACAAAACTGTAGTTCACTATTATCTTTGAATAATATCTTTTATGCCTACAATAGCTTCTTTACTCTTAGCATACACCTTAGCTTTCAATTAAGAAAGCTCTTATTATAATAACAGGTCTCAGAAAAAAATTGAATTAAAAGGAGGAATCCTGGACTGAGAAAAAATAAAGATAGAAAAAAAAATAAGGTTTTTGAAATTTCACATTTTTCAATTATATTTTGGAAAAGAAAATTCAGGGATAAAAATTATGTTTTTCTGTCTTGTCATAACTCCATGAAGAACACATAAATCTGATGCAAAAGGAAGAGCCATAAAAGCAAATGAAAGTTATCAAGTGTTACCATACTGCATTGCACTGAAATGTCATAAACCCTTTTATAAAGACAAATTTCCCCTCAAGTGCAGTAATACAGTCAGAGTGGAAAACAAAATGATCTTTGGTTTATATACTTCTTACCCTCAGAGGAAAAATACCAAAAGGAGTTCTGATGTTGTTCATAAAAGATAAAAACCTTCCAGAGGGGAAATTTCCTCCTTAGTGTTGGGGCAAGGTAGAATTGGAAAGCAATATGAGGAGTAATGGACAGAACAAAATGAAATCAGATTTTAGAAAAGAATACTTTGATGTGAGGGTTTGGGTTTTTTTTTTTTACAGTTACATTGTTATCATTTTATTTCCCAAGCCCTGACTTTTGCAGAATCCTCCTCTCTCTAGGGCAAGTGAAGATTTTTGTGGTTTTGTTCCTGTGCTGATTCTGCAAGCTGGTATTGATTAGCTTGCTAATGAAAAAGGCCTCAGGTGTAATCTGCAGAGGTTTATTTTGTTCTCTTTATCTCTTGTATAATGGTTATGACCCTGGAGTCATTCCAAATTCTGATACTTCTTTTGAAGATCATATCAATCACGTAATTAAAGTGTGTTGCAACCACCTTAGTAAGTCTGCTAGACTGAAAGCCATAATCTTAGAGCACTTGCTGAAAATCAGTGCCATCCTGTGTCCACCCTGATTTGACCTGTGGATTTTTTTTCTAGCTGTTTTTTTCTTGAGATCTTTCAGTTATTGCTTATAGCAGTCTGCAGCTATTACAAACTAACTATATTATGTATTGTATTGAAATATGATATTCATACACAGAAAGTTACCATAGTTTCCATGATGCAAACTAAAATACAAATTTGTTTCAAGATGACCTTAAAACTGCCATAGTATGAATAACTATCCCTACAATTTTAAAAGTGAAGCTCAAGACAAGTGACAGAGAAATATCTACTTAGAACAGTGATGTTTTATTAACCTTTTAAGAACAGATTCAGACAAGCAAGATGTTTCATTGTCTTACCCTACCAACAGCAACGTTATAGGCCGAGACATTTAAACAGTGATGTGACAAAGGACCAATTAGAAAAGCAGGTCCTTCCCAATAGGCAAAAAAGAAAGGTTGGAGGGACACTCAAGTCTCAAGTAACACTAGATGCCCTCCTGCAGACAACTACATCAAATTCTTTTCCATTGACATAGCTTTCCATAGTAACAGCTCTATTAGTAGAGGCACTTCTAAAGTAAAAACTGTTATGGTACTTACTACTCTTATGCTGATCCAAGCATCAAAATGCCAAGCATTACAGCCCTCCTGGCAGACATTTTATTAAGAAAACAAATAAAGGCATACTTTTTTTGGTGTTACTTTTGCCCTCCAGGCAATGTAGCAGTAATTTTTGATTGGTAAACAATTTCCATAAACTTCACTGAAAACACTAAGTTGACAAAATCACTGTGGATACAAAATAATTAGAATTTCATTAGGTATTAAAGAGTGAAACAAAGTGGAAAGGGAAAGATCATTTGAGTACGTAGTATTTTTCCTTCTCTATTTTTTTCTCTTTTCTTATGCGTGTTGTCTCATGTTTTTCCATATGAGCTGATGACTGGAGAACTATTTCTCATACAGAAAACCTGAAAAATAACCAAAACACAGATGTGACCTTGTTTAGATCGTGAAACATGTATTCTGTTTGAAGAATACATGACACACCTTACCAGCATATTAGTGCTTGGAGTGTTTGAGTCAATACTTAGATGTCTGGAATCACAAAAGATGCTTTGGGTTAGCAAAGGTATCCACTATCTAGTAGATATGACAAAGAACATGCCTTCTGGGATGGAGATGAGTTGCAATATTCTTGGTCATCTCAAAACCCACAAGGGCACTAATGTGTGGGCTGCTGAACTACACTCCTAATTCCCTGGGTAAAAATTTAGATTTACTTAAAGTTGGATGTTCAAAGTAAGTTTAGGCACTGTTAATTATCTTGCCAGTTCTCTATCTGTCTTCAGGCCTAAATCTGAGTTTTTCTGTGGTAGCTAGGTATTTGAGTACCTGCTTGATTCACTGGAGTAGCTTGTCCAAGACACCTAATGAAAGTGCAAAAGCATGTCAGCTCAGCACCCCAGAACAAGATTTGGCCTGAACATAGGTGTTTGCTACCATTTGAAATGTCTGAGAATGTCCACGAACTCAACTACTGATTAACAAATATGACAGAATCTAAAGAAAGGAAAGTTTATGAAATAGATTTCTGATCCCAGAGTTGTACTAGCTGCTTACATGGAGTGCTATAGTTTAGTTTTGGGATTGTGCTTTCTCTTCAGCTATAAACTATTCTCAGCATTCCTTTGCACTATAACAATTTTGCACGTATAGAGGAATTAGTCTGATGAACTATTTAATCTATGTTTTAAGATGTAAGAAATATGGAATTTCTTATGTTAATATGGTTTGAATATATGTTATAAATATAAAATTTTAAATTATGATTTTAGAGAATCTTGAATCAAAACTTTCATTTAAGCAATTGTCCTAGGGTGAGGTTAACTGCTAATGCAATATGCCATCAGGTACTGTTCTCAGAGAAAGATAGCACTGGAATGTTTAAGTAAGTGTAACATACTTGTGACTCAGTCTGCAGCTATCTAATAATAGCTGAAAGAAAATGTTTAAACTATTACATGCAAAAGAATATTAACATTATTTTGCATATCTTAATTCTTACTCAGAATCACAGATGATAACACTCAGACTCTAAACCTATAGCAAACATTTTGAAAGAAAATTCCACATTCTTTTTATCCAGGCACTGGACAGAGTATACTATATATGTAGCCCAAATTAAAAAAAAAAAAAAAAAAAAAAAATTTTTTTTTGCCTGACTTTTTTTTTGGATACTTTTTAAAGTTTCATTTGGTCTATCTTATCTTAGTTACCTGGGGTTTCCTTAGAGACATATTGCACAAAAAAGACAAACTGGGGAAAAACAGAAGGTGTAGAGCATATACATACTTAGATTTATCTTCTAAACACAAGCCAAAAGCTTGTTTCTTAGAGCAATGTTATAAAAGACAAAAAGGTAAAAAAGGAAGAATGTTGGCATGATTCTAATATGGCATCTTTGCTTTAAAATAATATTTTAGAATACTTTCTGGATAATTTGTCAGACGACCCTCAAGAGAAGCGTCCATTATTTGCCATCACATACAAGCTTTTTAAGAACATAATTTCTTTAGTCACTTTGTGATTATAGTACTGACATTGATAAACTGTGTCCTTGGCAGACAACAGTGATGATTGAGCTGCTTTTTTTCTTGACAGTTTATCATATTACAACCCTCTCTGGAAGTGACAAGTTATTCTTTTTTGATTCCCTAAACTTAGTAGTGTTTGTTGCAAACATTACCTTTTTAAATAAACAGTAGCTTTATACTATTGACTGCTATTTTTCAACAAACATTTATTATGCCTGTACCACAGGCTTTTTCCTAAAGAGTTGCATGCTGCCCATTCATTTTACTTTACTGTGTAGAAATGTTATGCAGTATATGCTATATAGAATTCATTAAGCTCATAGTCTGCACACAAGAAAAGGATTCTGCTCTTTACACGATTTTCTTCCACAGACAAATGAGACCTCAAACTATCATGTTAAATGAATAAAAATTAGACAATCCTTAAAAATACTGAGTCAAAACAATTCTCAGAATCAAGGCAGCCTTTGTGCAGACAATTCAAGAACCTCTGCTTGCTTCTCATGTACCCACAAGATTTTAATAGATATTTTGATTAGGTAGATAATAATTTTGGAAGAAATATGGAGGAAGATAGAATACCTATTAATGAATAATGCATCATAGATTTAGCATCTTTGACAGTAAGTACAGTATTCAGGGGACTTACATAAAAGTTTATATTTTTTACATAGCTAAAGCACAACATGAACAATTTATGCATAACTTAAATTTAGCAAACTATTTTATTTTTATGATTTCTCAGATAAAATTTTCACTTCATTGTTATAGCAGATGGGGTATATTTGACATTAAATCTTTATAATGGCAAATAAAATTAATTTAAACAATGCATAGCAAAATCCTTCCTTTTTCAACTGAAGTGATGTCTCTTTAACTATGAAGAAAATGTGGCTTTACACACTTTTTGCATTGACAAATGGCCTCAACCACTTATCTGTTCAGTCAACCATCGTTCAATGTAGACCTTTCACTTACTGTAGCACAAATAGCGTTTGAGAATTGCTGCACTTACATTTGTTGTCTCATGGTCATGTGTGTTTTATAAACAACTTGTTCCAAACCTTTGGAACTTTCTGAATAATTTATATTATTCTTTTCCCCGAAGAAATTTCTATAACAAGAAACATATCATCTCCTTTAATGTTTTCAGATCATCTCCATTTGCTGGGGTTTAGTTTGTGAGCAAGTGCTTCATGACAGCTTTTAAGCTACTAGGAAAAAAAAAATATTATTTCTCTTTTTATTCCTGCTTACAACCTTTCTCTATCCTAGTGAAACAAAAATAAAAATGAAAACATGTAAGCAAACAAACAAGGAAAAAAGCCCAAAAGATATAATATTATTTCTTGTGTTATTTGTAACAAATTTAGAGAGATGTATGTCCCCTGTGATGTTTTAGCACAGTTTCTTGAGACTAAAAAGTTTAGGGTATTTTTGCATTTCCAGACTTTCAACATTCTTTTTTTGCAGTTAGAGATAAAGGCATATGAAATCATAATGTAGATCTTCAATGCCCAGGGCTAAAGCTCTTGATAAGTCCTTCCTCTCATGCATTGTCTCATTCAAATAACTTTTATATTGTTTGGTGTAAAATTCTCCTCTTGCTAAGGTCCCTAAAAAGAAGTTTTTCTGCTACTCATTTTCTCCCTAAGGTCTTCAGGTAAGTACAGCAACATCAAATACGGATGTAAATACATGAAGAGGAGTCATTTTCTCTCTTCATGAGTAATGATTTCTTGTGCATAGGAAAGTTTACAGGACTTGGCCCCTATTAGATTATGTTCTGTGCTGGAGTAAAAATTGTCATTAACTTTAACTTTTTAGCCTTAATGCCTTTAATATTTTATCGATTTATTGCTTATTTCTCTGTGGCTTCTAACTTTCATGAGTAATTGTTAACTACACTTGTAATCTTTACTGGATTTACCATACAGCTATTCAGAATTGTCTATTGGCCTGATGGTAATTTAATGTGATGTATTCTAGGACTGAGTTGTATTTGCTGACTGGAAAATGCAGTAGTCTGAAAGTACCACATCAAGATACATGAAGGTTTATTTGATTTTTTTTCCTATTTTCATTTTTCTTCTTTAATTTTTTTCTTTGAGGAATGTTGAACTGTGTTTTTCTCTGCCAATGGATCCAATAAATGGTTGCTTAAGATAATGGGCATGATAATCTTCATAGGAAAATTATCTACCGGGTTACTTTTGAAGCAGCAGATAGGGAAAGAACCAGCTCAAAAATCACCTCACATGTGTGATTGTGTATAGTATTCATAGTAATGTTGCTTGTTTCTAAATTTAGTGCTTTCTTTGTATGTCACATTTTTCACAACTTAGCATTCAAAAACTTCAACAACATATATTTCTTTACATGAATAGGAAGGATGAGACAGTGAGGAATTCAAGGCTAAGAACCAGCCTGGAACCTTACTGACAGCACATGGTGCAGTGGCTCATAAGACAATTGGGATTTGACATTGACAGAAAAGTCATGTTATGGCAGGAAAAATCTGAAGGCCTGTATGGAAAAAGTTGTCAGTATTTCATGGAATTATGCAAATACTTTTACTCTATTAAATCAGAGCTAGTACCTGTGCAAGATAAGGATTTTTTGAGAAGTCGAGCTAGAGATCAAAAATCTAACCTGCCTTTACAAATGCTTTGAGAGACTTGAAAACTTGAAAGGCCTTGCAGGCCTTGTTATTATCAGTTGTGTATGTCTTAGCTTCCAGCATGCACTCCTCAACAAATGCGTGCAGAAAGCTAAGACATACACAACTGATAATAGCAAAAATTGAATCAGGGGATAGTAAGGATCCTACCTAAATTAATGGAGGAAGCTAAGTAGTCTGAAACTAGCAAGTTATACTCTGAGTAGTGCCAGTTGATGGAGAAAAAAAAAAAACAAAGGAAAGCAACTCTTGGAGAAAATGCAATATTTCTGTTGATGGTAGAGCCAACTTGGGTTGGGAATTTTAAGGCAGTGCAATTTTACCCTTCTGCATTTCACCAGTTCTGTAGCAATAAGAAAATAGACATATAGTATACAGCTTTGAAAAACCCAATCCAGCAGAAAAATAGCAACCAAACCATACTGTTTCCATTCTGGCCTAAATTGCCTGGTTTTATAGACCTGTTTTGGATTCTGCATGTTACTCTTATAATTCAGTCCTGTGGTGTTTGAATGACAGGACTACGGAAAATGAAAATTAAAAAGCATGACCTGCTTTATTTCAACATCCTTCCCAAAGCAAAAATAGATTCCAAGTTAGATCAAGGGACCTGTGAACTTTTCCAAATGAACTTTTTAAATTTCTAAGAATGATCAATGTGTCTGAATATGTTATTATTCCACTTGTGATTTTTTTCGCCACTATGCAATAAGAATTTTTTTTGTAGCAGCCTGTTGTTTCCACTGTGAAAACCTGAATTAAGTCAACTACTATTCTTCCCATAATCACTTTGCTAGGTAGGGGAGAGCTGCAATAATATTTTCTCCAAGCTTTACCTTCTCAAAGTTAAAAAAAATCCCCAAATATCTTCAGCCTTTCCTTGTACATAATGATTTACTTTTAGGTTTTCTCAGGTTTGTCAATCTCCACATTGCATGGGGAGGCTGAAACCTGGAGGCAGCGAACAAATTCAATTTCATCAGGGCTAAGGAGAGGTGACTTATCGGTTCTCTCAGCCAGTTAGTACTAAATTTTAAACTGTCATTTGGCCCTCAGTTCCTTTCTGCAAAAGTCTGTTACCAGCCTGCACTGATGTCAGGGAATGCTCTGTCTGAGCAGCAAGATTTCACATTTTTCTTTGCTGGAATTCATGATGTTTCTGTTAACCCAATGCCTCCATCTTTCTGAGGCATCTCTGACTGGCAGCCTGATACCCAGCATACTAGCCATTTCCCCTAGTTTGGCTTTGCTCAAAGTTGTAATAATGATGTATTTTGTCCTATATTCCAAACTGTTGATGAAGAGATTAAAGAGTGTTAGTTCTTACCCAAGCATGACATTCATGGCTCACTACCAGTTAAGACTTCAAGCCCACAATCTCTGCCCTTTGAATGCAAAGTCAAAGAGTAGTTCTGTGACTTTTTCATTTACCTTGTAGTCCACCCATCCCATCCTTATTTCTTCAGTTCTACTAGGTTACTCTCTCAAAGCCTTATTAAAGTCAAGGTAAGTTATATACACTATTCCCTTTAGGTTGTCATTTTATCACAAAAGAGAGAAGGTTTATCACAAAAGAGAGAAGGTGTATCTAGCAGGATTTACCATTCCACACTGTTTCTCCCTTTTCCTTTGTATCTTCTCCAAGAATATACCTCCTAATTTTCCCTTTGAATGGTATACATTTGAATTGTCTGTTAGATAAGATGATTTAAAATGTGAAAAGAAATTTCTTATCAGATAAATTTGCAGACTGTACTCCTGACATAGGTAGAATTATCAAACTGTACAAGGTGGACATCACAGAAAACCAGAAAATTTTACATGATAATTTTATACAGGTGTAAATGGTGACACAATGTTAACATTCTCTTAGCATGAGAGAAAATGTCAGTCTTCATAACCAGCTGCCTCAAGTAGCCCTCTTCAAAACAAGCTGAAGAACACCTTTGACACTACAATTAAGATAGTAACAGAATCATAAGTGAACAAGAAATAGCTAGCACTCCATCTGAAGAATCTCATATTGCATTTGACTTTTGCACAGGCCTTAACACTGATATCAAGAGAAACCCTGGCAGCATGTACTCAGTTTGGTTTCACAACAAATATTCAGGTACAATTCCACTTTTTCTTTACTGCCTTTTTTTAGGATCTTACTAATCTCTGTACCACAGGAACCTGACCTGTCCTTTGAAGACAAGAACAACAGGGATCAGTATGTAAAAGTACGCCTGAATAGCTGCAGAACAGGAAAGAACATCTTCTTTGCTTCTTTAACTATGATAATCTCCCAAAAGGGCTGGAAACACAACTGAAATCTGTGTTTCAGAAGTTTACTGTTAATAAATGTGCTCAGGCATTATGGTTTTTGTTCTGTTTGAAAAGTGTGTCTTTATTTTATCTCGTGAAAGTGTAGGATTTTTACAGTAACAGCTTGCAAAACTATTTTTTAAAGTCTACTTGTATAAAAGCACTGGCACTCCATTTACCTGCATGCCTTAGAAAGCAAACAGTTGCATAGCTTGATGTAGTTCATATCTCTTCCAGTCACCCATTCTTTATGAAGTTCTCTCAACACGTTATGCATTTAAAGGTCCCTAATCATGCAGTACTTTGTATTTTGGAAGTAATCATTATGGTGGGTGACAATGTAATTCTAAAAGATTAAAAAGGCAGCCTTCTTGTTAAAAAGATAGAAATGTAGGTCAGGACATTTCTTAGAAGTCAGCTTTTTTTTTGTACAACTATTAAAAATGTTAAAAATAGTTCTGACAATCAGATATGTCTGTTTCTCTTAGGCTGCTTTGCTAATATCTTTGACATATCTCATTTTCAAATGTCAGTGACCCTCCCTACAAGATCAATAATTTGGACACCGTACTTAGGAAAATCCAAGTTTAGAAAAAGAATGCTAACATTTTAATTCCAGCACAATTGTCAGCTCCTTTAATGTCCCATTGTAAATTCTTCAGGCAGAAATTTGTTTAGTGGGGCTCAAGTCTTAAATGTCAACTGTTTGTCTGGTTGAAGATATAACACTTGCACTTAATTTTTATTACTAAAAGAAAAGCCAAAAAGGAAAAAGATAAACTTTTGATAGTCAACTGTTTGTTTTTTTATTTTCTGATAAAAGAAGGCTTTTATAAAAGGAATAGTTCGGTCCTAATTAGAAGAAATACGTAAAAATGTTTTGAACAAAAACTGCATTTGAGCCACCAGCAAAATAGTATTTAATCCAAATCTTCACTTTTAAACCAAGTAGTATAGAAAAAGACAGTAATTTTTGATAGGTGCACTTAACACTACTCTCTGATTGCAAGGTGGGAAGGCCTGAGTCACTGTAAGGTGGTTGAACACCAGAAAAAGTTACCCAAAGAGTTTGTGGAGTGTCAATTCTCAGAGACATTCAAAAGTCAATTGAAAGGGTTCTTGAACAATTTAATATAATGAGACCATAGACTTTCATTTCAAAAGAAGGGGTGACTATGTGTCCTCTGGATATTCCTTTCAACACTTACATTTCTGTGATTTGGTTATTAAACTTATGGGGGAGTATAGCAGTCACTTTTCATGGAATCATAGAATCCCAGATTGGAAGAGACCTTGACAGTTCCTTTGGTTCAACCTTTTGTGTAAAATGGAATCTAGATGAGATTACTTAGGCCTCCCGTGCAACTGCAGGCTGAGACTCTCCAGCAATGAGAAAGCTGCAATACCCCTGGGAAGGTGGTTCCTGGGAATTGATTGTTTTCAGTGTAAAATATTCCTTTCTTACATCAAAATGAAATCTCTCCCCAGCCCAACTTGTAGCTGCTGTCCCTTGTCTTCTCTATGTGGCTTCTTATGAAGAGAGAGAATGATCTTTCTCTTTGTAGCTGCCCTTTAATACTGAAATACTTTGATCAAGTCCTCCTGAGCCTTTGCTCTCCCAGGAACAAGAGACACAACTCTTTCAGGTTTTTCTTACAGAGCAGATTCTACAGACCTCTAATCACTCATGTGGTTCCATGCTCAAACATCATAGAAGTGATTTCACATGTCTCATCAAAGGTGATGTGGTATTTGGGCTCCTGTATGGAAAAACATTCAGTCTTGAGAAGGCCTGAAGTATTGCACTATCACTTAGCTTCTAAGCACCTGCTTGATCCACTGAAGTCCTTAAATCCCAAAAGAGATGCCTATTCTGATATAATTAGAGAAAAGGTTATTTATATTCTTTTCCCCTGTCAATCAGCATACTTGGTGTTTAGTGAACGGAGTGTTTGCTTTTCAGTAAAGGCAGTGTCTAAACCAGGTTACCAAAGGAGACTGAATACACTTTGTCGTCTATGTCTACGGTAATAAAATATCCTTTAGTAGCAGCAAATGACCTCTGATCACAGTGGTTCATGTTGGTTCATGGCATCTGTATGGCTCATCTTTATTTTGTTGTGTTAGAATTTTAAATACATCTTGTCCTGTGTGGTTCATGAGAGAATATCCTGAATGCTTTTTCTTCCAGTACACGCTGAAATCAGCTTAAGTCTTCTATTGTCTTTGGTAGGCCTTAGAGAGAGGCCTGGGAAACCATACTTAGAAAAATCCTATTGACTGCTCAGCTGCTGTATGCAATTGGGTTTCTTTGTCTTACTCTGAAAATGAAGGAAATTAATTTTTCAAAAGTATTTGTGCAGTAAGAATACAAGCATTGACAATTTAAGCATGAAATAGTATCGGGTGACAGGGACATAGCAGAAAGCTTTTGCATAGCATTAAGTTTCAAAGAAAATTATACCAATAAAAGGCAAAAAAGGAGAAAAGATAATTTTCCCAGCTACCTGAAAGAATATTTAAAAATTCTTGTGCAAAACCTAGAGGGAAGAGAAGTCTATTTCACTAAATTTAGTGCAAGTATACTAATTAGCTTGTTTTGCTACAACAATCACGAAAAATGGAATCTAGTTTTTTCTTCCATGTGTCTTTTTATCGCAAGATTTTAAAAAGTGATTGGTAGTTATAAACTTATAAAATGGAACATCTCAAAAAGGATCTGCATTGAACTTGCTAAATTTTAAGTCATGTTAAAATGTTGAAGCCTGATTGCCAGAAAAAAGCCAATATCATTAGTGAATTCTGAAGTTTTATTTTTCTTTGATGTGTACAGATTTCAAAATATTAATTAAGCGAACATATTATTAGGACATTTTAATTATGCTTGCACAGTATAAAACCACAGTACCTCTGGTCCAAAAGATAATATTCTTTTACATCAGGATTTTTTGTTTTCTAGTATATGGGTTAGTTTTGTTGTCTATTTTATGGGTTTGTTGTTCCATCTGCCACAAAACTTTTTTGGTTTTGTGGTGACTAAATATCTCCATTCTTAAAAACAAGGGATTTTTGTCTAATTTATTAATCTTTATCTTCCAGAACATGAACTGCATCAAATCTTTATCTGCTAAACAGATGAATGCACAGTCTATCTCTGCTTCTGACAGTCATTTAAACATTGCAATCACCTTACTTGCAACTTCTTTCTGCACACTTGCAGTTCTCTTCAAATCTCTCATCTTGAATGGTGGACACCAACTCTGTTGATCTAAATGTAGTATCTGAGAATGTGGGATGTCAAGGTTCATGTTCATTCTGTCTGCCACTGGAATACAGTAAAAATTTATCTTTTAGTCATTTTCACTGTGATCAACCTGGCCTTTCTAGAATCACTGATTCTACATAGACAGAGATCTCACACAGGAAGTGTATCTTAATTCTTTGTCATTTCTATTTCATCCTTGTAAAATGTTACTTTTATGACTTCACAGTCTACAATGCAATCTAGGTATTTCCCTACAAATGACTTCTTATTTACTGTTGACTTTGTCATTGATGATTTCTTATTTTCTTACAAATAAGCAATGACATAGAGTAAAGCAAGAGTTTATTATGACATGACACCAATATATATTTTAAATGTTTTAATAATGATAGCCTATTTGGAATGACCTTCTGAGATTTGTCTGATGCCTGTTCTTTAATCCATTTAATTTGTATTACATGAAGTTTTATCAGTCAAATTTATTCATTAAATTCATACTGTTAATCAAATTCAATGTCTTGCAAAAAAAAAGCACATCTACTATGAGTGATATCTAAATTAACTTTAAATATCAAAACAAACAGAAATTGTTAAATTCACTTTGATTAGGTGATTTTTTGCCTCACATAATTCTTTGCTTAGTCCAATTTCAGTCATTCTATTATTTAATATCAATAAATTATAGATGGCACCTTTCAACTCAGCATCTCTCATTACTTATATATGAATTTTAATGGTAAAGCAAAAAAACAAAAAAGGGAAACACCAAGGGAATCTTGTAGTATAACAATGGGAGCTAGGACTCCCAAGTGTTATTCCTTCTATGGCTGATTCTGTGACTGAGAGATCATTCAAATAATCTTTCTTATTTATAAATAACAATAAATACTGAAAAGAGTAGGTCTTTTGAACTTGAAAATTTAATTTCTTTCAATGATGTTTTTATTTTACATACATGCATAGATTATTCACATTTTAATTTAAAGGTGTTACAGTATTTATACCTACTATGATTAGGTTATACTAATAACATCCAGAAGATAGTATTTCACAGGAGTATTTTCAGAAGTACTGGTGTTCACTGTTAATTAGTTGTATACCGTGCCAAATGGACAATAAACCAACACAGGAGTACAGGAAAATAAAAGATATTTACTCTCCATGAAAAATGAACTATCACAGGAATGGAGAAGGAAGGAGAAACAGTGAATAAAGATATTTTTATCTTTATTATTCTTTATGAACAGTATTCATTACAACTTTACTTCTTTTGTAAAGAAAGTCTGTGAGTTTGATTCTCTGACAAACTTTCCCAAAGTTTGTTAAAGAATCAAAAACTTTCATTAACTTGACTGAACAGAGTGGTTTTTAAATTAAGACATTTTATAGTTAAATGAATGGGGTTTTCTAAATTTGGAGCAATTTCATTTGTTATTAAATATAAAAACAAAATATATATTCAAGTAATTATTTTGCAAGCAAATAATTCCTAAGAGAAAAAATTGAATAGGTAGAATTGGGAAGAAAAATAAAATTAATTTTTCCAAGTTAAAAACATTCCAGCATTTTATAAAACAATAAATACCCCTCTAAAGTTGAAAAAGAAAGCATTTGTGTTTGCTAGATCTGTTTTTCATGAGTGTCTTGACTTGACACACCAAGAAAGAAAATGCACCTTAGAAAATCTTTGATAGATCCCCAAACATTTCAAAGCAGATTTTCATGATGTTGGTAAGGATTTTTAATGAAGTGGAAACAAAACAAACACACCACTTCAAATGATTAGTAAAAAAAAACAGTTGCATGATGTATGGAAAACTGCAATATTGGTATTATCAACAAAAGTTGAAAAACTTATTAGTGGAGAAAAGTTAATGAATATCAAGGATATGATTATTTTTCTGAGATACGCTGTGAGAAAAACAAAAACAGATTCAATATGTGTTGTTTTAAAACTATATACCTTTAATAAGAGATTTAAATGATAATATCATAATAGTATAAGTCCTTTTAGTACCCTACAAAAAGCCTTAGGTTTTTCAAAAGAAATTTGGGGAAATAGTTAAAAAGAAGGAAATGTGATTACTTCTAAATATTAAAATCTGTTATAGTGACCCAGATGCACTAACACTGTCCAAAATTATTTAACTAGAGATGATCAGTAATGCATGCACTTGAAGTAGCTATCTTTTTTTTTTTTTTGGGAAAACATCAGAAATAGCTGAGCTCTGAAAAGATTTAATTATCTAATGGTTTAAATAGACTTCTAAAATATAATTTAATTCAGCACAATGGCATTATGAGATATAGATATGAGAGCATAACAATGTCTTAATTATAATTTGTGTCATTTTAGAAGTTCCTCTGACCGGCTTTTTTTAGTCATGTTTTCTCAATTGTTTTAGGTTTCAGAAAAAGCTCAACATTATAACAATAGAAATTGAATTATTTTCCTACTTGACTACAGCTAAAAATTGTGAAGAATTTACTTGGTAGATGTAACATGTGCACCTTTTACTTTCTTTCTTATGGATTTCATAAATTTTGTCTTAGGGTAGTGAAGCCCATGAATTAACCTTCCAAAGTTATCAATCAAATCTCCAGTTCTCATGTGTGTCTTCTGAATGATAGTACTACGAATACACATAGATTTGACCTGCCTTTAGAAAAAATTCACTTAGACCTGTATTGAAGGTCAGTTAGTGTTAGATGTTTTGTGCTAATAACAGACATTACATGAAAAATATGGTTTTTAGGACTTCAGAAGCCCAAATGTTATTTCCCTTCTATATCTGCAACAACTCTTCAGTCAAATGTTAGTATTTCCTTTTCTGTGCATCATGCTCATGTCTGAGTGGGAACTGTGAGCTCTCCTTGGCCTCTTCCATATTGGTTTTGCCATGGCATGTGTTCAGCTGTGAGATTTTTCATTCATGCCAAGCATGCCCACACTCCTTCAAGCCTGCAGACTTATAGGTTTGGATTTGCCATGACAACTCTGGCTGAGGATGGAAGTGAGGAGTTTGGGAAAGGAAAGGAATGGTAATGTATTGAAGTCCTTTTGCTGCTCTTGATGATTTTATACTTATTTTATTAAAGAGATATTATTAGGGTGAAAAAGAACACTAAAATAAAAACCCTTGTCCCTATTAGGTTTTAATCCTAAATGGTATTGGGATTTGTTGTTGGTTTTGGTTTTCTCACTTTGCTGAGGAATATTAGTACAAATGTTTAAACTATATAGAAATTTGAGATGAGTTTAATATTTATCTAGAGAACAATTTCCTCAATCTGAAAAAAAAAAAAGGGGACACCTAACCTTTTGATAAAATGTGAATATCTTTTCATGTAACCCCTAGTAAAAGTTACTGGGAAATTCTCTCCAATCGTATACTAAAATCCCAAGTAATCATTTCCCTTAGTCAAATAGTCATTTCATTAGTCTCACTTCTAATGCAATCATTGTTGATTTCTTAAAAAAAAAAAAAATACTGTCATACTGTGACAAACATGGCAGCATCGTGCCACAAGGATCCAGCCAAATTCTGTTGTTGTCTGTTAAGTCTTTATAGTGAAAAACTTCCTTCTTGTCATTTCTTTTCTGAAAATAAGCTCTGAGACAAAAATATCAGAGCTTAAATCTACCAGTTTGATTGAGGTTTTCTTTCTCTATCCTTCCATTTTGCAGCCATGCTCAAAACACAAGAGTTTGGAACTTTCTTTGACCTGAATATAAATAACAAAGATCACTAACCTGTAGTCTGCTCTTCTCCCTTTATCAGCACTAATGGAAAGTGGGGGAGGGAAAGGTAAAATGCATGCTGTTAGCTATTATCTTTACAAATGACTTGCTAGCCTTTTATTTGTCTTCTTATGCTTCAAACACTCAGAGGATATTTTCAGACTTTCACTAGATAGAGGTTCAATCCTGAGATGACTTGACAAGCTGCATCTTCCTTAAGAGATTTTGACATGATATTAAGCCATAGTTACAAGCCAATACTTGAATGTGGAGCCCTGGGGAAATCTTTCCAAAGTGGAACACAACATTTACAGCAGGAGGCAGGTGTCTGCACCAGTGAAGCAAACAACAATATGATATATTTAGTATCAAAAATGGTAGCAAAACTACTGTCTCTTCACCACTGGGGAAAATGGAAGAGGTTGAATGAGAAAAAAACATCCTTTTCAGCTCTGGAGAATTTTAATTTACTGACAGAATGAAATATAGTCTCATCACGGCAGGTGCAGCAAGTGCCAGGTGCTGTTCACAATATTGTCTTTGAATTTATGTGTTTTCGAAACATTGAGAGGATGTGAAGCAGCTGCAATGGCCATGTGGAGAGAAAGCAAAGAGCTTTTAATTAGCAATAAGAGGGTTGTTAATTTCTTTTAGGAGCCGACTTTGCTTTGCACTCATATCAGAACCTCAGCAGGAACTCTGTGCAGCCCCAAATACACAAAGAAAATCAAGTAAGCCATGTGCTAAACCAGATTTAAAGCAGAAGTGAAATAAGGCTCTGGCTGTCAGCTAAAGAAATTCTTGGCAAGTTTGATTTTCCAATCGAGAAATGAGATTCACAGATGAAGGACTCCAGAAAGATTTTAAAATTTCAGTACAACCGCTAACCCAAGTGGTGTACCAGATAAAACACTGAGATCACAGTAAAAAAATGCATCAGTCCTGCTATGGGATTCTGCCAAAACCTAATACAGTAGTTGTTTGAACTGAAGTAAATGCTGGAAACCAAATACTGAGATAAATCAGAATCTGAGAAATGCTACATGAGACTACATCTGAGATATTAAACCACTGGCATAAATACCAACGTTGACTTGGATGAAGAATTTTAGGTTTTAGAAGTCTGACACCCAGTACTGCCAAGATCCACTCTCTCTGGAAAACTGACAGATGACTTGCATTAGAGAAAGCCAGAACTTGCATTGGTTTCAACAATGAAATATTCTTTTTACAATATATCCTCTCTTTTTATGCTAAGAGTACTAATGTATAGCAATCATAGCTTTTCATCATTTAAGAGACATCAGTGATCTACTCATCTGTAATTTAGGGATTTTCTCAAATGATTTTGAGAGATTTGAAATCTGAAGAGATATATCTCCTCCTACTGAGATAAATAGTGCAATGTGTTATGGAATGACAGGAGAAAAAAGTTATCAGTGTCTAAACAGTCTAAACTCCTTGAGGTAAGCTGAAACTTTTTCTATAAGTTTGCTGATTTGTAAATCCCAGTATGCTCAATAGTTTCTATTTAATATCCAAGGAAATACAGAACCATTTACTGTATATAGGAGATGTCTCCTTAGTATTTTCTTTGGATGCTATTTTAAAATAGGATTTATTTCTCTGTTTACCTTTGTGTTGCATTAAAGATTACTGAGGTGAAGGAAGTTAAACATGTTCATGAATCTTTACAGAGCTCAGAATTATATATTGAATTCATGCAAATAAGGAGGGTATAATAGGTCAGGACTAAAATTTTTAATTTAATCTTTCATTATGCAGCATAAATTAGCATGCTTAATTTATAGGGACACAAAAAAATTAAAAGAAGGACAACTGATAATGTATCAAATCCCCAAAGACAGCCTTTCAAGATAAAACAAGATTCTCTCTACTTTGTCAAGTCAAATGGCCACCTATCTTCACATTCTTATGTAGTATATAGTAGTAATGTGCTATTTAGAGTTAGTTTCTCTTTGGAATATTAGAAAATAATAAGCAGTTTCATGTATTGATTTTACACCTATATCAATTACATATAAGGATAAATGAATCAGGGTCAATTAGCTGGCTTCTTGATGTAATGTAACAAATGCAGTTTTTAATTAGTCAAATTGAATAGAGGGATACAACATTAATTGCTAAGTATTTTATTTTTGTGCACAGAAAAAATGAATTTGAGATTAACCACTGTCCATGTGGGAAAACTCAATTTATTTTGCCTGTTGTTGTCAATCCTCTGCCTGCTTTGAGAAGTAGAACTCCTGTGCAGAGATAACACACTCTCACAGCCATGCTTGAGGCTCCCTGGTCGCTAGGATGAGCTGAGCCTGTGTGCCCCTGTGTGTCTCTGCTGTCCAGCATTGTCAGCGAAGTAATTCAATAAATCTGCTCTTTGCCTTTTAGCTGTGGTTTAGTGGTTGCCTTTGGTTACCTGTGTTTCTCGATTCACACACCTATCCATGTGTGGGTAAGACTTGAGAATACACAGCAACCATTTCCTACTTTTAAAATTTTAACAGTATTTGAGGTAAGGTATGCATAAAGCAGTAAGGCTTTTTTTTTTTTTACAAAAATCAGTGTGTTCTATATTTCTATTTTTATCTATTTTAATGGTTTTTTTTTTCTTTTTCCCAAAATGGCTGAGAATAATCCAGTCAGTTATTTATATCCAAATACATACAGAGATGGAAATTTATGCTAAGTGCTTGTGATTATGTACTTGTTTGGAAATGGTAGAAATAATATTCTCAGTAGCAACACACTAATTCAAAACTGATTTTCAATGTTATAGACCAATCAGTTCCACTGGTTTCATTTCTCCATATTAAAATGCCCCCTTGACTCATTCTTCAGGCTGCTCTTGCTAAATGGATCACTGTAACAGTTTTAACATCTGCTGTTTTTTTCAACATGTGGTCACATGGTTATGATTAATCTGTTAATAACTGCTGTCTGTTGTGAGGAAATCACACTATGACTGGTGAAGGAAGTCACATCTCTGCTTCACAAGGTGAACTACCTCCTGTATGAAAGTAGAGGTCAACAGCTTGGTAGGAATAGGAATTTTAGTAACTAAACATATTTTCATGTCCCTCATCTCTCAGTCATCACTCCCTGTCCAGTTTATATTCAACAAAAATGCTTAAGACATAGCATCTCAAAACCTACCTCTAATCTCATACACTGATACAAGTGATAAAAGAAAAGCTCTATGACCACATTATTTGTCATATTTCTCGTTCTTCTTTGTGTAACAAGGACTTGAATTTACCAGAACCTATGTAACAGGACCAAAGTGAGATCTTTCAACAATTGTCAGTGTCTCTAAGCTCTTCTCCGAAGGTGGAGACTGCCAAAATTAGCATCTTCAACTGTCTAAGAAGTTCATTTCTAAGCATACAACTTATTATTTGACTCATTAAATAGTAGGAATTAGATATGGAGGATGGGAAGTTATTCAATCGGTAGGTCTATCATTATTATCCAGGTAGAAGTAGCATTAACTTATAATTTTGTATTTGGTTCATGGATTGTTTATTTTTAACCCAGAAATAATTTACATCACACCGTGATTCTCTCTGCATTCATTCTCTGACAGCCAGGCAAGTGCAGGCAGCCCAGGTTTGCACGCTTTGTTACTCAGTCTACCTGCAAAAGAACACTTGTGTTCACCAGGTGACTGCTGCAGTTCTGTTTACTCTACTTCAGAAATGCAAGATGAGTGTAGTCACCCCAGGCTCCATTTAATCAGTCGAAGGATGGCCAAGGGAGATGGTGCAAGTGTGTGGCAATTACTACTTCTATATCTCAGATTTGTGGTCACCCACTGATTTAATGGAAACTGTACACAACCTTAATGCAACAGCTTGTCCTGGTGAAGAAGTTGCATAAATATTAATGTGATTTCTAAGCCATAACCCATATACATTTTTTGAAATTAAATGTATATACTCCATGTCTGCTGATGCTGAAATATATTTATTATATGGTTAGCTGCTGAAATTCTGTTGTAATTCTCTGTGGCTCAGTTAATTTCAGACATTTCAGCTCAAGCTGCAGTAATCTAAGGCAGAGGTGAAATTCAGGCCAGAGAATTCTCAGTGAATGGTAAAACATCATGTACTGTTCAGTTTGCAATTAACACATCTTTCTTTGAGCTGGAAGAGATAATTTGGCCATGACTCTGTGGACAGAAATCACTGACCTATTCACTAGTGTGAGATGAACTGGAACCACTTGTTTTGTTTTTTAACTGTGTTCTCTGGGATTTATGCCTATAGAACCATGCACTTTTGTTTAATTCAGTGTTCTGGCAGCTTCACGCACTGATTTTTGTTTTTAAGCTACATCTTGACAGAATTAATGTTAAAGATTTCCATGGAGACTGGAAAGGCAAAATATGAAATTAATTCCTTCAGGCTATGGCAAACCGTGCTGTTCTTTCTTGTCTTTCTTTGCTTAATATATCCTTAGTATACCTTTGAGTGTGAGCTTTTAAACATTATATTTAACCTGGATCCTAATATGATGTATGAATTATTTAGAAGTAAATACTTCTATTACAAAGAAAAGTGAAGAGAGTCTGTAACCAGCTGTGATAGGAGCAATAGTTTATGGTTTTGGAAATAATACTGCTAATCATTTTTGCTGAAACATGCAACAATTAATACAAACCTTAGACACAGATGCAGAATACCAAAAGCATGAAGGACCTGGACCAAAAGTGAAAAAAAAAAAGGATTTTTAATGCTGCTATATACTGTTTCCTCTTCTGTACATACCCACTTGTATTTGTATGAAAGGTCTTTCTAGAGCTTTCGCCAAGACTAGCCCAAACCACCTACTATAGTGCTGTAAAGGTAAATGTAGCTCAAGTCACAGCAGTCTAAAGAGACTGGTGGTTGGTTGTTGGTGTAGCTGAGAGAAGCAATAAAAAGACAGTTTACAAACAGGTCTTAATCATGTCATAGTGTACATCAGTTGATACACCAAAGCATTAGATATCTTCTTGTGGGTCACCCAGAAAGAACTGGAAGTGCAACTTAAACGAACTGAAGTGAGATAACTTAATTTTTATTTTCCTAATAGATCCATGATGCTTTTGTTCCATGCATCTTGTGCTGCATATGGCTTGCAACTGAGCACTGCTTCTATCTTCTGCTGCTTTTATAGCCAGGAATGGGAGGACCTTTCCCTCACATGGGATGCTGGATAAACCAGGTTTCCAGCTTCGAAAGCTAGTGCTTCAATAGTCATCAAAAGGTGAAACTGAACAGAAGTATTTGCTCTTTTCCCATGTATTAGCTATTGCCATCTTTTTAACCATTGTCTCTTTCCACTTTTGTTTCAGAGGATGACACAACCTAATTTATTTCATTGCATAACGAACATGACATAGACTTTCATAAGTCTGTTACAGTTATTCTGGCCTTAAAGTTAATAGCTAATGCAAACTAATTTGGAAGAATGTACAAAGGGATATGAACCTTTCACTTCTAGTTTGGTGAACTGAGATCCAATGGAAAATGATAACATTTTCTGAAAGAGACCACAAATGTGCTATCTCAGTCCCAAAACAAGTTAATTTCTTTGACATTCATTGACACTGCTGATGTGGGAAAAAAAAGATATTAAATTGCTGCAATATGGAAAATGGGCTAAGCAGCAGTCAGTTTTAACATTTAATGCTGGTAGGAAAATGTAATTCATTAATATTGCTCAATATTTTTTAATGTATACAAAATATTAGGAAAATATGAGAGAGTAACTGAAAATATTTTCAAACTACAAAATTTTCTCATACAGCCTAAAGCCCTGCAGTACCCCAGAAGGTGCAATTTTAACATGTCCTTATTAGAATTGACTTCTGTGCACATCTATCCCCATAATTAATAGTCTGCATCATTATCTGAATTGGTATTTCCATACCAGTGTTATGTTTTAGTATAAAATATATCTTGAGGCCTAAAGAAATAAGGAGTATGAGAGAAATGACTGTCCTTCTGGCTTCCTTGTTTTTCTTGTCACATGGCTTCCTTGGGATTTTGCCTATCCCTAAAGACAAGCCTCTAGTCTGAGAAATGTAGAAGTATCATCAAGGGATGTCTGTGCAGCATTTCTGATTGATAGAAAAATATCTCAGGTAACAAAACCAACAAAGACTTTGATAAGCTTTCCTCAAAGCACAGTCCTGCAATAGATTAATCCTTTCATGTCCTTGCCTTTATCCTGGTCTTTTAATTCCTTAATTGATGGATGGATGGATGGACGGATGGACGGATGGACGGACAGACAGAGAGGTGGATATTTTCCTAAATCAAACATGTCTCAAAATTAGGTACTAATCCTGTAAACCAGCTTTCCAGCTTTCCAAAGAGAAGACTTTTTACAGCTGCAGAGAACACCACTGAAGTCTTTTGGCATTACCCTATTTTGTAACCAAGAAGAGATGTTTTACATTTATCTTTTCAACATCCTCAGTTTTTAGAAGTTATCTAGGTGCTAAATAGTTTACTGGATGAAATAATCTATTAAAATATTGCCCTGATTTGAAAAATTCTCTTGTGAACCATAAAATACTTATGTATCTAATCTCTTCTTCTTTGTGAAAATTAAAACTCCAAGCTGTATAAAAAGGATGTCTCTCCATCAGTATTATCATATATAAAATTGAATTCTAAGTCTGTAGAGGAATAAATTAAAGATGTTAATACTTGTTAGCATGTAAGGCCTATTGCTCATTTAAGAATTCAGTACTCTTAATTGAGGAACTTTAATAAACTATTAATTTAACCAATTATTGTAAATCATTTGAGCTACAGAAACTGATGATGCAAGAAATAGACTAGATCTGATTGTAAATACCCTGCCACTGGTGCCCGTGTGTGTCAATTTTGCACCTTTCTTGGAAACATCCTCACATGGTATTGAGCTCCTCATTAGCTCACCTGGATGTACACATATGTAGAAAAATTCAGGTCATCACACTCAAGGGAAAATTCAGTCTACCCTGAAAGCTCAGTTCAGGTCAGGCAATGACATAGCTCCATTCAGCTGCTTGAGCAGCTGACAGACAGACTGTGTGCACCTTTGGGTTGACCACTGCTGCTCCCATCCACCAAATCCCTTCTGTGCAACTTATATAATATCTGTAAGTTTTATTCGGGAATTTAGGACACCATAAAACATTGTGATAATAGACAACTAAGTTTGAGCAAATTAGTTTAAATACTTTATGTATTATCAATTGAATCACTGCTCATACAACTTTGACTACCCTGTTTAGAAATCATCACAGAATGTAAGACTTAAATAGGGATATTACACCTACATGCCTCATTAAGTTTCTGGAGATTGGATAAAAAAATGTCTAAAATAGATGTTGAGTATCATCTAAAATAAGATATTTACAAAATCCGTATAGGTTGGCAGATATGATTTATGAAGTCCTGAGTATTTTATCTGAAGTGATTTACACCTTCACTCAAATGTCATAAATTCAAGTCTCATGAGTGGCAAATATGGATATTTTTAATAGGTAGATTTTTTTTCTCTGGCATAATAAAAAGTCAGGATGAAATTACAATTAAAATTAAACTTTTTCTATGGAGATGGAAAAGGTTATTCTCTTAAGTTTGGGAATTAAATTATTATTTCCTTCTGCTAATTTATACGGACATTCTACTATCTAATATTTTTATGATAAATTTTTAAATTTAATGTTTTTCCCTGGAAAATATTTCAAAAGCTGCAATGCAGACTAAAGTCTTAATCTTCCTTGTATGTGGTAGAGAATTTTTTTAGGAAGTTCAGAACCAAAACTGAGTTTAAAGTAGCAGGTGTAGAACTCTAGAAGTAGGCAGTTCTCCAGCAGCAGTAAGTATGATAATTATTCAAATTGCCCAAAGATATTTTGTCAGTGTAATCTGTTTATATATTCCCTCTTTTTAATATTTACACTGATAAGAGCTTCAGAGATGTGTATAATTATTCTCCATGGAAATAATCAAGATAATTAATATACTTACTTAAAAGCATGCAAAAATGCATTGAAAAATGCTTCACTAATGTCTCCATCGTGATTTTACATTCAAATAATGTATAACAGGCCTGGTTCTGCCTACTTGGAAATCTATGGGAATTTTCCCATTAAATTCAATAGAAAGAACATCAGGTCCAATATGAATATTCGAGTATTATGTTGAAAGTTTAACTCTAAGTACTCTTTAGAACTAAGATAATGCCCTGGGGTATTTCTAAAGGGAAAAAAGAAGGAAGAAAAAAAAATACTACTTAATCTGCTTTTTTACTCTAATATTCCCTTTTTCAATGTTAGAAATATTGGCCTTGACTTGCTTTTTATATTAAGTCTTAAAAGTATTTTCAGTTTCTGGAAACTTGAAGGTAAATGAACAACAGATTTTTTTTCTACTGAATTAATATGATGCGTTCTTGAAGCTAGAACAAATGTACTTGCTGAACATCCTAGGCTCAACACGTAGGCATTTTCTGGGCAAAAAGTAACTGAAGGACAGGTATCTATCAAGTTCCTCTGATTTCTAAACTAACATACAGTATGTTCCCTTTGAATACTCCTTAATGTATGTTTCAACATACTATCTCTCTCTGGCTTTTTGAGCCACATTTTCTCTCGGCAGGGGTCATTTATTTTCCAAATTCAAGAGCTGGCTTCTGTGGTTTCTTCCTCTCATGCTTATTTCTTGCTAATTTTTAATACATTTTTTCTCACTGTCATGATATTGGTTCTGGATTTATCACTGATAGCTTTTCATCTATTACAAACTAAGATTGAGCATGTATTTCTAAGTTGTCCTACGGCTTGGCTGATCTTATATTTAAAATGTAATTTTTCTCACATTTATTAGGGAAACTGAATAATGGAGACATTGATGAAGATGACTGGAATTTTATTGAAACAAAGGAATTGTAGGTTTGTCCTGCTTTCCAACATTGCATTTTTAAAGGAATACTCAGACCCTGAATACACCTTTACCGTTCTAAAAACTCTACTAACATTTGTGTGCATATACTATGGGAAAAGAGCTAAAAGAGCTTCTCTTTTTACCAGGTTTGGGGTGGCGTTTGTTTTTTTGGGTGTTGGGGTTTATTTGTTTGGTTACTTGGGGTCTTTTTTTGGTGGTGTGTTTTTGATTTTTTTTTTTCTGACCTGGGTTTTTTATTGTGTGGGGTTTTTTTAAGCATACAATTACTGAAGTGTATTACAACCTACAGAGGATATCAAGTAAGATAAGAAAATATTCACTTCTTAAGCAGTGTAATTCTCTAGCAGAAGTCAGTACACTGACTGTTCACATGAATAAGAATGTACTCTAGGTATGCTGGAGTGTTGGAAATTACAAGAGAAATGTCCTCAGTCTCACCAGAGAAACAGATTTAGAAGCTTGTCTGGTCTTTCTGATCTTTCCTGCTCTCAGGTGTTCACAAAAGCATGTATGAACACACATTTACCAGGCAACCATATTTGTTCTTTTTCAAAGTACTACAGGTTTTTCCTTTATGAAGACGAATACTCCCTGGTAATCTGGTAGCAAAGAGCATTTCTGGACTGTTTTGCACATATGCATTTAAAATACTATGATAATCTAGAATTTATTAAATCTTTTTTTAAAACAGAAGCGTTCTATTATTATAATCAGTGTCTCCATATTCTGATAGGAAACCAAGTCCACAGTTTTAAATCAAGGATCACATTTTGCAAAACTTATCAGAAAATAGTTTTTCATTTTTTACATGGACATGAGTTATTGAAAATTACAGTTTTAACTTCCTGTATTTGCCAATTTTGAATGTGATTCATAGAATACTCTTCTGTATTTTCAGGGTCAATTTCATGGTCAAAGCAATGATGAAAAATATAAAAACAAACCAACAAAACCCAGCAGAAGATAACATGGCACCTCTATCTTCCTTTAGATGTTGTCATGGTCCCAGTCTTCAAATCTAATTATGAAGTGGATACTTATGGTACTGCCAGTGTAAAAATTCCTACCTATTTTTTCTTTATATGAGCTGGATGTTTTGGGCAAATGACTGTTGTTTTTGTTATATATTCTTGCCACGCTGTTTAAACCAATATAATGTCCTTTGTAGTTTAAATAAATACTTACTACAGATTTTTCTGATGCTCTCTCTCTATATATATATAGTTTTACTTCATGTAATCAGTGCAAGGATTTGGCTTTTGAATTGCTAAATCTCATGGGGTTCCTTTTATACAAAGTAGTAAGAACACAGATTGAATGCTCACCATTCCTCTTGCGAAATTGTAGTTGTGCTGTATATTTTTAGGACATCATTGGTAAGAAGTAAAAAAAAAATCAATCGACTGTGTATATCTATCTCTAATATCATGATTTCAGGTCTCCCTGGATCACAGGAAACTGGATTTTGCATCCTCTTTTTGCTTGTCGTCTGTAAAAAACCCATAGGTTGAATTTTACAAGGAAAAAAACAAAGGGAATGCCATGCTTACATATTCATAACTACAATATCATCTTTAAACTTCATTATATTTGGTGTCTAAACCCATTTCATGATAGTTGGTTTGCTTTTTTACTTACACATAATTTCTTATTCCTGCTTTTCTTTTTTTAAATGTTTTTGGTTTTCTACCTTTCTTTTTTTTCAATAAGCTTGTCCTTAGCTTTTATTTTTCTGTCTTCTTTGCTTCTAGATCTGGAGGTTTTTTGGTTGGTTTTTTTTTTTGGTTTGGTTTTGTTTTGGTTTTTTTGTATGAGTGAGGGGTGTATGAGCGTGGTTTTGTATGCATGTATTCATGTGGGGGCTCTGTGATAGATACCTACCTTTGAAGTAGTTATGAAGTGAATGATACAAAGAAGTTATTTTTATTTTAAAATTCATGATGTTTATATTCCCTCTTTATGTAGCTTGTTGTTAAACACTCCAGGTCCAGCTTCTTCATGAAAACACCCACCTGAAATAGCTTTCCAATACAGTTAAGTGATATTGTCTAGTTGCTTTGAGAGGAAAAAGTCATGAATCTTTGAACTTTTCTTCAATCTTCAAGTTAATACCAAGTGTTAAGAAAAATTTAACTATTGGCTGAACTAATCTGCTAGGGAGTTTTCTTCTGAGAAAAGTATTTCAAAATGTGAGGCTTTGCTTTCTAGTCTCAACTGTAGACACTTCACAGAATTTATCAGTGTAGACTGCTTTTTGTTTTCCTCCACAACATTCCTTCACGGCATCTGTGATTACTGAGACAACAAAAGAAATGAGAAAAACAGAAGCAGTAAAATTTTCCTCCTTCCTGTTAGTAAGAACAACTTACATTCAACACAGCCTTTTCTTTAATTGTGTATGAAAGGATTCTGAGAGAATGTACTATCAACATTCACTAAAGGACTGATTAAACTGATTTTTGTTGTGTGATTTTTATGATAGGAATTTTTAGTAAATAGATATTTATGCAGTTGATTTTTTAATGTCAACATTTCTACCTTTTTATTTTTTAATACCTTTTCATAGGGGAAAGGCCTTTGGAGACAAATGATATGAAGAAGAACAGATTTGAACAGATATAGTAAATATAATGTATCTTTGTACAGCAATATGGGCATTTTCAATGTTAATTATAAAAAACCTTCAAAAACCGAGAAGACTTTTGTAACACTAAAAAATGTCGAAAGAGCTGTTTTATGCAAATAAAATGTAAAATAAGTTAAAACAGGGTCACAAAGTCACAAAATTTCAACAGGAAAATATATTAATATATTTTTATTTTTTTTATCCTTAATGAAAAACATATGAGCTTAATAATGTCAAACTTAAGAAGGAATGGATTAGCAAGAGATAAACTGTAAAAAGCAAGACAGCCTATCAGGATAGCTGTAATGTAGTGCTGTATTTAAATGGAAAATTGCACAACCTAATAGTGCAATATAGAGAATGCAACTGAACAGTATGAAGTAAAATCCTCTCCTGAATTACAATGTCTCAAAGGAGCAAAAAGAAATAAATGAATAAATACCATGTAGACAAGAGCTACATTTCTCATGGGGCAGAGATGCACATCTCATGATAAAAGATAACGTATTGCTCAAATATTCCCTAGCACATTTTGGGTTGTTTAAGAAATCTTTGGTATTTACAACTGTGAATTACTAAATCATGGGGAAAAATAGGAGAAAGGGTGGGAGGGAGCTATGCTCACAAACAGGAGTCCTTTTTAAAGAAGGTGTTTATATCTCTTCACATATCTGTGTGACATAGAAAATGTATAGGACATGTCTCACCACATTAACATAAAAGTAAAAATAGGTGATATAATCATAGATGTGAGGCTCCCATTTAATCCATGAAACATATTTCCACGCCTGATACAAATATAAAGATCTGCAAATTCTATGTAAGCCCAAAGCTCTTATGGAGGTAGATCAATAAGTACCTTTTAAACCAAAAATGTATTTGTGATGAACCTGGCAGAAAGATGTAGATTAGCAGCTAAATTTCTTCCTTAATTTCAAGTGGCCTGATAGACAGTGTTGAATATTGTTCTGTTACTGAATGAATGTAAGGATTTATATGTGTGTGAAAAATTATCTTGCTCAGTGAACTGCTTCATATTAGGGGGCAACTGATGTAATGAGAGATAAATGGTCTTGTCTGATCTTGGGTTTACAAACATAGAAGGGAAAATTTGAGGGAGGAGCTACAAAATTAATATTTTCCTGTGATGACAAAAAAACCACCAAACCCCCAACCCCCCAAAAAACCCAGCAAACAAAACAAATAAACAAACCACCAAATAAAACCCCCAAAAAAAACAAACAAAAAAACCCAAATCCCAAATCCAACATAAACATGAAGATAAATAGGTCAGAGAAAAAAAACCAGACTTCTACAGTAGATAAGGTAAATAAGGTGTTCCAGGCTATTGCTACAATTTTATTTGGATGCTTTCATAATCAAGGTCTTTCCTGTAGTCATTATTGTTTCATGTCAAAAATAAGAATAGAAATGAAAAGCTCAATACATTTTCTTCCACTGATTTGTGAGAGGCTTGGACAAAACAGTTCTAAAGAGATACAGTTATTACTTAAGTATGGTTGCAAAATTTTAAGGGAAATATAACTCACTCACATCAGAGATCTGAATTTACTGGTAAAAATACTGAGACTGAATATAAACATTCTTCTCCATCTAGCAGAAACACTTCATGCTTTTCTTTTAGGGAATAACTAAAAGAAAAAGTTGCAGACCACCAATAAAATATACCAATATGGATACATTTTCTCTGTCTTTGATGAGCACACAAAAAGAAATACTAAATGGAGATTGTCTGCCTGAGATATTATTCTGAACACAGACAGAAAAAATAAATTGTTTTTAAATAAGAAAATAATTTTTTTTTACTTTGTAAATAAATTTTACATTTTGAGATTTCTTGCAGGGTATGACTGAAGATTTCACAGTATTGTTATACAGATTCAGTATATTGGTAATATACATTGAAAAAGTTTCTTCCTGTGGATTAAGGGGATAATTGTAAAAATAATATAATAATCCATGGATGTGGTGGCACAAAAAAAGAGTTTTAAAATAAGCCATAATTTTAAAAAGCAGAACTTTTTAAACAGCAGTTGGATTTATTAGGTATTCTTAAATTGTAACATAGAAATAAAATTAGCAAATCTATGTCTACACTCTTCTGCTGGAGTGAGCCCACATATGCTCAGAATTTTTGTTAGAATGTTCATCTACTGTTCTGTTAATAACCAAATAGTTGTTGCTTCCTCTGTTAATCTCTATGCACACATTTACAACCCTCACCTATTAGTTGGAAAATTACTGTAATTTACACTGGAAAGAGTAATCTGATAATGAATTCATCGAGTTAATAGAACTGAGAAGTTAACCAGAATTCATCACTGGTTTCCATGTTACTGCTGTCTGATCTGGTGTCCTTTCTAAGTTGAGTTTGGCAAAGAGTTGACAGGCATACAATTGACCGAATGGAAAGTCAGACAGGCTGGGAAACTACTAAAAATATGATACCATTTTCATAAAAGTGCCAAGTGCTTTCTAAGCCCCACTGAGGACAAGAATACATAGCCATGTAGATTTTTTTCCTTCCTCCATTCAAATGGATTGTAGTACAATACATGGAGTTCTGTGACAGCCATCCATTTTACTGTTTACTTGGTGTTATTCTTTCATGAAGCTTTGTCAAGGAGACACAACACTTTCTCCATTTCACCTTTTCTGTTCCCAAAGAGAAAAGTTCTTATATGTTGATCTCAATTGAGTTTAGATACTGTCCTCTTTTATTTTTTTTTTACACATTGCACATTCATAGTGTAATTAGATACGAGTTCACAATTACTATTGTTTTACTTTGTATTTTAGTAAACAGTCTAAGATTGACAAATTCTCATTTTAGCCAATCCTTCACTCTAAAGAAAAGTCTTGTACACTGAAATGATCAAGAGATTGCTCAACATTATGTACCACTGCACCCAGTCTTACTGCTTCTGCTGATAGTCTAGCAGTTCTTTCTCTACCTCTGATGTTAGTTCAGACTACATATCCTGAGACACAGCTTTCTTTTTGTTCTGGGACATTTTTAAATGGAAACCACATGATCTGTAAAACATTGCCTAATTGCTTGGTTTGATTGATTTCAGTCATAGTTTCAAGGTTTTACTGAATTTCCATTTAGTGAGAGACCAAGAAAATGAACACATTTTCATTCTGGCTCAATATTTAAGTTTTAAAATGGAGAAGTAAATTCACAATGCTAACATTTCTTAGCTTTTAATTTCTTCTAGTTAGAACCTGGTCATAGTGTCACTAGATTTCCTCTTAATAAAATGTCTTATACAAAACAATTAATTATAATAATTAATATAGTTGAAATCTGTAATTATTTTAATATAAACTTGTAAGAAATTATCATTAAAACAGGATCTTCCTGTTTCCTGTAAAGTGCAGTGGAAATCACAGGACCATTTTAATTTAAGAATAAATGGATAGTGAGACATATTTACAAGCCTTGAAGTGCTGTGTCTTTTCAATAAACAGTGAGACTCTTTCACTTAAGGTAGAGATGCTGGGAATGATATATTTTATCCTCTGATTTACTATTTTTTTATTTTTTCTTTTTCATTTTTCTTTCTGGAAAGAAAAGAAGCATTAAAAATAGTGGCAGTAAAAACTAGACACAAAACAAGGAAAGAAGAAGAAGAGTAGCACAGATGATTATATAGCTCAGAGGAGATTAAAGAACTAACTTATGTTAATATTTAACTATACACATACATGTTCCAAACTATATTAATTAGTGCATAAACATTAATGCATAACTGTACATGCATATGCACCTACTTATGTATGCACAGGCATATGCATGTGTGTCCTTTACACATAATGTTGCTGGTACAATGAAACAATGAATAATATGTAATCCTCTTTCTGGTTTTTGAAAGAAGCAGGGTTGAAACACATTTTCCCAAGAAACGTTTCTGGTGGTTTTTTTTACTTGTTAGAGGAAAACCCCAAAACTACTTGTCCTCAGGAAAAAAACAAAAACAAAACCAAAACCAAAAAAAACCACAGAAAATGATTCAAACTGCATCCTTGTTCCCAGTCACTTGAGGAAATGAGTTTGGATTGTTAAGGAATCAGTATGATGATTGTTTTAAGTCCTATTCTAGCAACCAAATCTTCACATGAACACTATGAGAGGTTGGGGGTGATGTCCTTTACTTCTGTGACCCAAAACTAATTGCAGTTAAATTGAAGTTTCTTGAATTTATGTAATTTTTGAATTTAACTTTGACTCTTCAAAGAATGCAGTGAATCATGTTAACTACTGTAATGAAGAGATAATTTCAGCTTGTTTCTTTTTAAGAAAGACTTTCAGATACATCTGTTCATCTATCTCCTGTCTTCAAAGGCTTTTGAACACGAGTCAAATGTAGCCTAATTTGATAAAGAAATATGAATGAGAATAAGTGAAACTGCTCTGAATGATCAGACTAGTGATCAAACAATGAAATTAGAAATACTTTATTCTCTTGCACTATAACCAGCAACATAAACTTGCCCTGGGCCAGTCCATACCCATACTGGAATCAGTTGATGACCTGCACAGCCTGCTGTCTATAGCACAGATTAATATATCCTCCTCCTATTGCTGTCTTTTAGGGATGGTTGACTGTCCTAACATATATTTAAATTACAAAATAGGAAGCACTGCATAGCAGAAATCTGGCAGGTCAGCTTCATTAATTCTTCTCACAAACAATGTGTTTAGAAATTGAGAGGTACACCTAGGACCAAAACTAAAAAAAACCTGCTGGCATTAGTATTTTAGCCATTGGTGTACAAGCCAGAAGGCTTCCTGCTATAATTTGCTCATCCTATTATGGTGTCTATTAAATGATAAAAAGGGTTTCTAAATACAAAAAACAAAGAAATAAACGAAATAAAAATAATAAAATTAAGGTTTCAACAACAAAAAACATAATTAAAGAGACAAATTCAGTATTTCACTCATTATTACCATTTTTTCCTTGTGTTTAGTTTCTTGCCTCCTCTTATTTTTCTCTTTTAATAGCATAGTGTAAGGTAAATCTTTATTACATATTTAGGAATTTCTTCTTAGAGTGAAACATGTAAGTAAAATTGTACTCTTTTTAAGTAATATTCAATACTTCCTATAAGGTATGTCTTTTTCCTGGTATAGCAAAGATTCTGGATGTACATTTCTGTCCTTTTTCCTATGAGAAAAACAGAATTAATTCCACATATATATTTTCAAACTCACTTAACATTTAAGTTCATATTAGCCGTTCAGATACATAGACATTAAAAATCTAGACTGTGAAAAATATTTGTAGGCTCCTAAAAAGCCTCCTAAACCAAGATGCAGATATAAAGTTTGGAGCATAATAAACCTTGTAAAGGTTTATGAAGAGGAAATGAGGTTGGTCATTAAACTGCAAAACCTTTTCCGACTTACTGCTCATCTTCTTTATGCCTCTGCTCCCAAGAAAAATCTTCAAGACTACTTGAAGAACAATCAAACAAAAAGAGATATGTAAACAGAACAGGAAAAAAAACTCCAAAAAATCAACCTCTTTGTAGACTTTCCTTTGGAATGAAGCTAATGAACCCTTGAAATCTGCAAGGGTTGATTCAATTCAAACACTTTAGAAAAAAGAAAAAAAAAAATTTTGGTTTTTGGATTGTGGGCTCTTTTTATGATTCTAGAAGGTTGCCGTAGACTTATAAATCCTGAATATTTTAGTAAAGATGCTTTATGTTCAATAACAACACATAGTTAAAATATTTTCAGGTTATAGAGACCCATGAACCTTTAAAATATCTTTTTAAAGTATGTTATGTTAGATGAAAAATTGCATATATCATGCCAAATCTAACATTCTGAGAGAGAGGTGAGGCTGCTGTGACTCAATGCTTGTATTTCCAATCAGTATTGAGATTGAAGTTGCATTTCCAGCAGGTACATGTACAACACATATTTACAGATACACTCAGGTGGTGGGGGCACAGATCACAGATGGATACACTCGTCACACAATCACTAACTGCATGAATGACCTAATCCTGCTCCCCTCTCTGTCTGAACAGGATGAAGATAAAATAATGAGGGGAAAAAAAGTGTGTATGTATATATATACACATACATGCAAGTTGGATCCCTTTGTCCACTGAGTTCAGATGCTCAGTCTGCCCAGTGATGATCTTGGGTTTCCAGTTTACCCAGTTTCTAGCTTCCCAGATCCCAACAGCCAGACAAGTGTACTGACCAGAAATGTACTTGAATTCAACTGGCCTTTTTTTCCCCTATGGCTCTTTATTTTCCCTCACTTGCTCTTCCCCTAAGGACCCCCCTTTTGCTGCTTTTGGTTCTTCCTGTAAATATCCCATAGTAAGTTCTCTACAACCATGAACTGTTCTTCCCCTGCACTCTGTAATGTGTCCCACACCTTTAGACATCCCATACTTAGTCTGACGGATGAGCCAGAGAGGTGCTCCTGATGATTTACTTTGATGGGTTTCAGACCTGGACAAACAAGGCTGGTGGCTCTCACGGGATAGTTCTGGGAGGGGTCTGGACAAGGTGTTTGTTCATCCTTTATGAATCCTTAATATGGGATCCTGCCTGCAATTGCACATTGCTGAGCTCCCCTGAGCTTGTGGAGGTGGGCTTTTGTCAGCCTTCCCATGATAGAAGATTAGTGTGGAGTCAGCATTATTTGGGCTTCCACTCCTGTCGCTGCTTATCTGAACCCTACTGTGCATGTGAAGATGATTTTTGTGAGCTTTCATTGCATAACCTAGCACTGTCCCACACCCAGGCCCATCCAGAGAGTAGTACCACAGCATCCTCTCTCCTTGCACAGCACTTCCCATGGATCTGTTTCATGACCTCACAGGGTTCTGCTGCCAGAGCAGAAATTCTAGTGCTCTTCCAGATACATCCCTGAGGACTTGTAGGTCAATGTAATTGTGGTCTGCCAAATCTTATAGATTGTTTATACTTACTTATACTTACTTATATTTACTTATACTACTTCTAAAAAAAAAGAAATCAGAGAATATAAACAGAGTTTTATCTCTTTCAAGATAAGACACTGCATAAGAATAGAATCCCATATTTGTGTGAAGTGAATTTAGCCTTTACAAAGCCGTAATTTTAGTATGGTGAGCGGGAATTTGACATTAGGTAATACTAATAAATGACAGCTGGTTTCTGTATACCATGGTAAAAATGTTCCTATCAGTGTCCCTAATGACTGTGAAGATTGTCAGCTCAATCATTAAAGGGTTTCTATTTCCTTTCCTGAGAGATAATGGCCATTTTTGCTTTAATATCACAATAAGCCTCCGGTTTTGCTACCACAAATCATAATGGATTATGTTGTTACAATATCTGTCTGTCCAAGAAAAATGAAGAGTACATTAAACCTTGCTCAAACCTGTGTTGTTCATTCATTTCATTTTTTTCATCAATACAAATCTAAATTGTAGATTATAAGGCAGGCCAAAACAAGGAACAAACATACTTTACGATTTTACATGGGAAGAAGTTTCATAAAATTTTGTCTTTAAGGTGCTATTGAAAATTAAACTACAGGAAAAAAAAATTAAGGAGTCAGCACTGCTGTGTAGAATAGCATTCAGTCTTCAGCTATGAATTTATGAATAGAATCTTTCTGTTGTTTCAGGATGATTTCCCCTTTTTTTTATTTTCTCATGATCAAGACCAATCTTAACTTCTTGTGTCTACAAGTATGTGCACCTTATAATTTATTTAGCTAGACATATTTTTTCCTAAGGCAGTTTTGAGCTCTAACATGTTAAAACAAGTTTTTCATCTATTTATGTTTGCTGAAAGAAACTCCTGAAATGTCAATGGCTGATGCCAACATCTCCTCAGAAGACAAATGAGAAATCTTGAATAGGATGTGGTCATATTACACACCCTCCCAATATGATGAAAAGAAAGAGTTTCTGTATCTCTTAGTCTCCCAGCCTGTGATACCAGAAATTCAGAAAAAGCAGGAGGATTTTTCACTGTCTCAATAGGCTGCCGAACCCCTCAGGTATTTCAAATGAAACATTTACTACTAAGCAACACCCCAGATACAACATTATTATCTAAGAAAAGCAAATGCTATACTAGTTCACAGATACTGAGCAAACCCACAAGATTGCAACTATTTATAACATATTTTTGGTGACTTATATTTCCCCCATTTTGTTATTCTGTACTTCTGTCATAGGCTAGAAAGAAGTGTCTCAGTTGATATAGACCTTATGCTGGGAAAGAAAACTTTATAAGTGATAGATAGATAGATAGATAGATAGATAGACAGACAGATAGATAGATAGATAGATAGATAGATAGATAGATAGATAGATATAGCTTATAAACTTTATGCCAGCCCAAACCATTGAGCATGCTAAAGCTGCTCTAGTGGAAGCTTTGGCTTCCTTTTAGCCATCTGAATGCTGCCAGATAGTCCACCTTTTATCTTCCTTGGCATCCTCTGGTTCTCTTGGTCTTAAATCAAATATCAAGGTATACCAGCACCTATGATCATTACAGAGTGTATTGAGCTGCTTTGCCAAATTCCTTCAAGATGCAAAAACATATGTGGAGAAGTCTAAAATATTTTAGTAAAAAACCTTCTTATGACATAAAAGGTTGTTTTCACTCATGGTAAGAACTAAAGTGTATACTATACCCCGGCAACCTGTAGAATGTTTAAAAGATGTATTAAAAAAAAAAAAAAAGAAGCAGCTTCTAAATAGATGAAATTAAGAGGAGAAGTTAAATGTGAATTTTACTGTCTTTTTACTATAGTATTCTATTCCAAATCTCTGTTGTCATGCTATGTTTGGATTTTCTAATTGTTATTGTTTTGAGGATTTTTTAAATTAGCAAACAATCTGTGCACCATTGAGGACAAACTGATCACATACATGAAATGACCCATTTCTGCATGATACAGAGATGTTTTCTGTTGTCTTGGGCTTGGAGAAGTCGACTGTGGGGAGCAACCACTAGCTTGTCTTTGTCTGAGAAGTCACTTGGTGCAGCTGCCACCTTGTCTTTGTCCCAGGAGCCAGATGGAACTAAGTCAAGGTCCTGAACACCTTTACTGTTGGCAAAGCACCTTCTGTGTTTGTATACCTTTGTTATTGTTCCTGTGTGCTTCTCATTCCATTGCTGTTTGCTTTCAGTAAATTGTTATCTCAACCCATAATCTCCACCCTTTGTTCCACTCTTGCACAGGGACCTGGGGGGGAGTTGAGTGGCTTATTTGGAATTTAATCCCCAGTTGGTGTTAAACCACCACCACATGCTATGGTGCACTGTGCTCTGGAGACAGCATAAATGCAGAGATGCCTTGTGATGTGAGCAGGACTGTACATGACTTTGAAATGGCTTACACATCACAAACCTGCTGTGTGCAATTGTTGGAGGGCCTTGTTTCAGAGCAGAAAGCAAGAAGTTAAGATGGCAAATAACATTTTCAGTGGTGAAAACACTATAGGATATTTTTTAAATTAAAAGGTAATTTCTTTACAGTCCATAGAAGCCTACCAAAATATCTTCTCCTGTCAAAGAAGCAGTCAGTGTAATAAAACAGAGACAAGCCGAATATAATGACCCTATTTAGGCTGTGGAGGAAAAGGATAAAAACGCATTAGCAAACAGAATCATTGTGTTTAACACTTTCACATTTTGTCACAATAAATGAAAAGGAAATATAGAACAGTTACATTCTAGAAAAGGGAACAGAACTGTATCTTTTGAAGTGCTCCAAACAAAATTCAGTAAAATATTTGCAAGTTCATTTAAAAAATACTATAGCAGTCTGGCAGACTATGAAATCTAGCAGGATTTCTAATTTCCTATTATGCAGTCATTGGTGCATATGCTGTACTCTAAACAAGCTAAAAAACTCCACATAGATAAATGGAAAAAGATTCTTTGGAAAGAACAGGCTGGCTATAATATATATATCAAACTCCCAGTATTTATGAAATAGCTCCTTATCTTTTGATCTGCTATTATACTCTAGCTTTTCTTTGAGTTTAGCTAAAATAGATTAAAGTTAGACAAGGGTGTGATGTAAATTGTTCTAAAAAGTTTAATTAAACATGTTTTCTCTTAGTACTGAGTCATTTCCAAGTGACAAAAGAGGTTGCAGTTTACTACTAAGTAAGATTCAGAGAAGTTCTGTTTTCTTGTCTGTATTTATTCAGATGTGTCCTACTATTCACAGGTAAATTTTGTGTGCAAATTTGATGTTCGTTCTTAGTCCATTTAAGATTTCAGAATACTCAAGTTTTTTTGTGTAGTTACAGAACCACATACAATCCCAGTCTGCTGAGCAGTTACAGAACTGATTATTTTGACATTGTTTCCCTTCTAAATGTTGACTGTGTGAAATATGTTCTCTTGGCCATCTGCAGAATGTGTTTATTCTGTAAATTGGAAATATTTTGCAAATTTACTTTTTGGAAATGTATTAAGGGATTCCACAACAATTATTTAAGAGAAAAATAGTCCTCGTTAGGATGCATATTTTACTCTGGTTCATACACACAGTCAGGACAGAAACCAGAGCAGATTTTGAGACAGAAAGATAGATTTTGTCACAACAAGGATAAATGATTATAACAATTTTTATAAATCAGCAGACTCTTTAGAGTCTGAAAATTTTCTACTGCTTATCATATCCTTTTTTTTTAATTAGGAAAATTATAATGCTTTTTGGTTTCCTATTTCAATAATATTTTTTTACCTTCTATATATTCCTGAAACTTTATTATACTTTATTACTAACTTTATTCCCAAAAGACTTAATCACCTATATGGAAACTGCTGATTTTAGAGATTTAACAAAAAGGAAAAAGGCATGATACATTTATTCTTTACTTCCAATTCATCTATAAAATTTAAATAAAAGGGACAGTGAAAAAAGAATACAAATCTTTGTGTATGACGCAAAACTGAGAGCAAGGTTGCAATTCATTTGCTTGAAAGGAATATTGAACCATCTTTAAAAAAAAATTACTCCATACACTCCACACTGCCTTTGTGTTACTTACCAGTACAGATTTCCAAATCTCATTCCATTTATGTCAGGTTATTTCTATTTTCAGGTCTAGTTACACTAAAATGGTTCACTAAAATGCTTCAGCATAAAAGGAAAAAAAAAAAAAAGGTAGGACCTGCACTCCTATTCTTGAAAAGTATTCTGTGCTCCCTGATGTACAGTCTTGAAGGTTTTTGTGGTAGAATAATGAAGACATTTCGTGTTGCCTTTTTTTTTTTTAAGCCCAATTATCTTTGTCATGTAATTACATGTGAAGAGAAATATTATTCTATTGGTTTGTGCTAGCTATGCTTTGACAAGGGTATTTCTTGTAATTTCTGTTCCCTGCAGAATTTAACAGAAGTTAGGTGGCTAGCAACTGGATCCAGATAGACTTTGCTTAGTAGTTTAAGACACTTGACTCAAGTAGCATGCTCAGACTACAATTACACACAATTATGGTCCATAAAAACCTTGCATAAAGGCTACTTTTGTTTTCAAAAGCAAACAATCAGGAATGCCAAATTTTTGGGGTTTTTGTACATGTAGTAAGAACTTCCCATACAAATGTTAAGATGTACAGAAACAAAACTATTACAGAAAGTGACTTCTACATTCAGATCCTAGGAGCTCCTTCTTTTGTTCAGAAAGTCAACTTAGACTGCATTGTTTTCCAGGTTGTTTTCTGGGTTTCCTTTTCTTCTTCTTCCAGCTCCAATATTTGCAACAATAAAACTGTGAAATTATTTTTCTGGGAATAGAGAAAACATCCTCTCCAAAAAGAATGGATGTGTTGTCATGGCAACAGATAGGGAGGGATTTCAGGAAAACTGTATGCAAGAGGCTCCCACTGAATTTCTCCTTGATGTCAATAAAACATTGGACCGAAGTCTCTGGGAAAGATCATAAAACAGGTCAATAAAGGGACAACTGAGAGACATAATTTAAAACAGAATTAAGAGGTCTCTGATATAAATTTATTGTTTTGGTTAATACTTATTTAGCTGTAGGTTAACTTTATTAATGTACTTATTGTGTGATTATTTTCATAATTCTACTCAGTTTTTCTTGGCTCTAGGCTGACTATGCATTATAAAAAATGTCTACCAAATGCCTGCACACGTTGCTCAACTGACTGGTTTAAAATTCCTAATTAAGATTGGAAGCTGGCTAGTAATGAAAGATTTTTCTGTCTGGTTGAAATACTCAGTGAAGCAATGAAAAATATTTCTGCATAAAATCTAAAATGGCTTCTGGCATGAATTTATACTTAGGTTTAATTCTGGAAGAGAAAAAGAAAAGAATAAGCTTTGTTGACCTAATTTCTGTGGATAATTCAGTGTTACTGGCACCAGCAACTCACCAAGAAAGATATTGTCCCAGCAATTCTCTATAAATAATTTATAAAGCCATACTTAGCAGTGTGGCTTTTTAAAAATGGTCCTTGCAAAAAAGTTGAATTGCATCATTAAACAGAATCATTGATAGTGGTCAGGGTGCTTTTTAAGCAGAGAGTTTTCAGGGAGTGCAGAATAAAGCAGTTAATCTGCAAAACTCTCTTAAATCATTGCCTTAGAAAGGTCATGAGCACATAAGTATGATTTAAACATGCTTTTCTAACACCTAGAAGAATTACTGTTCAACAGTAGCCTATGCATTACATCCATGCAAGGAAATTTTCTGGGTAGACTGACGTCAAATAAAGACATTAAAGAGAGTTCCAATCTGGCTTTACAACCAAAATTAAAGAGCAGCTGCAACAAAACCCTTCCGTTTAAAATACAAATTGGTACAGTACAAGATGTGATTTAGTTTTACAGCAAGCAGTTCTCACAGTAACTAATAAAACAAAGTTGTTCTTCTCAAGAAAAAAAGAATTAAAAATCCAACATTAAATTCCATGGAGGGACAATGAGTTCAAAATGCAAATTAACACCATAAGGTCCATCCAAAAGTAGCTGCCCTCAAATCTGCAATAGACAGAACGCATTAGAAGTGCACTCGCCAAAGGCTGATAGCATTTTAATTAATGGAGAACACTTGTGGGCCATTTATTGTTGCTAAAAATTAGGGGAGCTAATTGATCCAGTACAGGTGCGTGTAATTGAGAGATATGCCTAAGATTCACAGTTAATTTATTCTGGGAATTTTGCAGATATAGTGAAAATTTAGTTCACAGAAGTCTCTGAAAGGAAATGGATGAAATACAATAACACTAGCTGAAAGACAAAAAAGAGTGGTTTGATGAGGAAGACTAAAACTAGGAAGAAGGTGTGTAGCAAGTTCAGTTATACAACACCATGCAAGCTAGAATTTATCTTTCTTATTTATTTTATTATTTCACACTTAATCTAATTTAGTGATACTGAACTATGAAAATTTGTATAGTGGAACCTTGAGGATTCAGCTAAATATTTTCATAATTTAAAGAACACTGGGATGGGGATACATAATGTATTATTAACAATTTAAAAATACACTTTCGATTTAAACTTCTTGGCAATCAATATATTTTTTTAGGAAATAAAAAATGTATTTTCCCTGTTTTTTTTTTCCTTTGGTAACTTTTTTCTTTTATTGTGAATTTCATGATTTTTACCTTTTAAAATAAATACAAAAGACTTTCAAAATTAATTCTTTTATTTCAGATTTCTAAACAGATACCCACACTTGCACAATCACCAATTCTACACTTGTTGATGTTATTGTTGGGCATTTCCATTTAATTCTTTATGACCAGTAGTTCTTCAGGGTCTATGTTTAGGAATTCTTTCTCTTCCCCACACAGAACTAGGGTCTAGTGCTCTTATACAATATCTAAAAAAACTACTTACAGTATGTTACAGAGATCAACCTTTATTATTTTGGCAGTTGTTTATTTTCCAAATAAAATCTGTAGGTTCCAAAGTGGTAAAACAGGAACTTTAAACTGCATGAAGAAACCTTATAATAGTCAATGCTTAAACTAGCAACAGAAAATTTCCAGGAGAGGTGTACTTATTAAACCCCAAAAGTTTGGAGGGCTTAGGCTCAGACTCCCAGAGTTAGTTAAGCCTGTAACTTCAGCAAGGATCAATGCAAAAGAGGGACCTAAATCCCACAAGGCCTCAAGTATCAAATCTTCTGAAAGACGTTTTTTTTTTCATGTAAGATTATCAATGCAGGTAACCAAGTCCAGCAGTGAAAACCATTCAGCTGCTATCAATCTCTACAAGAAAAATTAACTGAGAGCAAGCTTACCTACAAGGATCCCAGAGCTTGATGTTCATATGTGAAGACAGGATACAGAATCAGGCTAAGAGGAAAAACAGGAAAAAACACAGGAATGAAATATGACTTTAAAACATACTGATGTCTGAAATTTGGATGAGTAAGGGGCAGCCCTTTTCACAAGGCAGAAAGGCCTTTTTTGTCTACTGGGAAATAATCTTATAAACTACATTTAAAAACTTTGGAGAGGAGGATCCAAAGTTGAGGTTTTACCATTCTTACTGAATGGCAACTCTTAGAATAAATTGATCAGAAAATAAAATCCCAAAAAACCAAAAAACAAACAGAAAACCCACCCCAATCCTTTACACTAGAGTAGAACAAATGTAGAAATAAAAGCATGTAACACCCTCAACATAACACTTAGTATAGCTCTGAGCTATAGCAGCTAGCTCTCATGTTATCAAAGAAGACTTCCTATTTTCTGTTCATTTTCCTGGAAGTTAATTTATTATCTTTATGAGAAAATATGATCAATATGCACCATTTTACGCTGCTCTTGGAGGATTCTGAGAGCAGATTTAAAATCGTCCCAAACCTTCCTCCAACTTTTCTCTGCTGCTTAGCTCCAGGCAGCCCTGTTCTGAGAGTGCCTTTAATTAGTTCCCTGCTTAGCAATCTATATTTTATTTGATTCTTTTCTGTGACACAGTCTTCTTAATTGAATAACAATGCAAGACACTTAACTAAGGTCATATTTAATCAGTGCTAGATTTTTGTCATGCATATACCATTGCTGCAGTAACCTCAGCATTTCTCAATACCTGCAACTGTTTCTGCTCTTTGTCTACATTATAACTGCACTGGGATATTCTGAAATAAAACCACGTATATCCTACCCCTTGTTTCTTTCCATACATAGCTTGCTTTCCTCAGAAATTTGAGAAGATAAAATGGAAGGGAAGCAGTAAAAGGCTCCTTATATGTGTAATAGCTTACCTAGGTGCAAACAGAAAAACTTAGCTGCAAAACAGGTTTACATCCTTTCTTGCACTGTTAAACATACTATTAGTTGTGATTCTAAACTTAGGTATAAACTGTTGTCTCAGTATGATGCTGATTTAATGTCTGAGGCCTTTTAATTTACTTCACAAAATAATCAGAACAATTTCCATATTACTAGGTTTTACTCTAATGTATGGTTTCAAGACAGAGATTTTTTACCATTTCTGGTGGGTAAGATTTTCTTTGCTGTTTCATCCTGCTGACTTTATGTAGTATAATCTCTATATGAAACCATCTGTTGCTGGGAGAAGCAAGCTATTGATGAAAATTTCAAGAAAATCCCTATGCCATTTGCAATGCCTCATAACCCTCGAAGACATGTGCAGCTCATAGTACATAAAAATAACAAACAGAATTTATTATCTGAAGTATTTCTCCTTGCAGTTTCTTTAGAATAAGAGGTACATTGTGGGTCAAATCTTAATGTGGAAGGTGTATGCCCACTGGCTACCAAGATATATGAGCCAAAAATTTTTAGAGGGACTTCTTTATTGAGCTGCTCTATTGTTGACATATTGCAAGTGCCTTTCTAATGTTAATGATTATTCAGGATTATATAGTGCATAAACTCTGCTTTTGCTATGGTTGAGAACATCTTTCTGTTTAAAGATCAACCATTCTGGGTGGTCTGAAATTTGCATGTTTATTCAGTTTCTTCTAAAACTTTTATCACTTGATTTTGCCGCAGGAAAGATTTGGAGTCATTGAGGTAAAAGTCCTTATGATATGGTGCTCTGAGTAAATTGCTTTCAGTCCTTGTATTTTACCAGTGATCTTCTAATGAATACATTGGGCTCAAAGGTGATCATATGGCAGCTGATCTCAGACACTCAGAATTCATCTCTAATAAACATGTTACTTAGCACCCCTCAAGCAAAAGTAGTATTGCAGTCATTTATGAAGGAATAGTTTTACTTGCCAGATCAGTGCATGTCAAGCAATCATACCCAAGACTGATGGCTATTTATTTGAGAAGACACCCTTCAAAGAATTTCTGGCAATTCAGTTTCCTGTGTTTTGGGCAGTGGAATGGATGTTTTGTTGCTGCCATAAATCCTGAACTCAAGTAGTGATCTTGAAAGTCTCTGGCTGTACTATCTCTGATGGCACTGGTATTCATCTAACCAATGCTTAGATCTTGCAGTCTTGTCATAGTTTTGTCAGTGTTTGTGCAGTGAATCAAACCTTTCAAACTAGTTGGTCACTGCCTGGATGTCAGACAAGACAAAGGGTCTTTATAATGGCATTGTCAGCTGGCTCAGTGAGACTCTCAAAACCACTCTTTTGTTGAGTTATGAGACCTGGTTGGTCAGTGCAGTTCAGCACTTGCATGACCTACTGCTATATATTATTTAAAATTATATAAAAAATACCTTCTCACTATCTTACCTACCTACAAGACTGTCTGATACAATCATATCTGCATCTTTGGTAACAGTTTATACTTTTGTTGAAAATTCTTCTTGTTTCTGAAAAGACCTAATATTTTATGGAGGTCAATTTTGCAAGCCTGGGGAATCTCTGCAATGGCCAGATTAACCTTTCAGAATGCTAATTAACACGTGTAAGCATATAGATTAGCCTGTGTACATCCAGAACTGCCCAGGGAAATATCCTTAACACTCTAAAGTTCCCAACTGGGAAGTTCCTGCAACAATTAGTCAAACAAGTACTTGTGAAAATGGTTGGGAATTCAATCAACAACCATGCCTTAGGCCCTCCACTATTTCAAACTGATCCATTACCTCATCTATGCAGATGACTGGTTAGGGAGTGTGACCACACAGGGAATGTGTGACTAAACATCCTGAGTGTGCATACAGGCAGGCTCAGGTGCAGCATGGGGCAATCTGGACCTTATACATTAAAATTCCATATCTCTTGCCACACAGGCTCTCCTTATCACCAGGAAACACAGCTAATCCCACTCTAATATAATTTTCCTTATCTTGATAGATGAACTTGCATTTCCCCTGTGGAGTTTAAGAGAACTCTTCACTAAGAATGTCCATCTCTCTCCAATGACTGTAAACATCTACCAGGAAGGATGCTAAGTTTGGATATGACCATCATTCTGAAGAATCCTTTTCATAAATAGACTGAAATTAAAATATGGCAGTACTGACTTCATTCAGAAACAGTAGATTTTAGATTTGCCATTTTTAACATCTTTGTTGGTCTTTGTTAACAGGATTCCTCACAAGAGACTGGGGGAAGTTTGGAGCAAGAGTACAAGGGGTTAAGGTTTTAAATTAAAAGAAGGTAGAGTCAGATGAGATATAAGTAAGGCATTCCAGGTCCCATCCCTGGAAACATTCAGGTCAGGCTGAGCAGAGCTCTGAGCAACCTGATCTAGGAGAAGATTTTCTTGCTTGTTGAAGGTGATTTGGACAAGATGGCCTTTAAAGACCCATTCCCAAAACAAACCTTTCCATGACTCTGTGCTACTAAGATGCATATTTGGTGGAGGAGGATCAGGTTAGGGAATACTTAGGCAAACTGGACATATAATAAATCCATAGGCCCTGATGGGATGAATACATATAAATTGGCAGATGTTCCAAAATATGCCAGGTGGCCTCATCTTTGGAACATAAATCAAGAATGAGTAATTTGTACCAATCGAAACAGAAAATAGTAAAAAGACACATAATTGTAAAGAAAAGATTTCACATAACATTTCCTCTTTTATGTACTCCCACCCTCTCTTGTATATTCCCATCTTCCCCATCTCTGATGAAAGAATCAAAGGAATGTAACTGTATTATTTATCAAGAGGATGTAAGTTACCTCTCCAGACATGCTGAGCCAGCACAAGGAATGTCACAGCTCACACTGAGAGAGTGTTGGAATGTGTTGGAGAAACAGAGTTACCTCCAGCAGTATCAGAATTAAAATATTTTAAAATAATAATTAAGAAATAAAATAATATTAAGAAATAAAATAATATAGATAAAAGAAAATAAAATGAATCAATAATAATATAATTATATATATTTATATACTAAAATAAAATAAAAAATAACAGTGCTTCCACATTGTTTAAGATATTTTATGCATATTTGCAGACATAATTTCTGTAGTCCTGGTCAGGAATGGTACGTGATGTAAAATTATGTGATAAATCACTATGAAAATGTGTTACATTAATTAATACAGGTGACAGCTATCTAGAGCAAAATAGAAACATATGTATTCTGCTAGTGAATATCCAGATTTCAAGGTACTAACACAAAATACTGAGCTGTAAAATAAGGAATAGTGTCTCAGTACCACATGCATATTCACAGCAAGCCACAAGCTCTCCTCTTCTAAGATCTCATTCACAATTCACAGTAACCCCTATCATGTACTGCAAAGTGCTTGTTGTGCAGATAAATATTCTGCTGTTTCTTTGGAGCTAAGATTTCAACCGAACTTCAACATGAGATACTTTCATCCCATTATCTAGCTCTTTCTGCACTATTATAGACTAAAAAGGATATGCTATTGTGTAAATTTACAACACCAATGAGGCTAGCACATAACCCTTTAAATATAAAACCTACACAGGATTTCTAAATTCTAGATATAGATGACAAAGGATGATTTAGAAGGGTTAGGATGAAAGAACAGCATCTAAAAAAGACCCTAAAATTTAGCAAAGCTGTGAGTACAATATTTTATTGATATTTCAGTTTTAGTAATGTTTAAATTAATAAACTTACATAAAATATTAATCTAAAGCTACCTTGGATGGTATTCCTCTCACTTATCCTTAAACATAATTACTGAGCTGCCTTGTGAAGCTCCTTACTGTGGACACCTCCATCACAGTCTCTTCTTGAACATGATTAATTTGGCCTATCATGGATGTATAATTAGGCCCAAGAAGAAACATCCTCTGGGTATGTCTACACCTTTCTCCAAGGGGAGCCTTGGCTAGTTAGCTCATATACAAACATTTATCTTTGAGGTGTTTAGGGAAGAGATAATAAATTCCAGCAGACAGCATCCTGTATACATGATATGTGAACAGGAACTTGTAAGCCAATTTTTTTCCCAATAGTATCTTACAACAGATACTGACCATCTTTGCTACTTGTTTCTTCAAAACCATTCTATTTCCTTTTGTCTCCTAATTTCATTTTGAGCAAATTTTGATGACAATCCCAAAACATTTTATAATTTGGTATCTATAAAAAGAAACTATTCCGAGATATGTATTCTCTTGAGGGTTTGGTTGAGAGCATGTAAAAGCAATCTCACCATCTTTTCAGTTGTGTGTGTGGGATTTTTCTTCACAATTATTTCGACTTCTGTGTCATTTCAGTAGCAAAACCTCCGGAATGTACCTACTGTTCTTGTAGTGATTTCAAAGGTGCTCATAGAGATTATGATATACATTTCCTGTAGGTGCAGCCAAACCTTAGGTGGTCTATTTGTGCCTTCCTATTACACTGCAAGCTCAATATCTAATTTACTGTCTACTATCCATCATCTTTAGATTTTTTGCAGCATTACAGCTTTCCAAGGCTTTCCCTCCCTTTGAATTTTATTTGAGAGTATTTTCTCCAAGATGTATTATCTTGCATATTCTATTCTGAACCACATTTCATTATTGCCCAGATGGCTCTAACACCCCTGCATCTGCATTATCTTGTTCCTTTCACTCTTGCAAATCCTAATGTGTGACCACACACACTTGAAATCAGGAGGTAAATTTAAGTAGAAATATAAAAGTGTCTTTGATTGCATCTTCCTGTGGTCATGAATATAAAGCACCACATTGCAAGTTCATGGTGCATCAATATCCATGTCCCCAGATTGAGCTGCTGTTTCTCACTTTACTAAGTTGCTGCTTTTTACTTTACATAGGTTCAGGTGTTAAGCTTCCATTCCTTTGGAGAGGATTTGTGATGATTAATTTAGGTGTGTGATTTAGATGCCCGAACACCTACAGTATTGTATCTTAACTCTGATAAACGTGAGAGTGGCCCAAATGACCTTTTTTAAAAATATGTATACTTGGATGAAGAATACATGGAGGTCTTCAGAGTTACAGGTCAAACTCTCAAAAGGTAGGCTTTTTTTTGTAGTTAATCTCCTTGAAGCCTTCGGTCAATGGCATAGCTTCGATCCTACAAGAGTCAATTGCAATTTTGGTTTTGTGAAAAAAAACAACCCAAAAAACCCCCAGACACATGAGGTAGCATCTGCAACAGAACTGTGGAACAAAATTGATTTCAAAGACTTTAGAATGTTAGGAGACTGCTCATATACTGCTTCTCAATAATCACCTTCTGACAGAGGGACTAAGCCTTTTCTTACAAATAAAATAGCCAGGATGGTTTTATGGTGAATTATAGCAAAGCATATACCATCTTTCCATCAATTAGAGAAAAAGAAATATTGAGATTAACAAATAAAACAAATGCTCAAAACTATGCTGAAGTTTACTTCTTTGACAGGGTAAAAGTATAATAATGTTCCTTTTCATTCACTTCTAGTTCTCATGTATTCCTTGATCCTCAGGTCACATTATTGTAAAGGGCTCCAGGTAAATTTTAGGATTTGAGCAGGTTTGAAGTTTAACTTTTTTTTGTTGAGATTGGTAAAGTCAAGAATGTGTTTTGAAGGCTATGGACATACACACCTATTATAACCCAGAGAGCACAAAGCTTAAATGACCTTTCTGCTGTAAAAAGTGACAACATCCATCACAAGATAAAAGCATTTTCTTTAAAACCAAGTCCCAAACTTTTAAGGTTTGCCTTGTAGAGTATGTGGAAGCATGCAGAGTTCACCTTTTTTATGTTTGCAAGATGCTGTGCAGAGATAATATCCAGAGAAAGGCTAAAAATCTACATCTCCAAGATGTTTAAAATAGCTCTGTGTATTATATATTTAGTAATGAAAAACTGAGACCAAATGTATTATTGCTGCAGAGGATTGTGCAAACCCACAGATACAAACTCTGAAATCAAACAGGGAGACAGAAAAACAGTTCTCTTTACCTTTTATAACTTCTGTCTGCATAGCATAGAGTTAGGATTTGGATGAGCATTGAGTTTTTTACAATTTGGAATCTTTTCCAACAATCTCCTTTTGTAGGTGAGGAAAAGAAAAAATGCTTCTGAGCAGCCAGAACTTTAAATAAGACAGATGTACTTAATTTGATTTAATTCCTTTCAGCTGATCTGGACTCTGTCCAGCCCAAGTGACAATAATAGGCCCCCTACCTTAAATTCATTTTTTGAAAAGGATTAGAAAAAGTCAGTGCTCTCATGAGGATCTTCCCCTAAGACAAACAAGCTTCCAAAGAAAAATATACATGTTTTACTTTAAGAAAACAAAGATAAGTGGAAAAATGAAAATATTTAAATACATTAAGTACAGAACTTCTAAGTTCTTAATTCATCTGCTGTATTTAATGTTAAAGTGAGAAAGGGTTTTATTATGGCTCATAAGCTATTTCAGCTGTTTGAATAACCTAATATTTTCTCTTGTTTCTATGCTGTCTGGCTTAACATTTGCATCTGCCACTGCCACTTCAGCATCAGTGAAATACAACTCTTCTGCCCTTCCAGATGGCCTGGCATATGTTTGGATTTTCTTACTCTGACCATCAATGGCAGTACCCCAAGTTAAAGTTGGTGCAGACTTATCATAAAAACCCCAGAATGAGTCATGATTCAAAACATCAGCATGCTGACATTAAAATACTGAACATGCATCACTTAGAAGCGGTAAACTACCAAACAGAAAGAATAGCAATGCTTAATCCTATGGGATATGCACTGAGAAATATGCCTTGGAGGTTTCACATATATTCAGGGAAGGGATTACCCCTATCATGGTTAACAGAGAACATTGATCCAGCATACATCTGTAGCAGCAAGTGGGTGGCAACAGCTACCACTAAACTACTGCAATTCCATATATGCATGGATGAAGAAACCAGTTGGCATTCATAATGCCTAGTGACAGAAGCTTCTTCTACAAGATGTTTTATGTGCTTATGTGGTCAAAGTACATTGAGAGAGCCACCCACAGTGTATATTTCATCAATTAAGCAGAAATATTTTGTAGGTTTAAAATAAAAATCTGAAGAGGCAAAAGAAGAGAGAAGAAATAAAAGCAAAGAATAAAAAGTCAAGTACCCTTGTGTGTTGGAAAGATAAAACAATGGCATTGAAATCAGAGAATCAATTCTGTTATTTTAAAGCACATTGATTCAGTCAGGGAAGTTATGGCAAAGATCCAAGCAGACAAGAAAAGTGACTGAGGCACTGTTGTTCTCTTCTGGCTGGAGCCTAGAGGGAAATAATTTTTCATTGGGGGAATTCTAAGGCTTTGGCAATACAGCAGCATCAATAAAGACTGAGTGGTCGGAAGTAAGAAATTAAGACTGCAACCTGGCAGCTAATTCAGAGCATTTTTATCAATTATCAGCCTAGAATTAGCCTGTGTGATGATTAAAACTGCAGCACCAACTCTTAAACCAGGAGCTGATCCTTTTCAACATATTTTCCTTGCATAACAGCCATTGCAGGGGATTTGCACAATGCATAAATTCAAGCCATTTGTTTTTACTGATTGCTCAAATATTTACAGCATGATCTGCCAGCTTCTTCCCTTCAGATACAGTCATGGAGTTTTCACTGCTTTGTATGCTATTTGGTTACACAACAACAGGAAAGTGAGTGCATGTGTTAACAGCTGTTAGAGGCATATGGCCTTTTCAAAGCTGGTGCAAATATTTACATGCATGTGGATGGATGTATGCAGATCTTCTGCTGACAGCAGTCATTGCTATAATCTATAGTTTTTGTTGTGGCAAAAAGATAGTTTACGGTACACTGAAGTCAACAGAAGGAAATAAAAGTTTTCACTTTTCTTTATAGAATTGTGTCAGTTTCTCAGAAACCAAGAATGCTGCTATATTGATGTCCTAGAAAATACATTCAAGACTGCAGGTTTGAAGGATAAAAAATATCAGAAAAATCTTAATGCAAAAATAATCTGAAGCTGACACAGCGCTTATGAATATACAGAACAAATAAATTAGATCAGTAAAACAACTTTAAAGCAAGCCCATAGTAACAATGCTATTAACAGTGACAACGATATTTACATTGAAATTTCTACTAATGTCTATTTCAGTCACTTTTTTACAACTTGATACCATTTAAAGAGAAATTGGATTATTTGTTCATCTTCCTTTTGATGTACCACAGGGATAATGAGTCATGCATGAAGTTTAATAAGCCTTGCTAATTTTCTGTCAATTCAAGTGTTTATTGGTTCTACCCATTTTACATATTTGGCTCAAATTTTAAAAAGTTTCATCTGTGAAACTGAAAAGTATGTAATTCATTATGTAATTCATGTAATGCTAGGCTTTACTCTAAGCAAAACAAAACTTGTCCTAAATTAACAACTGCTTCATATCCAACTGCAACTGTCCTTCAGATTATATTATAAAGTTATTCTGCGGCTTAATTAGAATTTATATCTGTTGTTCATTTCTCTAAAACAAAATACCTCTGTTAAAAAAAAGGTAGTATTTTTATAGTCAGAAGGATGATAATATAAACTCAGTTTATTTGGGCTTGACTTTATCCATGACACCAGCTGTGATATAATTAGGTGTGCTTATAATTTATTGGCTGTGTTCATATATTCCAGTGCAGACCTGATTTACTCTATTGCTGTTTTGTGAGGACAGTGTTTCAGTCCTAACTGGGATTGTCTGTATGGTGCCCAGAGGTGCAAATGGTCCAACAAAAAGGGAATCTTAATCATAAAAACCATATTGGTCTAACACAGAGAGCAGACTAGAAACTACATTCTAGTAAAATCTTTCTCTTAACTACACCACAGAAAGCAAAGTCCTGGGTATTTCATCTCCAAGAGGGTAAATTAAATCAGGAGGAGACCTATTTTCCGCTGAAACTTTAAAAGGCAGCTCCTTGAGCAAAAAGCTTTCACATTAGTGCTTCCCTTGAAAAAAAAATCATTTTTTACAAGAAAAATGCATTAAGTCATTTTGTAAGATGACTTGACTGTAAATGACAAATGCATGCATGTAAATTGGTATTTTCAAAGTAAGGTTGCAGTGAAAATTTTCCTGACTGCTTTTTCAAACTACTTTTATTGGGTTTAAATGGAATTTAAGTATGTTAGTTTATGTCTACTGTTTTACTACTACTATTAATTTTTCTTTGACAAATTGTAGCCAATTGGATATTTATAATATCTATGACCTCATGGGAAGACAAAGTGAGCCAAATTTTGTCTTCTTTCAGTTGTTGAATGTTTTACTGGATTTTAGAAATCAGTGAAAATGTCATCATGTGGGGAGTTTTTTGGTGGTTTGTTTCAAGCTGGTAGTGGTTTTAAGCCACTATTATGGAAGCTTTTCCCAGATGTGCTAAATTCAAATATTCTAGCAAAGAAAATAATTTTTTTCAATTACATTACTTCTCATTTATATGGAAAGGCTAGCATTCATGAGACCAGTTCTAACAACTGTCTCCACAAAAGAGTCAACACTTTCCCAGTGTACTTTACTTGTGATAATGATTATTCATCTGACTCCACAAATTCTAAATAGTGTTTAAATTCAAAGCCTCTTCATGAATTCTCTGCATTTATCCACTTATTGACTATACAGATGAAAGTTTTAAATCCCAATCCTGAATTTTACCTGTGTCTAATTGTCTAATTGGCTCTTTTGGGTTTTTGGTTTTGGAGGGTTTTTTCACTTTTTCTTTTTGCCTTTTTTTTTTTTTTTACATCAGACAGTGATATTTGCTCTCAAATACACCCTCTGCTACAAAACCATTCTCACAAGGGCATAGATAGAATAGATCAACAATTAGAAACAAGAATTAGAACTACAGTTTTTTGTTTTAAAAAATCCATCTCACTAAGATTTTCCTCATTTATTATCCTAACTTCTGTGAAGAAAAGACTTTCATTCTTTCCTGCTCTTTGATTATACAACATAAGTGTGTTTTTGGTCTTCGCTGTTTTCATCTTCTCTTCCATATGTTTTAATTTTCTGATATTTTTATATTTTGAAGGTAGAGGAAGACAGAGTCCTTGAGCCTATTAAAAGTCTTGTTTCTTTAAGATATGTTGTTATACTGCATCTCTTCTGTGCAGAGTTGTCTAGATTTCTTGTTTTAAGTGCAAATAGGGGAAGACCTTTGAACACAACTGGTTTCATACAAAGTTTGCTTTTCATAGATATATTTGACAATTGAAGGACAGATATTTCTTTTTCTTGCTTCTTTTATTCCCAGATAACAAAAGTAGTTCAGATGGATTCATCAGTTGCAAGGTCCCTTAACACCATAGAGTTTGGTTATTTTTTTCAGCTATGAATAAACATCATGATGTCTGCACTTCCTGATGTCATAGAAACAATTATAGATTATGCATACAGAATATTAATTCTTGCAAACCCTTTTACTAAAAAGGTTTTCACCTTTACCTGTGAAAGGATGTAAAATGAAGACATCTGGAGACATATCATCACTTACTGAATATAGCTAGTGATGATATTTATTGCAGTAAGAGCAGAACTAGGTCTTTAATATTCACTACTGAAACATTTAGATAATGATCACCTCTATGAAATGGTTTGCTTCATGTCAGCGATCTGCAGTTGCTTTTTATGACTTATTTGTAAATATTTTATAGTCAGATCATAATTTCATGAACCCATGCATAATATGATATACTATTTTCAAACAAGTGATTCAAGAAACCCAATTCATTATTCTTTTCTGGTTCCTAAGATCAGAAATGACACATTGAATACATTTTAACTGAGAAAAACTTTTGAAAGAATACTATATTTTATGTAGTCTATCAGTCCCTAGAAAACAGTTAAGATATTTGGTCCAACATAAATAGCCTCTATTATTCTTTCCAGCTTGCCTAAATTCCAAAGAACAAAATCCTCATGCTCCCCTGATTACCTCTGGAATATCAAGAGCTCTTAATCAAAATGTCTGCATGTAGCAAAGAAAGGAATTAAAGTACTTACCATCTGCTGTGTGATGTAGGCACAAAAACATGGATAGGCTAAATAGTCATCCCAGCCATGGGCCCTTCCTTCTCCTAGCATTCTTCCACAGCTGCAAGCAAGCTTTTCCTTCTCCTAAGGATTTATATTTTTTACAACAGTCACTTGTGTCCATGAAATGGCAGGGACCCATGCATATTCTGAGAGAAAAGATTTTTTTTTAGTCAAGAAAATGGCACAGTGAGAAACAAGCTAGCATTTATTTTAAGAAGTCTCAAATAATAGTCCTTTCATTTTGTAGTTTTCCTTGTCTTTGTTTTGAGTTTCACCCCAAAAAAAAAGTTTTTAATTATTCCATCAATTATGTATACATGTATATATACAGATATATAGATATCTAATTATTATAATTCTGCAGGAAAGGTGTGTGAGAGAAACATAGTTAAAATTTTGAAGTCATTTGTGAGTACTGAAGAATGTATTTCTTCTCTCTTTGGGTGTCCTTAAGCATCACCTTCATTATAAAGAGAATAGTTGTTATCTCAATTGCCAACAATAAAGCAGATGTGTTCAGGATATTTTATGATTATTTTCAGACATTATCCCACTCACATTCTCTTGCTTAAATTGGTTGTTCTGGTTCTCGCCTCTACCTGTGTATTAACATATCTGATTTTGCATATTCTATTGTGCATAATAGAATACTTTTAAAAGGAAAGACATTTTTCTTATTCAACTCATTTTGAAAGTATAAACTTGCAAATGAACCAGTGAAAAATTCCCCTCTCTTTCTTTGTGTCTCTTCTGTTAGATTTTCAGAGATGTTTCATGCCTGCTTTTGAAAGAAAATCTGCCAGTAAGCAAGGTAGAGATCCATGAACACCTTCCAAAATTTTACTTCCTCTAATGATGACAGCAAATGAAGGAAACTTGTGAGATGTTTTGAAATGGCAGAGTCTTGAATATGTAAAGAACTGTGCCCAAAGTGAGACAAAATGGCTTCCTGTGAATTATAAGCAAACCAGTTTGCAAGTGTTCTGCCTTCCCTGGTCCCACTGCTCTTCTAAGGGCTGCGGTCTTATTAGAAGGCTCATTAGGTAGTTCTCATTGCTGAATCACTTGATGAGTGAGAAAGATAATCTATTTTTCCAAACTACATTTGCCTCACTTTTGACCTAAATCAGTGTATAAGGTTTATATTTCAGTCTTATCTACTGGGGGTTGTACCATTCAGCTTCAATCTGTAGAATGTGAATACTTCTCCTATTATGACCACTTACATATTTTTTACCATTAAATGTATTAGAAACAAAAGTGTTATGAAATCCAGTAGAAGTTTTAGAGCTATGCTTTAATGACTGAAAAATTCAGAAGCCAAAAAATAGTTATGTACAGATGTCACCCTGAATTTCTAAGCCTTCTGATAAGTTGTAACTTAGAGTCAGTTTTCCCATGGGTTCTTTATGTAAACAACAAGGTTGTTCCCTAAACATCTCGAATGTTTTCATTCTTTCTAGTGGGACGGATTTCCTTGACAAGCGTATGTAGTAGCCAATGTGTGTGTAGAAATACCCTCTCTCTTAACCTATCAAAAACCTTCTAGTGCATGTATAAATAGCTGAAGCAGAAATAAACGCTCTCTTTTTTCTTTCTCGTATCCCTCCGTGTCGGTGTGTCATTGATCCTTTTGCTATCAGTGCGACATACATACAAGCAACTATCCTGTTCCCTCTTTCTGTCTTACTCTCCCTGGTCACAGTATGACCATTAAAGTTCCCTTCCAACACAAGTCATTCCATTAGTTTATTGTTTTAGATGCCAATTTTAGGATAAATCCTGTCCTTCAAAGCCTTGTTTGTTTCCATGTAAAACACTGGAAACCAATAATGACTATCTCAGCTGAAGATATATATATTAGATTAGATGAGCTCTGTCTGTGATGTTATAAATCATTAGCTGCCTCTTGAGGACTTGAATTCTTTTTTAGAGCTTGATTTTTCCTTAATATGTTAAAAAGGGCCTTATAGTACATATATATATGCACAACTTAAGTGGTTGTAACTGGTTTGTTTGCTTTTTTTTTTAATTTAAAAACCGAGACATGCAGTGTCATCTAATTAATTTCACATGAGATACAATTAAGTTAAAATATGTCTGCTCTGATGTTTCCTTTTAATTTTCCACAAATATACATTTTATCTTTCTCCTCACAACAAAATATCACTCATTAACCCTTAATTAGCTTTTTTTAAACATTAATGAAGATAAGAAAAAAATATTACACTTTGACCACATAAGTAAAATTTTATTTAATTGGGAAGTGAAACAGGGAAAAAAATCATAATTTTATTTGGAAAGAAAAATACTTTGAGCAATGGTTTGGAAACAATTGCAAATTCACATAAATAGATGGTCTGACAAATTTCATGTAAATGTGGGGAAAATTGAGTATAATGAAGCCATAGCTTCCAAACCACTATAAAACACCACTTCTTAATTTTTATTTTTTTTGTAATTTTGAAATTTGAGTGTAACTTGCCTTTGACTTTTCAAGAGCTATTGTGGAATGCAAGTTATCTAGGCAAGCCATCAGTGCACTACATTACCTCAATATATTAACTACAGGGTGCATGTCACTGACAATACTGGTAGTTTCAGTACAATGTCTTTGTGTTCAAAGGGTGACTAGAAAAACCGTGGTAAGCCATGAAAATATTAACAGGGTCTTATTTCCATAAGCCTGTCTTCGAGTATAAGCAATCATTATTATATGTTTTCCCTGAATAATTTTTTAAGTACGGAAGACTCAGTAATAATATGATAGTTTTAACCAGAAGCCTGCAATGAAACAAAGTGGTGCATATTTGTTCCTGAGCTTCCCACACCATATGATGAATAGCAGCAATTATAGAAAAGAACAATATTAGTTTTACAGTTATTGTTATTATCTTAAAGTACCGAGAATAAAATCCCATATTTCCCTAGATAGTCCAATCACCACCAAAATATGTGACAGAGGAACATTTTATAATCTCTGTATTTCACACTGGCTGCACAACTAGAAATTGGCAGAGTGAAGTCATTTATATTTCCTTATTACCAGCTTGCAGAAGGCTTTGAGAATATGGGGCTAGTGATGGATATTTCTATTGCAGATGTTGTTCTATTCTATTTTACCATAGTACATCTACTTCAGATTAGTTCCACTGCAGTTTATTAAAGTAGAAGAAAGGGGTCAACACTAGGAGAACATGACACACAACTTGCTTACTCTTGTTTTGTAGAACAAAACATATTTATATACAAATCAACAATATTTAGGCAGAGTCAGAGTTCTTTCATTTGCAAATTTAGATCTTATTGTGCTGTGTAATTAATTTAAACTGATGCAAAACTTGCTTAAATATGGAACAATTATCTAATGGAATGTTTCTATTGTAAATTTGATTTCTACTAAGTATATTGCACATATATTTTCTCAGAGGATAAAATGTACCTAAATACACAAAGTCCAATTGCATTAGTGGATTAAATGAAACTAAAATACCTAAAGTACTTTCAAGAGTTCTTCCAGTAGGGTGAGCTACACACAAAGCAGAAAGGTGTAACTGAATGGACCTTGTACACTTCTATGTTGTTTTTCAGGGTAATTGGACTATAATAATGATACTCGTTGATACAGAACTTCTAGATTCAAAATAACCCACATACTTACAGACATGTTCTTATAAGTAAAGGTTTTTAGGATACGAAATCAGTCTAAATCACAGTCTGTAGCACATCTGTCAGCATAGAAACAGCCAATGGGATAAAATACAATAAGAGTTTTTTTGGGAGGAGAGGGAGAAATGAAATTTAATTTGTTGATATTTCCACTTATTTGTCAGCTCAAAATGAACATGGATTTTGTGGATAGCACAGAAGACCAATAGCCTTCTGTGAGAGCTATGAGAGACTGATTTGGTCAATGGCATAAACATTATCTTGGCTGGACCTTTGTCCATTGCAGCAAACTTCGAAGAAGCAGCTGCTCCTTTCCAACCACCAAGTCCAGCCTTTTATAATGCCTAACTGGATTGTGATTGGGATAGTGATAGGAACTTGAGATAAGAAAAAGGTGGTACTATTGTCCAGTTATCCCAGGTCTGGGCAGAAGAACTGTATCCGTAGCTGATACTGGAAGAAAGACTGGAATGCTAATGGCTCAAACAGAGAACAAGCACATCTAACACCTCAGGCTACTGCTGCTGTTCCACAAGATAAGGAAAGAGGCAAATGACTGGAGGAGGTGGGTACCATCTCTTTATCCTTACTCAAGTGACTCAGAGGTGATAACTCCCCTTGGGGAACTAACCGGACATTGACACCAGGTAACCTCAAAGTATCCATCCTTCCTCATGACTCACCTGTGCTGACTTAATACGCAGCTGCAATGTCTCAGAAGGTGTCAAAGACTCCTGAAATGTCATGTGATCCACAAAATTGTATAATTCAGTGTAAAACTCCTGGTTCCATGCCAGCTACCTGGGCATTTTCACTTGAACCTGAGTGTATATAACTTGTGGAATTTTTCTGTTTCATAGGCTTCCCTCACTCCTGATAGATCAAGACAGTGACCATCACTTTGACCAACAAAAGTCAAAATTGCAACAATCAAGTCTTCCCAAGGGATCTGTCGCTGCCCCGCGTGTGCCCGGCTAGCTGGATCTTCGTGGGCCACGACACTTCCCCACTAGAGCCGACAGCACAGGGCTATTTGGCTTCCTTTGGGGTGGCACAGGCTCACTGGTGGTATCAGCTCTGCTGTCCTGAAAAGGACAGGCAGTGGCAGCTCTTATAAGGAGGCGCCCCCAAGGAGAGGCAGGAGTCAGGCCTCTCATCAGACAGATCTTTATTCCATGCAGCTCCAGGGCAAAAAGCCCTTGACAAGGCACAGCACTCCCTTTTATACTGTAGCTAAGGGGTGGAGATTTCAGACAGACCAATTGATGAAGGGATTGAAACAGTAACCAATCAGGGAGAGGATCAAAAAGTAACCAATCAGGGAGACAGTACAAACAAGGAAGTAACTGGGGAACCAATAGCAACTGGGGATGTGGAATACATTAACTGGGGGTTATGTAACTTCTAATTGGCAGAACTTCTGGAAAAGTCCTTGGGGAGCCATTTTGTTTGCCTAACAACCATTATAGAACATAAGATAAAATATATAAAACTATGCAAAACATTAAACTAAACATCATCTGCCTTCCAGGGGAGTGCAGTCTCCCTTGTGGTAGCTTTCTGGGCTACCACAGGGATCCAAGGGGTGGTAACTGTCTACTGTTAAATAAAAATATGTATTATTGACTTTGCCATATGGTATTGTTCGCTCTCCAGAGTTGTGCCCACTGAGAGGGCAAGTGCAAATGGGCCCAATTTGTACAATTTATAATACAGGAAAATCTACTCAAGTGAAACAATTTTTTTTTCTTTGTCTCTGAAACTGGTCAAGCATGAGTCCCAGTTCTTGGAGATATCTGAAACCTGACTGGACATTGTAATTTTCCTGAGTGACCTCTTCTAGCTGACTGTCCTCTGAGCAGGACAATTGGATTAGATGATTCCCAGATATTCCTTCCAACAGCAATAATTATGTGAGATTCTGTGGTTGCTGAATTGACTTTAGCAGTGGAGCTCTATATATTCTCTCAGATTATTCAGTATCCACATAATTTTAGCAGATTGTATCTGAACAATGAAAATCCAGCATATACTGCTTACTTAATTTATGTTAATTTACTTTGGTTTACACACAGTCTGAACTACAAATTTGGTAGTAAGATAGAAAGAGTATTTTCACTTTTTTTTTTTTGGGGAAAATATTTCTGTGGCCAAAGTTCATGCATTTGAAATAAAAATAAAGAATTATAGCTGCAATTTTTGTTTTACAAAAATTGCATTGCATGTAATAGCTATTAAAAAAAATAGCAGTTTCAGTCAAGTAATTTTCTGTCTTTATTATTATTAAATTTGTTACAGAGGTGTTATTTGAACAGACTCCATATTTTTCCTTTGGTAAAAATGGTGGCTAAAAATCTAGAGACAGGACATTCTGCAAGATTCTCTTTCTGGCCTGTGAAGTAATAATGAGCTCACAGTTACTTTCGCCTGTGCCTCCCACCTCCCTGCTCACAACACATTTTGGTCAAGCCTTCCTAAAGCATTGATTTTTTAAAAAATAAACTTATTGTGCAGTAAAAGAGATTCACAAGGTAATCTTTTCTGTAGAGTGGCATTTAAACAAAACACAGAAGTCTTCAAATACTAAAGCACAATAGCTTTTGTCTTTTCTGAGGGTGAAAACTGTATTGACTCTTTTTTGTCTTCTCACTCTCTGTGGTCTTCAACTCACATTGTACCTTGCATGTAATAAACCTCACTGTATTTGGGAAGCTCTAGTCCTGTTATAACTGCTTTCTTGTTGTAATTCCATTTTGAAGACATGCACGTTCATATGCCAGCATGTCTTAGCAGCAAACACATTTCTTGTATTTTTACTTAGTATAATCAATTCAACTTGTCAGTTTACCCATAGTGTTAACTATTAAATTGCACTATAAATTGATGTCACAAAGCCATTTAGTGAACTTAGATAACTTTAGGTCCTACTTTGTTTACTTGTTTTCTTGTGTGTCTAATATAGTATCATTAAAAGACTCAAAGCATGAGTTAAGAAGAATTGAAAGGAATGGTGTTAGCATTTTTCTTAGTTGTGAAAGGTTTTTTTAAACTCATATCTTCACACCTGTTCCCTAAAGAACACTGTTCAGAATCATTAACAGCAAATATGTGTTTACAGCTAGTTTTTAAATCAATTGCTAATTAACTCCATGAGGCAGAAATGGATTTCTGTTTAGCACTGAGTTTGCGCTTTTCCTTTATTCTTGATAGTCACAGGTGTAAGGTTCAAACTACATTAGCATCTGCTCTGTAACTGCCTGATCCAAACCTCAGAGAAATCAACATAAATTTAGTGGGAAAATTTGAGGGGAAAATCTTCATAAAAATCCTAAGGTTTATGAAAAATTTAAGCAACTAAATTTCTAATACTTCTGGAAATCTGCCATTGCTTTCAAATCAGGGTCAGCTTTGAGGTTAGAACAGATTACAAAAGGTCCAGTCACATTTTAGTACCTCTGCAACACCTTTGAAGCTCCTCTTCCAGAGTTTCACAACCCTCATTGATTTCTCCCCCCCGTTTTTCTCTGCCTTAAACATAGTTTCCTGTAAGTTGTTCCAAATGTCTCTTCTTTTGTTGTTTAATACAAGCAAGAGTCTAGCTGCATTTTCTTTAAAAATTCACCAAAAATAATGGAAGAAAGCAATTAGAATCTGTCTTTGCCTTTTTTTTCTTCAGTGTGAACAGACTCAGTTCTCCCAATACACCATATGTATTCCATAACATATGTATTACAGCAGTCATAAAAATTAATATGTATCTCACAACATTTTTCTTTTCTTTCTAATAATTAAAAATAAGAAAACAAAACAATCTATTTTTTATTAGCTTATTATTACTCAGCTTAAATGTAGTTAGTATTAGAACAGGATAAAGTTTCCTATTAGAAGTTTGTAGCTGATTACTGGGCACAGACTTGCCACCATTTTTTATGCAAAGCTCTCATTACTTCCAGCAGGAGTTTTGCAAGCAAATATATAATCTATGGTGTAATGAAATGGTTGAGTTTATTCAGGGTATGCAGTCCCTGGTTTTGGTTGGTGTTACAAACAGGTTTAAACACAGAAGAGCAAAGAAAACCAAATCTCTGTGAATAAAATGGTTCAAACCCAGAAAGGTTCAAAATATACCCCAAAGCTTGATTAAAACCAAACAAGGTGAGATGCTGGTGCCAAAAAAACTTGATATATTTTATTTAATATTAAAGGAGGCAATGGGAAAGAAATGGAAAAAGAAAGTGTGCATGGTGGTGGGAGGGACAGAGGGAGAGTGACAGGGGTGAGGTGGAAGCATATCACCCATCTGAGGGTCCCAACGATGTCTTGTTGCTCCCCTCCGTCTGCTCTTCTTGGTGGTGATAACCCCCCACTGCCACTGCCTTGCAGATAAGTATAGAATTCCATGGATTAATATACAGTTGGGCCAGGTGGGAACACCCATGCACCCCCCTTGCAGGAGGCCAGTTTGACCCTGTCCCTTGTAACACTGAGGATCTGTTGCATCATCAGCAGTGCTCTGGTGTAGGGTCTGGGGACCCCTTGGGTGAGGGGTCTTTGATGGGCCATGTCACCCCCTCTGCTGGATAAGCTTTTCCCCAGGTGAAAGGACTCCTGCACTTGGGCTCTTTTGCGCAGCAGAGGATGAGCATTCCAACCAGAGACATTTTTATCACACCCAAAACCTCTCTTCCTCGCCCAGCTCTTTGGTGTGAGGGTCTGTGCCAGCCTGGCACCTGATATCCCTGGTGCTGTGGTTTCGACCCTGAAGGTGCTAAGCTTGATCCCTCTGTGAACGGATTCTTCTTCCCCCAGCCCAGACCTCAGTCACTTTATCTTATCTCCATCAACGAGTAGTGAAGGGCTTTAGTCAGGGCCCCATTCATGGTATGGTGGTCTTCAGCTTCTGTTATACAGTTTTGTTATAACAGGCAAAATCCTTCATGAAGATCTTTAAGTCATAAATAATATTTCAGCCTCTGACAGTTGGGTTGTTTGGGGTTTTTTTTCTTTTTTTGGGTTTTTTTTTGAAATGAATAAATAAGATTCAAAGGATATATATAATATATATAATAAAACTAAATACAAGCTGTATGATTTTGCAGTGGTGATCTTCAAGAAAAATAGAAAGCATCAGTCACTGTTTGGATTTATGATGGGCAAACCCAAAGAATATTCATTGGGGAAAAATAATTGTCAAATAGAGATATTGTATATAAATGCTTATTTTATAAGACAAGTACTTATGATAGGTATGTTTAAAGACCTGAACTTTTTGATTAAATGTAGAAGTCTAAAAGAATACCCCATTTTTATTACCTCTATAATTTTAAATGTTTTGTATAGTTTTTAGTATATTGTGGTAATTATTAATTCATATCTGATTTTTTCTATTGCACAAAAATGGAATTTCAAGACATTTTTTGAAGGAACACTTTTGTTTACAGGAGGTATAAAATAAACCTGGAAGAAAGGTGAATTTAAGCCTTGCTGACTTGTATTTGTGTGCAGTTAAACACTAAACACAATTATTCCACTGTAAATATCAAGTACAAAAATCTTTCTTAGAGACGCAGGGGAGATTAGGAAAACACTTGGGGAAAAAAGTCAGAATTTGCTTTAAAAACTGTATTTCAAATGAGTCCATTTCTAGCCTTTTGAAGCACTTTTTCTTCTATAGCCTGTAGATGGCAGTCTTGTACCAGCCATGAAATTTTAAGCATTACACGTATAAATACAGGCGTACACAGAAAGAAATATAAAATATTAGTAAGGTGAAAAGGAGACAGAGTTTGAGGCGTTTTTCATTTTATTTTCCACATCATGAGATGGTAATTGTATAAAGTACAAAGTTTCTGTAAATCTGATTTAAGTCTTTCTATGGTTCTACATTTTGCATATTTACAGAAACTAATTTCGCTGTCACAATGACAATAACATAAATAATCATCTCTAAAATATAGCTGGTATCTGGTAGGAAATAAGTACCTTTGCAAGTGATGGATTACTGTCATGCTTCACTAGTCTGGATAAGTGTAGACAATTTCAGAATTGGATATCATGCTTATGAGTTACAGGGAATATTCCTTAATGTGTATTTCTAAAAATATGATGGTAAGAAACCTTCCACTTAGAAATATAAAAGCCCTAAACATCAAGAAAATTTTATTTGAATTACTGTGTAGCACTTGGTTTTAATCCATGAAGGAGTGACATAAATTTGTGCCCCAGAAAAAACTGCATGCACACACACACTCACATACATAGACACACATAAAACTTAGACTGCAATAGCAAGTCAACCAACCAAAAAAAACCCACAACAGTTTAAAAAGTCTTCTGACAGCGATATCAGGAAAGCAGAATTACATGAAAGTATTTTTCCATCTTACAGAGTAGAGAACCACAGAACACTTTCACATATATTTTGATAAGTAGTTATGCCATGGCAGATATCATAGAATCACAAATCATAGAATATGTTGAATAGAAGGCACCTGCAAAGATCATTGAGTCTAACTCCTGGTCCTTCACAGGACACCCAAACAGTCACACCATATGCCCAAGAGTGTTGTCCAAATGCTTCTTGAACTCTGCCAGGCTGGTGCTGTGACCATTTCCCTGGGGAGCCTGTTCCAGTACCCGACTTCCTCTGGGTGAAAAACCTTTTCTGGATGTCTGACTTAAACCTCCTGACACAACATCAGGCCGTTCCCTTGGGCACTGGTCACCACAGAGAACAGATCAGTGTGCACCTCTCCTCTTACCCTTGTGAGGAAGTTGTAGCTGTCATAAGGTCTCTCCTCAATTTTCTCTTCTCCAGGCTGAATAAACTTAGTAGCCTCCGATGCTTCTCATACGGCTTTCCCTCAAGGCCCTTGAGACTGAAGAGTTCTGCATTTAACCAACATGTCCACATTCTGCTCTTTGCTGACACACCACAACTGAACCATAACCTTCCATGCCAAGACATAAACAGGGTGGTAACAGATGAATAAAAACTAATTTGCATCTGCAAAACACAAACACGCCTGATATTACTTAGTTTTCTATTTGAAGAAGGCAAATCTTAGTTTCATTTTTCTTGAAGTTGCCATGGGAATATATATTGACCAATATATATATAATTTGTTAAACGATTTATTAAATAAACATATTGTATTGCTAACTTGGCCTCAACTTTTTGTTGACTTTCCTTATCCTAAGCATAAAGTATCCCTTAATTATAAAATCACTGTCTGTGAATTGGGTTTCATTACAGAGTCCTCTATGGATGTCCTTCCTCATCTTAAAAGGTAATTTTAGTCAAATTATGCCAATGTCCTCATTTGTCCATATTTGTCCTTATTTGTTGCACGTTGTCATTTGTGTAGTCACTGGTTACAACACAAGGTACTCAAAATATCTTGCAAATGAGGTTACCTGGTTTCGAAGGCTTTCTGGTATTCCACTATGTCAAGATTGTCCTATCAGAATTTGTTTCTACAGATTTGTCAAATCTAGACACATAAACACCTTCCCTTTCTAACTTACATGCTCTAGGATGTGGTAAGAAATATCAATATATGATGATATTTGAAATGCTGTGTACCTCCCCACTTATTCAGCATGCCCATTTGGCTTGATTACGTTTTGAACTTGAACCAATAGAAAAGGTACAGCATAGTAAATAAGGAACTGTGGTTGCAATATTATGAATTTAGTACTTTTATGTACAGAAGAGGAACTAAATGCTGAATTTTAAAGCACAATTTGACCGAGAGAAATTTTGCTCTGCATGAAGCATTAAAAGCAATATTCCTAGAGCAAAAATTAGAGCAAAAAATAAAACCCAACCAAAAGGTACTTAAGGTAAAAGAAGGAAGTAATAGGAGAGGGAAATCTGTGACCCTAATCACAGCAACTTGTTACTGAATTGTAAGTTTTGGAAAAATCTTTCCATATCTCAAAATATATTATTACACTCCCTTCACTGATCATTACAGAAATTCCCTTTTCTGTAAAGCTGATCCCCTAACATTAGTTCCACATTACCAATGGAATCAAAGTAGAATAAAAGAAATATTGATTTATTTTTAAAAATTATTTTCACTAGATTAAAAAAAAAAAACCTCAAAACCTGGATTTTAGCCAGAACAACATTTTGCTTGTTCAATAGAAATATAATGAAACAAAAGTGAAACCTAAAGTTGTTTGAATCAGAGTAAGATCTACATTTTTTCTTGTGCTTAATGTAAAACACACATCTTGTATCAAGTGAGAGGTCATGTCTCAGATTTCATTCTGAGGTCTTAAACCTCTCTTTTCCACTGTACATTCCATGAGAAAGTATATGCAATTAGAGATGTTACAACTGAGAAGTTAAACAACCTCAGTCATTCATGGAAGCAATGGCGTATTTCTTCCCATCAATCCCACAAATACTGAAATCTCCATCTAGTCTGTCTGAAGTGACAGGGTACCATTTGAATTCTGGGTGTAGCTACTATATGCAGCAGAAATGAATTTGACCTGAAGGCTTTCTTTTTCATCAGTGACATAGATTTGCTCACTGCTATTCAAAATGAAAGATAAGCAGTAAATCAAATACAATCTGTGTCAGCTTATGAAATGACTGTCTTATAAATTGGATGGTGTTAGGCTAAGCTACCAAAAATATCTAAGTAACTAGAAATAAAGAAGGGTTACTATATCTGCTTATCTGCTTATCTGAGCAATATGAACAACTTGGAGTTCATTTCGTTTCCTTCATTAAGGAAGAAGATGTATTCATGAGCGTCTGTAACACAGTAAACACAGAACCAGCTCTGATAAGGGACTCCTAAGTCTGAAGGACAAAGTTTTAAGTCAATCCACTAATTAAAATCTGGGATGGACAAATTGAGAAAATTCAGATTAAAAGAGAGGTACAATGCTTTGTGAAGAGTGTCAGCAACTGATAATTTATCTTTGTTTGTTTATTTGTTTTGATTATGCGGCAGTGAAATAGCAAATCTGATTCACAGCAAGTAAGTTTTACTACCAATATTATACCAAATGTTTCAGCAGTTCATTCAAATTTTATTATAGGAGAGTGTGAGATGGCTATTTTACAACACCAGTACCTGGAAGCAATTTCTGACTAAAGAAAATAAGAAAACTTTGTGCTAGGACAAAAGGAGTTTAATGTTGTTATTTTCATTAAATTAAATATGGAGTAGAGAGGATATGCTTTGGTGCTGGGTGAGACTAACCAAATAAACAATAAAAAGATACAGCAGATGAAAGTTGCATTTTAAAAACTATTATTGCAACCAATTTTGGTTTTTCTTGTTGATTTGTTTGATTTATTTGAAAATGATATCTTTTCAAATGTCATCAGGACATTATGGCATTTCATAATGTCATCAGGATTGTGAAGCACAGAGAATACCAGTGCTCAGTAAGAGACTAAGTGGTTATTATTCAGTGATTTGTTTGCTGTGCTTCTATTGAATTTTTGCTGGATTGTAAAAGAAAATAGTTTTTCATAACTTACATAATTTGTGTATTTGAAGAACTTTTAATGTGTGAATTTCCTTGGCTTTCAGGGGTTTCATTTATTCTCATATATTATTCATATTTAGACAGAAAGCTTTGTAAAGTAAAATCTATTATCTTCTTTATTTGCTACATGGTATATGTCCACAATTTTAACAAATACATAGGCACAGTTTAAGACTAGAAAACTCTTCATATGAAACACTGAAAAATAAAAGTACATCATGTAAGGTCATTTCAAAATTAGAAACTTGCTTGTATTGCTTGATCTAGGAAATCTTTTAAATTAAATAGACAGTGATTGATGATGAACCACAACTTTATCTCAAAGTAGTTCCATTATAAGGATAAAAGAAATATTGCATTTTACCAAAATTAGGGTTTAGTATGACTTTCATTTTCATTATTTCAGTTAGAGCATTATAAGAATATCTGACAAATATCTTGCTCATAATTCATTTGAGAGCATACATTCTTTACCAGGAAAAATTTAATTTCTTGCAACAATTACATCTTCTAAAAAGTGATAGAGAAAGATCATTCAATGTAATTAGCCAGGATTTAAGAGAAACTGTTGTAATTTCTCATTTCTACCACAAAAACTGGTCAAATGTTAGTCTCAGTGGCAGTTTTTAGATTAGCAGCGTTTCTGAGCCCAGCCATATCCCAGATCCATGCAGGATGCTCTTCTGGAGGTGAAAACCACTTCTTGGGTGAAAAGGCCCAGAGCTGGATGGCCTCAGTCTGCATTTGACCTGGAAAAATCAAGGCCAAGCATTTTGGGAAACACTGCTGCATATTCTCACTTCTCAAATGAGAAGCATCACTACTAATTTCATATTCTCCAAAGAAAAAAAAAAAAAAACAAACTGGCTAGTACTTTATCAAAAGGACTGTAAGGACAAATACACTGATGTTTCATGTAATTTTCTATTGAAAATGCCAGCTATGTTAGTTGTAGCAAGTAGATGCAAGTTACTGTATGGACCTTATTATCTCCAAGTTAGCACTGTGACATTATAATAAAACTTGTAGTAAAGACGTGACTGAAGAACAGAGACAAGCTTACTTACAAAAGACAGTTTGTTGAATCTTAAACCATGTACCTTTAAGAAATGTTATTCATGATCCCTACTAGGGTCTCTGGACATCCTAATTACTACTAGTAGAAGTAGGCTTGAAGGCCTTAAGCAAACAAAAAGTTTACAACTCTGGATTTCAGCCTGAAAGAAGCTCTTAAAATTCTGATATGGAGGGTCTGCATCCCAGTCCATTTCATACTACTTCTTTTTTAGACAACTACCCAGGTAATAGTCTATTATTAATAATTCAAAAGGAAACTCTGGGAAACGCCCGTAGGGGATGAAGTGGAGCTTCCCTATCAGTGCTTGATCTTGCTCTCTGTATTCAGTTTGGGTCTGGGGCCTTGCTTGCCAGTGGGTGCCCTGCATAGTCTCACTGTGTGCACATTTAGTACTAGCACCCCAACTCTTTACTAACCCACTTCACAAATTATACAGGATTGTTCAACCCTCTCTGACAGAGTATTGAGCATTTCTCCTGGATTTTGTCTGCAGAAGAAGACCTGAGTGACTTGGCCACAAGAACACAGAAGGGCTTGACTTATACTGTTACTTGAGTCAACTAAAAACATAACATTTTTAACTGAAAAAAAAAATTTGCACCACTAGTGGACAATTTGACCCAATAAAATCCTGGATTACCTTGCGAAGGTCTAAAATCACCTTTCACTGGCCATTAGAAGAATCCTAAAGAGACTGTGTTGGAAACTGGGGTTTTTCAGTTAAGTATCTAAAATTAGATGTTTGAACTCTAGTCCAAAAACTGAGTAGAGCTGGGAGTCCAAAGTATTTCTATTCCAACACACCTGTGTAATCACAAGACCTTTCTAAAATAAGATGTGTCTACTTAGGTGGCAATATTTTCATAGCAGTTAAATTGATAGTAAGTATACCTGTGTTGTGATGCAAATGAAATGTTTTGCTGTTAATTTACCAGATAAAACTGGGGTTTCTCCATCTAAATTAGGGAACAGAAATAGCCAGGAATGTTGAAAAGCACATCTTTTATTATAAAAATATCTTACCTCATAAATTCTGTTTATCTTAAAGCATTTGCATTTAGTTTATTGAACTTCCAAAATAAAGATCCATTTTTTTTCCTGCACTGACTGAAATAATTTATGTTTCGTATTTTTTGCTGCATTTATTTTCCTCGCAACAACTGGGCTTATGACAACTCACTTGTCACACTGCCGAATGATTATAATCAGCTGATAATTGAGGCTTTGTGCTAGTTAGCCTTTGCAAATTCAATCTCTTTGGCTGGAACGGTATAATTAAAGCCAGATTTATAAATCAGTATTACATGCTAATTACCAATATCAGAAAATAATAGCCAAAATACTATCCTTAATAAACTGAAAGGTAAACATTCATGGAATGCATAAATAAATTGGTCTGGCTTTCCTCTCATTCCAATTTTTGAGAACATACATATATGCTATTCAGTCACATAGTTCCAACATTTGACCAAGTGGCATGTTCTGGTTTTAATTTGTTTTAACAAATGTGGCAGTGTTTCTAGCATATTAAAAGGAGAGATATTCTAGAGGAACAGCCAACAGTGCTGTTTAAAGATGAGAAAGTTCTTCGGTTGGTAGTTTCTGCTTTCTCACAGAAGATAAACACTGACACCTAATCTTGATTGCAATCACATTTTAATGACATTCCTTAACCTTCCCAATCTTTAAGTTTATAATTCTCTAACCTTCTAGTGAATTTAAAGACAGAGAGAGAAGGAAAAACACACAGTTTGGATGTGTGATAATTGGCAAAAGGAAGAGTCAATTATCACAGATTATTAACACAGACATGCTACATCCGGTAGTGACTGAGTCTGTTTGTCTGGAAATACCTATCAAACAAATAATTAAAATCAAATGTTGGCAGATGCGGATCTTGCCTCTCATGATTGCTTTTTCCTGATGTACAGGATTTGATAAAGTCTTCCAGTTTAATTTCTGCGTAGTTGGGTTTTTTAAACAATATCTTAGATGTTCAGTAAGATGTATGCACAATACATGGAAAGATTACCTAGGAAAATTAGACATCTGTCTGTGTTTATCTTGATTTTCCCAATTGTACTGGCTTAAGGTCTGCTGAAAAAATGTGGAAGGTAGAAACAATCTGTATTCTTATTGTACACTTTCAGCCCTACAGGAAAACCTGCTGGGATTGGCTGCAGATGGCTTCATCTCAGAAGAAGAATGTGCTTCCTAACAGTTGCTTGTTCTGTATGCATGATCAAGCAACAGTCAATGGTTTCCCGTGCCTCATTAGCTGTAGTGACAGGAAGAATTATGATTCTCCAAAAATACCTGCCCTTCCTCTAAACTAAGGTAACTCTGCACAGAAGAAACACCAAGAAACTTGAAACTTGTGTTTGGGTTTCTTTTAATAGAACAAATCAAGAAGCAACAAGTGTTGTAAAAATTATGGTCAAATTCTTGACAAGAATTTCACATTATAGTAGGCTTAAACTTTTGGTATGTATGTCACAATCATCTCTTGTTAAATGAAAAGAAGGAATTGTCTTGGTTTGGCAGAAGATCTTTTTGTTTTTTTAAAGTTACAAATGTACAATTCAAATGTCTAAAAAATTTAGCTGCTGCTAAACATTCTCAGTTCTTGAAGTATAACTCAGTGTGCATGTAGACCAGGGATTCTTAATTACATATTTTAATGTTCTTATGTAGTCTTTAATATAGTGCAGGGTCAAGATTAGTGCAGGCTGAAACTTCATGGATTTCTGTTGCAACAGTGAGACCTGTGGAAGTTAAAAGGGAATCAGCAGGAACATTTAAAGTTCACAATTTTTTTCCTGAGTTGTTTATATAGTTGTAATCAAGTCACTCTTTCTCCCTGTAGGTTTGCTACCATTCCTACCATTTTTTTATTTTTTTTGTACCTGCTAAGATTCATATCCTGAAGAATGTATTTAAAACCAAGTGAGCGGGTGTGTACCTTGAGAGATCCTCTCTATTAGCTATAAAGGAAATCTTTTGATTCAGGTGTGACAGCTATGCTAAATTCTGCCCAGGCAGTTTCAGTCCTTGTCCCTAAACTAATATTTCCCAGTTTAAACACTTCTTTCTCCTACATCTCCCAAAATGAAATACAAAAGTATGGTAATAAAATGACCATAAAAGTTACTACAGTCTAATGCAGCACATTTTTTCATATATGTGGAAGACACACCTATTTCTAACCTTGAAAGTTTCTGAGCTAACAGACTTAAAGTCCTGACAAGCTCAATGATGCTTATCTAAGCTGTGATAGATCCCCCTGGAAAACATACAGCTGGTGACCAATGTATTTATCACTGGGGAATTATCAAAACAAATTCGTTCCCCCAAATTCTTCTTAAAAACCTATAGGATGTATTTAAAGGCATAGCCAGCAGGTCAAGGAAGGTGATTATGCCCCTCTACTCTGCTCTTGTGAGACCCCCACCTGCAAGTGCTGCATCCTGCTCTGGGGTCTTCAGCAAAGGAAAATGTGAATCTGTTGGAGCAAGTCCAGAGAAGTGCCAGAAAGCTGATCTGAGGGCTGAAGCAACTCCTCTCTGGAGGCAAGCTGAGAAAGCTGGGGTTGCTCGGCCCAGGGATCATAACTGCAGCCTTACAGTAATTAAAAGGAGCTTGTCAAAAAGATGGAGAGTGACTTTTCATACAGACAGTGACAGAACAACATAAAAGAGATTTGTATTAGATGCTAGGAGGAAATTCTTTACCATGAAGGCGGTGAGGCACTGGAACAGATTGCCCAGAGAAGTTGTGAATGCCCCATCCCTGGGAGTATTCAAGGCCAGGCTGGATGGGGCTCGGGGCAATTTGATTTAATATGGTGTTATCTCTGCCCATGGTGGGATCTATATGATCTCTAAAGTCCCTTTCAATTCAAATCATTCTTTGATCCTATGATTCTATTTATGCTGATTTTTTTAAAAAATAGAAAATGTGTCCCATGCAGAAGAGATTATGATATGGTGTTCTGCACAGATTTTGTTGGTATTTACTCACAATAAACTGTGTAGTACATGCAATTTCACCTCACTCTTTCATTTCATCTATTGGAATTCTGTGTTGCATTCTAATAATGTTACTTGTAAGTAATTACTATTCATATAATCAGATTTACTTTTCTTCATGTTCATGGTGGTGTTTTTTCTCTTACATGCATATTATAGTACACATTTATACAAAACTATTTATCATTTTGGCAAGGTAGATTAAGCTCTTCAGTCAAATATATGTGTCTAACTTAAGCCTTCACTTTGAAAGTAAACAACAAAATAGATGAACACACACTTTTGAGAACATTGACAAGCTAGAATTTCTCATTCATTGGGGTTGTAGCCAATGTTTGGGTCTTTAGAATGTCAATTAGGTGCCCCAATTTAGTGCCTTAATGGAAGCCTAGAAACCCAGTATTAAGAACCAATTAAAAATTCTTGTTTAAGAAAAATCTTAAATTTTAACTTCAGTTACATATGCACCAGGGTCTATTTGTTTCATGCACTTGGAGTGTAACTACTCAATAAATACATATGTTAGATTTTTTTTAATGAGAAATAATATGCATCTTTTATTATATCAGACTAATTTTTTTAGGGGGTTGCTGCCTGCCACACATGCTATATTGGAAACAATTCTAGCCATTACAGTTATTTTTCTACCTTTTATGTATTCCTCCATTGGTAAAACAATTCAGTGCTCAATTGCAGTGGACTGAACAAAAGTCAATAGACTAAATTTTTTTACCTTCTCATTTTTAGAGATATCTGACATTAAATGAGCCAGAATAAGTTTACTTGTAAATTACTAATAAACACAAAAAAGTAATGGATTTTTAGGGGCTTTTTAAAGTAAAAGAAAACAGAAAGGGTGGGTTTGCTGTGTTTAACTACCTAAAAAATTTTCAGCTGTAAAGTTGTGTTTAGCTGCATAAGCCACAAGTGATACAGCTTCATTCTTTCTCAATCCAGTGAACATGTGTGACAGTCACTAATGGGACAGAAATTAATTCAGCTTCCAACTCTGAGAAGCCTTTATTGTTTTCCCAGGTATTATTTATTTTCTGAGGTAAAGGTAAATTATTTACTTATGGTATAATCTAACAAACAATTCCAGTTTTGAAGGAAGAATTTTCTTTCAAATGTCTAGCTCCTAAAAAAATAAAATAATGAATTAAGAAATAAGCACCTTTATTATTATGTCACAATAGAAACACAAAATAGAGGGTTTTGAAAAATAATTTGGGTTTTGTTAAGAAGGAGTCTTTATTAAAATCCTTCTCATATACACTGCCCTTCCCAGATGATTTTTCCCTCTCTCTCTCCTTAACTTTAAATTTGTCTGCAGAAGACATCCGTTACTTAGAACAAGAAGTCGCACTGGGTGGCTTTGTTTTCCTCTTTCTGGGGGTCTTCTCAAGCAGGACAAGATGTGGATTTGGATAGTCAAGAACACAGAACATCGCAGAAAGGCAGGCTCATTTCTAGTTCTGTTAGAGACCTGGAGGAAGCTGCTGGGCCAGCGAGCCTGAGAGCTAGTCAAGGAGAAAAAAGTGGGTAATGGTGAAAGAGAGGGAATAGCTTCAGGAACACAGAGCTGTCTTTTCAGCCTTTTCTCTGACAGGAGAGGTAGCAGCAAGAGCTGGCAGGGCCAAAGATCTTTTTTGTCTTTCTCACTTGTTTGGCTTCAAACACCATTGCCTTTTTCTGCTAACTTTCCTGAAGTGTTAAGGGTACTGCTGTCAAATACATTGGTAACTTTCTTTACATACACAGACAAAAGCAGAAGTGTTTCTTCTCTTACAATCTAATGATATGAGAGCAGCAAGGACCATAAGCAACAATAAAATTCTATATAACACCACTGATGTAGCAGGAAGACAGGAGGATTTTTTTATTCACCATACCTTAAAAGGCTCATCTGACCTTTCCCATTACACTGTGGGAAGTGTAATGGGAATTGTTAAGGGCAATTCTATTTCTCTGTTCTGCAGAGGTTAACTGCTGTTCACTTCCTTCTGCTGTCACCCCTTTACTCCATAGGTGCTAACTATTCTTCTCTTAAGTGGTCTGGTAGATTACCATAATTATTCCCAGAGCAATTGTAAGTGTTATTTAGTCTGTATTTGTTGTGTCTTGTTAGACTTGATGAAAGAATTCTGTACATGTATGTGATTATGCAAGCACATGTGTAAACATTGTCAAAACATGACGGCTAAAAAGTACCAATGGCTAATAGAGATTGGTTTAATTATAGTATCTGCTGTTTGCAGTGTTTGCATATTGCCTGTCTACATATCCTTCTTCTTACCTCTTTGATCTCCTGTCTGCCATGATAGCATACAATAGCCTTTAAGATTTATATGCTTTACTGTGTTTTTTGTGACGAATTGTAAAGTGTTGTTACTTTTTTCCTTTATACCTTACATAAAGCAGTTGTCTTTGATTCTTCATCTTGTACAGTTTCCCCCTTTGATTTCCTCCAGCCACAGCACTGCAGTTCTCTGTTTCAAAGGAATTTTTATCGTATAATAAATATCCATGTGTGTTGAAGTATCGCATATCAGCACAGTGGAGGGTTTTTTCTTAACAATATTGCTAGAATGGTACAGCAGGACACAAGAGACATAAATGATCAATTAGTTACATAAACAATTTACAATTATAACAAGTCATTTTGAAAATGCATCTCTTATTTTTATACATCTCAAAAGAAGAATAATATAATGTATGTAAGCTATGTTATGAGATAATCACAGATAAGGTCATACTTCCATGTAAAATTGAAATAAGGCTGGATGAGGTATTGTTCTTTTTCCCCCAATAGAGATGGGAATAACTCCTATGAAAATAACTTTTTGTCAAATGAGAAACCAAATTGAAGAAAATATAAACATGAAAACTGATCTAGGCAAGTACACACCAGAATGTACACAGCTGGTCCTTTGCCAGAATAGAAAATTTGAAAGCATGACTGCACAATATTTGCGAGCACCGTAAAAATATCCCCAAGCCAGGACTCAGAGTACTGACGCAGTTGAGTTTTTGCTGTCAGTTTGCTGTGTCAGTTTGCCCAGGCTAAATTGCCAGGCTGAAAGGCAGACCATGCAGTCTAAACCCAGTAGGGTGTGGATGCCACCATACAGCTCCTGGGATCAGACAACTGTATCTACAAATTGCTGTTCCAGCCATGTTGTACTGTGGTTCCATGCTTAAAAGAAAAAAAAAAATAAGGAAAAACAAAAAAACCTGTAGTAAGACAAATAAAGATAGTGTGAGGAGAAAAATAGAGTTAGTGCTAAAGGGAGTTTTGTGGCCAACATATTGCAGCTTTGTTAATTATCCTAGAGTGGGAACAGCCTTGCCCTCCCAGCTATGGGTGTGATAAAGAGTGAGCTGGCTGGGAGGAGTCTTAGTTTCACTTGCAGTTTGGTTGGAGTCACTGTTGGAGTTAGATGGAGTCTTCTGCTGTGCTGTGAAGACCTAGGGACAGGAGTGCCGCCATCCCACGTGTGCCCAGCTAGGTGGTCTTCATGGGCCACGACACTTCCCCACTAGAGCCAACAGCACAGGACTATTTGGCTTCCTTTGGGGTGGCACAGGCTCACTGGTGGTATCAACTCGAGCATCCCTAAAAGGATGAGCAGTGATTTCAGCTCTGCTGTCCTGAAAAGGACAGGCAGTGGCAGCTCTTATAAGGAGGTGCTCCTAAGGAGAGGCAGGAGTCAGACTTCTTATCAGAGAGGCCTTTATTCCACACAGCTCCAGGGCAAAAAGCCCTTAACAAGGCACAGCACTCTCTTTTATACTGTAGCTAAGGGGTGGAGATTTCAGACAGACCTGAAGTATTTCACCCTTTCAGGTGAAGGGATTGAAACAGTAACCAATCAGGGAGAGGATTGAAAAGTAACCAATCAGGGAGACAGTACAAACAAGGAAGTAACTGGGCAACCAATAGCAACTGGGGACCTGGAATACATTAACTGGGGGTTATGTAACTTCTAATTGGCAGAACTTCTGGAAAAGTCCTTGGGGAGCCATTTTGTTTGCCTAACAACCATTATAGAACATAAGATAAAATATATAAAACTGTACAAAACATTGAACTAAACATCATCTGCCCTCCAAGGGAGTGCAGTCTCCCTTGTGGTAGCTTTCTGGGCTACCACAGAGAAGGTTATCCAAGGGAAAGATAAGGTACAGCTTTATACCAGAGACAGGATGGAGTGAGAAGGAAGAGAGAACTGACTGTCTGTTGGCATAAATGGACAGATGCTGAGAGCAGGTGAAGCTGTCTTTGGAGGGCAAGATAGAGCGTCTTAAATGAGAAGGTGTTGATGTGTGAAGCCTTCTGATTGATATGAAAGACTTATAATAAAGTCCTGATGCTTGAGCCCACTGAGAGATTTTAATGAAGTGCTTTGTGTGTTCTGATCATCTTGACAACCACAAGACTCCAATAAAACAAAATAGTAAACAGAGGCAGCCGGCAAGTTCAGCATTGAACTAGTGATTATTTGCTTGATACTCTTGATGTCATGGCTACTGTGTATCACTGCTTTGAGGAAATATCCAGACCTAGTTCAAAAGGGACATACACCTGCAGGTAAGGTTGGATGGATTTGATGGTTGTTCTTGAATACTTAATAAGTCTTTTCCAACCTTAACAATTCTATAGGGTTGTGCCAGGCCTTAAATATTCTTCTAACAAAACAAGTTTTGTATTGTCAGACACCTATCTTTGTTCCAAAGCAAAGTCAAAAATCTTTATGATTTCATCTTATACAAGCACAGAATCATTTTGGTTGTGAAATATCTCTAAGATCCTCAAGTCCAGCCTTTGACCACTCACTGCCTTTGCAACCAAACCAGACCCATAAGTGTCGCATCCAGTCATTTCTTAAACACCACCTTAAAAGTGTTTAAGAGGAGTATCAATTACTTGTTAATATAAATAAATGTTCATTGGTAAATGAGTATTATTGAGTGATGACTCCATCACTTCTCTGGATAGTCCAGTCCAATGTTTAACAATCCTTTCCATGATGAAATTCCTTCTAGCTTCCTCTGGTACAGCTTGTGTCTATGACCTCTCATCAATTGTTGCCTGGCAGAAAAGGCTGGTCCCCATCTGGCAGCAGCCTCCTTTGAAGTAATTGTTGAGAGTGATTAGGTCTGCCCTGAATCTTCTTTTCTCCAAGCTAAGAAACCAAGCTCCCTCAGCTGCTTGTCACAGGACTCATTAGACCCTTGGCCAGCAGCTCAATGCCTTTCTTGTAGTGAGGGGCCCAAAACTGAACCCAGGACTTGAGGTGTGGCCTCACCAGTGCCAAGTACAGAGGGACAATCTGTGCCCTGGTCCTGCTGGCCACACAATTGCTGACACAGGCAGGATGTCATTGACCTTCCTGGCCACCTGGGCAGAGCTGTCTCCTTTTCAGCCAACTGCCAACCAACATCCCCAAGTCTTTTTCTGCTGGGCCACCTTCTAGCCATTATTCCCCCTTAGCGTGAGATTGTTGTGAACAATGTGTAGGACCCTGACCTTGTTGAACTTTGTACTGTTGGCCTTGGTCCATTGATCCAGCCTGTCCAGATCTCTAGGCAGATACTTCCCGCCCTGCAACAGATCAACAGTCGCACCCAACTTAGTTTCATTGGCAAACTTACAGAGATTTCACTCAACCCCTTTGTCTAGATCATCAATAACGATGTTAAGCAGGACTGGGCCTGGTACTGAGCCTGGGGAACAACACTCGTGACTGTCCACCAAGGGGATGTGTCACCATTGTCCATCGCTTTCTGGGCACAGCCATCCAGCCAGTTTTTAACCCAGCAAAGAGTGCACGTGTCAAAGCAGGGGGCTGCCAGTTTCTCCAGAAGAATGTAGTCCAAGTATCAAAGGCTTTGGTAAAGTCCAGGTGGACTATAGTCACAGTCTTTACCTCATCCACATGGCATGTCACCTGGTCAGAAAAGGAGGTTACGCTGGTCAGGCAGGACCTGCCTTTCCTAAACCCATGCTGGCTGAGCCTGATTCGTTGTTTGTCCTGTTGTAATATGTGATCACTTATTGGCTGGAATCCTCCTTTTGAACAGGTGAACCCCATCTGTCTCCAGCAAACCTGGGGCCGCATAATTCACCCCATGTTTGAGAAATCCAATTTTCCACCAGCAGCAACAATCTTTAAGCCATATGTTGATTGCATGGGTTCTCTTGTGACCTTTTGACATTCTTCCCTGCTACCAAAGGAATTGAGGAAAACATCGCCTGTGCTCCTGACCCTTGGACCACTCTACCCAGTGCCCTGAAGCCCTGCCTTTTTGATTCCTCTAGGACTTGTCTCATCACCCTTCTTGTTGTCAACCTAGACAACCAACAATGAATTTGTCCAGAGAGTTTCTTTCCTGGGCCCCAGGGAAGCAGATTTCCCTGTGGGACTGGTCCAGTTTGCATACAGAACCCTCAGTTCCCCTCATAGTTAAATTTCCTGCTACAATGATCCTTTCTTTCTTAACACCTGGAGTTGTTATCCATCTGGTTGACTTACTTGTTCTGGTCAATGCTCCAGATAAACTTGCATCTCCAGTGTCATTTGCCTGACCCTCAATTTCCAAAGCGTCATACCTATTTTGTAGGGGCACTTGGGAAGGTGAGGGAGGCTAGAAAAGCATAGAGAGTTTCATATTATGATACAATCCAAATAAGTTGCAGAGCTGGAATTCTTCTGTTTAACCTTTAATATATATATATAATATTCAATGAGTTTAAAAATAATTACTGCAGACAAACTAGACCTCACATTCTAGAAAAGTAGCTTTTATCTGGAGTGTACACCATCCTTCCTGTAACAGCAAAAGTTTAGCAGTGTTCTAATACATTTTTAAATGAAAAATTTTGATTTTGTTTTCCTATTGAGTGAGGCCTCAATATTGCTGTCAGGAAAGGAGAGAGAAGTATCCTAATGGGAGATTTTTTTAGACTGACAGGACCTCATAAATTTATACTGTTATTCATAAACTGTTCAAGAAATTGCATCTCCTAGAAATTTTATAGAAAATACTTTTGAGTTATAAAAACAACAGTAGAAAATAGGAATGATAGGATCCCCTCTCCACTGATCCACAGAGAATAGGTTCTTAAAGTCCTCAACTGCAAAGTCATGGATTTTCATTTCAAGGTTTTAACACAGGAGGTCTCCAGTTTGATCCTTATGTGTCACCCTAGCCTAAGGCTGTCATTTGTAAAAGTGTACAAAGCAATGCAGAAAAAAATGCAGCTTGAAGAAAAAACAAGTCAATTTTTTTTTTTTCAGAGAAAAACACAACTGTAATAAGTCATGAAGAATTAATATTAATTTACAACTATGTGGAAACAAAACAGAGAAATCATGCCTGAGGCGATGACCCTCCAGATGCACTGTTGATTTTCAGAGATGTTTTTCTTCCTGAGCTCTGTCAAGATATTAGAAAAAAAGATTATTTATTTATTTTGCTTTTATATAAGAGATATTTCTAGTGATTTCAGGGAAAATGATTGGTATTGTTTCATTCCTTGACTTAAGTTTATGGGCAGTTTTTTTCCCTCCCGTTCTTCTCCAGGATTTTGTCATTTTTGAACCACTGAGAGTCCTCAGACCACTAGAAAGTTATTTCTTTTCTTTGAAAAGATACGCACACATAAGCAAAACTGTTCCAGCAAACAGGCTCATTTATATTTTATGTTTTGTGGTTCTTCATGGATCCGATTCTGAAGTAATCCTGCCTTGTTTGGCTCTTCTGCCTCTCTTTGGCAATTTCCTGTTTTGACATGTATTATAACTACATCAGTGTATTGATTTGCAGAATATCTCTCCTATTTGGAGATGCATACTCATTACTTGCTTCTTGCAGCCATGATGATGGCTGGAATTTCAAACATTAGATCTTCTTTGAAGACTGGAGGAAAAGTAAACTATCATCAGAGCTGAAATATTTTTCTGGTCAAATGAGTATTATTAAGATGTATGAGGTGTAACGTGACAAATCATCCAGAATACATTTTTCAGCAGTAGAAGCTAATTACACTGATCCTTCAAGTGAGCCTCAAGATTCCTAGAGAGAGTACTTTTCATTGTTTTTCACTGGATGACTTTCTGTAAGAAACCCTTAAACTTGATATTAAAGTAATGCTTCATAAGATCCATTGTATTGGATAATAAATAAGAGGAAAATTCTGGTGGTCCTAGGAGGTGGGATTTTATTAAGATGATTATTTGGAGAGATACTGCAGCTGTAGTGAGAATTGCAGCTTTGGACAGGGTGACTAGCTGCTGCTGCTGCTTATTCTATACTTTTGCCTGTTATTACCTGTTCCCCATTTTTTGAGTGCCATTCAATTTGGCTTGCTAGAAGAGATCAGTTTAATTAAATGGAGTCTGTTGCTCCAATTTCAAGACCAGTTTTCATACATTAAAATTTTGCGAAATTTAAAAACATTTGGAACAAAGTTTTGCAACTGATTTCTCTGAATACTTTTTACTTACAGAAAAATACAGTTTTATTTTCCCTCAAAACCAGATTAGAAGAATTTCTAGAACTCACTTGATTTTCCATGTTTTTTGATACTCACTTTTTTTTTCCAAATTTTGTAACATTTACATTGAGATTATTTCTGTATTTTCCTCTGCAGTAAATAACCCTTGTACTGATTGCAAGATCCATGCTGTACTCTATGTGAAGCATGAAGCCTATGAAAAAAAATAATTATAAATAAGTTTTGAGTGTCTATCTACACAAAAGAGTTGCACAATGAAATTACGGAAACAACTTCAAATCGGTCAATTCTTATCACTTCAATAACTGTTTTTGTACCAACTTTGATGGGGTGTGATGGTTTCTGGGGAAGCCTGCATATATTTTTAATATGCACTTGATAACTACAAAGATCTATAATATCTATAATGGGAAATGGGTGTATTTGTCATTGCTTTTGAAACCTGGCTATCACTTACCCAGACCCTATAGAAGGAATTCACATGATCTACTTTTAAACTTTCATGATGTAAATATTTCTATCTGGTCACTATATGGCCCTTTGGTAGTTGTTGCTTAGTAGAGACAAGTCACTTATGGATATGTTTTATCTACTTTAGATGCCCATTTTGACATGAAAATAATATTTTTTAGGAAGTGCATACTTTTTCTCTATTAACTTGAAATAAAGTTTAGGATGACTAACTCAGCATATAAGTCTGCAGTTTGTACACTTGATACAAAGTCCACTAAAGGAAACTTATGCATTGTCTTTACACTTAATAATCTCGTTGCACAGACCTGCCTTGGAACAAGTTCTGTCTTTCTTGCTTGCTTCTGTGATATCCAGAATGATGCAGTTATTTATGCATCCAATTCTATAATTAGCTTCAGTGTTTCTCCCTCTTTTATGTTTGCTGCTGATTGTGAAAGGAGGTAGTAAGCACTCATTTACTAATTGTCTCTTATTAATAGCCAATCCTATTAGTGAAGGAAAACAAGCATTTCCCTTCCTCAGTTTTTTCATTTTCATTTCCTCCTCATTAATGCATTGCTCTTGTCACTCAAGGAAGATCTCCAGATAAGAGTTAAAACCACAGAACTCCAGGAGTGTCTTTCTTGTTTTGCAGAAATCTCTTCACTTTGCCATATGCAGTCCTAGATATAAAATGTTTGGCAAGGATGAGATGTGATTTTTAATTTTTTTTCCTTGAGGCTCACTATAAGAAAGCAAAATCTGGAGTAAACAGCAAGCACAAATTCTGTTTTCATTTGAAACTGAGAGAGCTTAGCACTTCTGAATTGTTTCAGGTCTGCTACATTTCAAACTTAGCTGCTCTCCCTTCTGTATAGAGTAGCATACTTATATTAGGATCTATATCTTTAAAGTCTTGAAAACTGTTCTGAATCTCATTACAGTAAAGGAGACAATGCAGTACTTTGAAACTGTAGTTCAGTTTCTATGAAATCCCAAAATATTCTTATTTCAAATCTGGAGCTGAGACTGAGTAGAGGAAGATATATGACAAACACAAAAATTACTTCAGCCCTCCAAAAGCCTGTATTAGACCAGAGAGCTATAATTGGGTCACTGATAACCAGTCATGGAGTAATACTCGTGCAGGTAGGGTTTCAGTCTTAGAGGGATTTCTGCACCTGAGAAGGCACTGGCACCTCAGTCTTCTTGGAAAGGTCATCTGGGGCTTAATTGCAGTCATATAATGACCTTTTTTTCCCGCTGTCACGTTTTGCTGCACCCTCTTCGAAGTAGGTAGCAAAAATATTTTTTCTCACATTTTACAGAATGCTGCTGCAGTAGAGACACCACTCCTGCCTTGAGACAAGATAATCTGTGCAAGCAGAAGAGGAACTTAGAAATTTTACAGTCAGGGAGGGAAAGACAATTTTGCGTATTCGCACAGGTTTCTGTAGAAAGAAAATATATATAGTGAAGTGCTGATCAGCTGAGTTTGCTGGCTAGATGGTCACTAAAGCTTGGCTCAGAAAATGGGTTGACAACAACTGCTTTCATTAGAGACTTCTTGCCTCTGGTAAATATTTCAGTTTGAACACAAAATCTTTTACAACAAAGGTTATTTTATTCATGGTATTTAAATCCATTCCACATTTTAGTGGATTTTTAGTGGCAAGCTAGTAAAGTTGCAAGTGATACAAAATGAAAGCTATGATAGATATTATTTTGTTTCTTTTTTTTTTTGGTTGTTTTTGTTTTTGGTTGGTTTTTTTTTTTGATAGACATAAGCCTAGATATTGAGGAGATTTTAGCATGTATTCCAGCAAGGGATAGACTCCTCTGAATAGAAAGGGACTAATTAGGTTAAAAGGGTTGCTTTAATGCCATATTTTAAATCAATAAATTAAAGTCATGAGATTCACACAAATAATATTAATGAAGATTTTTTTTTGAGACTTTTAGATCCTGCATACTCCCTTTGCATCTGCAACAACATAATTGGAATGGGGACTTATTTAGCACTAATTTAATGGAGCTGATTATTATTTCAACATATGAGTTGTTCATCACAGTAGGGAGGTCCAACGTAGCATAAAGTGGGACCAAATAAAGTTCCAGGATCAGGATACTCATGTTAGGTCTACTCCAAAATGTTAATGCAATATTTATCAGAACTTACAGTGAAGGCAAAAAGTATTCACCTGAGGAGTTAATTTACTATTTTTTCCATATTGTTTAAGTAATATAATAAATACAGGGATAATTTATCTCTAATTTCAATGGCTGTTATCTAGAGGATCTTTTTATTACTTTATGAGAAATGTCAAGAGTGCGTATAAATCTACTGTACAGAAAACCTATTAGAGCCACATTCTTAATATATAAGCTCACCGCCTATATAGATAGTGAAACAAGAACAGTAAAAATGCAGTTCCCCCTGTTTCTTCTTAAACCCACTGTCTTTCACAGAAAACAAAGGGATTCAGATTTTGACTGCACATTAGGTCTTTCCTGTTTCTTGATTTGAGTTTCTTTCTTTGGGCCTGAGAGGCAAATCTTCTTTGGTCCTCATTCTGCTGGAAATACATACTGAAAACCTGTGAAATGATGTTCCTTTGACCATTTAAAGCCCTAGAAAAGACTCCAACAATTTCATTATTCTTGGGACAGTGGGCTGATTGACTGTAAGAGTAGTAACATTTCACACTGTTACAGGGAATTTTAAGGGATCACTTTGCTTAGATGCCAGTAGATTTTAGCTGTATCATCTAAACTTTGTAGAAACAGAATAGAGTCAGAATACATTTGAATGAAGTCCTGAGATAAACTCTTCCATGCTTCAGTTTCTGATATGAGTAGAAAACCTGTAAATAAAATACAATGAAGTGAATGTAATATAATAACAACAATGCATGGCAATCAAAAATATTCCATAGTATAAACAGCGAGATTCTCCTGGAAATGGATTGAGAAATGCATCCCATTTGAGTTTCTGCACAGCTTTCGTTAACCTCCATTAAAAAAGCAGCAAGCACCCCACAAATACCATAAACATGACAACGAGGCTGCCCTTTTCTAATTCTATGAACTTATTTCAATCTGCTATGTTGATTTAAAAAAATATTTGTACACCAGCACAGTAGCAATTTGTCACTATAACTTCTGAAAAAGATAAAAATCATGGTGGTCCAATTTACTGATAAAAGAATAACCATTTTTTTGTGTGTCCAGTGGTACATTTTTTCTTTTATTACTGAAACTTGCTTGTAAAATTTTGTATCTATTATCATCTCTTTCTACAAAAAAGTGTCGAGTGTCAGTAAACAGCAGAAAATAATATGTCTCCAGTGAGTGGTTTCATAAACCTTAAATTCATTGAGATGTTTGATTTGTTTCCCTTCCTTTCCCTTTGAAATACGGTACTTTATGGGTGGAGATTCTTGCTTTCATTGAATTTTTAAAATTTTCCTTGTCAAATAATGCATAAAATTGATTTTCAGGTTTCTCTTCCATTTTTTTCTTAATCTCTAACACAAAAATACTTGACCTATGACCTAGGTGCTGTCCATGGCTCCCAGGACAATCCATTTCATTCTGGTTTTGGCATTGCATGCTTGACTTCCAGCTCACATTTTTGGGTCCTGTGTTCAGTGTTGTAGCTGGTAGGTGTTTGGGCACAGAGTGACAGAGGGTGGGACATCCACAATACCAGTCACACACTTCCTCATGAACTTCTCTAGTATTTGCTTTTCTGCTTCAGGAATTTTATCCAACACAGGAAAGGAGCTAAGAAAAGTAGAATGTGCATAAAAGTTGGATGTATAGTGTAGATGCTGAATACCCTGTAATTCTGTAGAGTGGCAGAGCAGAACTTGGACTCCTGATCAGAGAAATAGATATCAAGTGGTGTCAGGGGGCACAAAACACCACAGACTCTATTTCTTACTTTGTTTATAAAGCATAAGGACCAGTCTTGTTAAATTATTCCTCACTCAGAAAAATAAGAAGATAATATAAAATATTTTGTTTTTTGCTTTCAGTTTTTGCAGGTCTCACAACATTTAGCTATTTTCTAAAGCTGTGTCATAATTTTTCACTTGCAGTCTGCTTGTTTTATTATGTTGCTTGCTGTAAAAGGAAAGACAGAAAAGAAAATAAATCTTCAGAAACAGAATGGAAAATGATAGGCAGATTTTTTTATTGTCTTACATCACATGACTTTAAGTGTTTCTGTCTGGTCTCAGATATGATTTCTGAATGTGTGTGACATATACATCTTCCTTTCTAGGCATATTCCAATCTATGTTTTTAGAGTTGCTTCACTTCTACTTTCTGAATGCTCCTAGTGCATACCATTTTCACTGCCTTTCCTGCAATAATTCTACAATTAAAATGTTTTTTTAAGTTGTATGGGCTCCACTATGGTAAGTTTTTAATCATGTCATTATTGTCTGCTCTTTTCACAGTTTCCTCTTTATTCCTTTTATTTTTTCACCTCACTCTATTGTAATCCATCAGTACTGCTGTCTTTCTCCCCATCCTATTCCACTATTTCAAGCCATTTTTCTTTCTCTCTCCCAGCAAAGTGTATAAAACATAATTTGTCTTATCTATCTCTTACCAAAAAAAAAAATATTTTCAGTCTTTCACTGGAAATAGATTCCCCATGTCAGGGCATTTTCTTTTGTAATCTTTTTTCTTCTCACTCAAGAAAGCCTCACTACATGCAAGGACTATGTGAGGAAAAAATTATGAGCAAGGTCAGGCAGTCAATGCTTTGTGATATTCTTGGAATGCATATATTTTTGTTCTCATACCTCATTTAAGTTTTATATTAATACACTGTATATTAATACATCCCAGGTACTCATGTATTAACAAAGCTCATTAGGTGTCCTTATGGCAATTTATCACAGGGATACAGTGGGAAAGAAAAGGAAAATGAATTTTGCAGCAGTGAAGACACAAAATAAGAATCCGATACAATCTGCAGCAGTTCTGAAAGTGAAGGAGTTATTATTACCCCTCTTTTACTTATGATATGTGTTCTGGAGAAGTGACTTGATTTGCAAAAGGTCACACAGCAGTCTGGTTGAGATGAAGCCTTGTCTTTCTGACTGTTGTCAACACAAAAAAAACCCCAAAACTTTGATAATGAAAGCTCATTTTAGTGTACATAAAATTTGTTAATAATATATTGTAAAACCATTGTTCAGTCAAGCTCTGCTAGAAATGCTTGCTAGTAAGTTTGCAAGTTAGTATTTAGCACCACTGTCAGATACATTAGTTTTTCACTTTGTAGTAAAAAGAGATGTCATACCACTGTTCTTCTCACATTCAATCTCTAACAGATGACAGATATTGAAATGACGGAAAAATAAATAGAAATTAATATGAATATTTTAAATAAAAAGATCAATGTGTTTAACCTGATTTAAAATCAAAGGACTGAAAATTAATTCTGAAAGTCAAACACTTTGAACCTTTCCTTTGATGTTCTATGTCAGTCTTTGTCAGTTTTGTAAGTCGAGTAGGCATTCCACTACATTTACATAGGAGGATGTTGTTCAAAACTGCTGTTTATTTCCTGTGTATTTCTCATATGATTTTTTCTAAGTACTGAACTAATAGTTCTGAACTAAGATCTAAGTAGAAGAAGACTAATAACTAATCTGATTGTGAAGGAATATCAATAAACCAACATTTACCCAATAATTGATTTTTTGTAATTTATTTTCTTAACTATTCAATTTCTTTTAAGTGATGTGTAGGCATTAAAAACACTATAAATGAAATCCTGAGGCATGTTTGTGGGAGGATTCTAGTTTTGGAACATGAAAGCAACTACAAATATCTATATATCACTTAATAGTTCCCAATGTTAAAATTAGATTAATGAATTTCCTAATCAGGGTTAAGGCATTTGATTGCAAAAGGAAAATTTAGAAGGATAGAGCCCTAAAAATAGTCTTCCATGTTGAACTAATTTTATAAACCTAAATGCTTGGATTACTGAATTTTAAAAAGGTTTTGCATGACATATGCTGCTTAAAATCTTTGCAAGATTAAATAGTAAACTGGTTTTTTAGATATACTGCCTTCCACATGGATATTTTTCTTTTAAATTTCTATTTAAGTTAAAATTTGAAGAAAAAATGCCTGAAATACATCTTATCTCTTTGCCATACTCCACAACTCCTTTTGGATTTCAAACAGATTTAAAAGATAGGTGGCAAAATATTACATAGCTACATAACCTTTCAGTAAAGCTCTTGTAATGTAAATTTGACCTTGGGTTTATCTGGAATCCACATAATGAAAGCTAGAGGTTCTGTGCAAGAGAATAATGAAAACTAAAGAAAGTGAATATAATCCAGGTATAGTTCATAATGGAATTGTACCAAGGCAAATGCTTTGCCATGGTGTGAGTTTAAAACCTCAAATCAAGAGAAGGTCATTTAATAGTTCTAGACATTCCCTAAAAATATTGAAACTTCTATGGATGATTAAGTGAAACACATGATTTTGTGATTTCTTCTTCTATTCAAAGATATTTTTAGTTCTAGTTAAATGCTACTTGAAATATTCTCTTCTATAAATTTTATTAAACTTATATGACTTTAAGTTTCTTAACAAACTGGAAGACTATGAAAAATGTGCTTAAATTTGTTCCAGAAGCAGCTCTATAAAATCAATTTCTTTAAATTTATACATTCCTTTTTGCATCATTGTACTTTGCAGAAAAGAGATAAAATATGTTATTCATGTTCTCTTCATATGTTCCTGTACTCTCTGTACATATGTATTTTTACATATGTGTGTGTTTTTTAAAAAGTTTAAATATTTTGGTTTTGGTAAGTAAGAATCAATTCTCATATATATGCTATCCATATTAATATAACCCATATCCATTTATTTTAAAAATTGCAGTAAAGTATTTTGTAAAATAAAATGGGTGACTAGCACATACTCATTATTATTTACTAATATTATTATTTTCCAGTGGTAAAGATACCATTCAGGAAATTCAAAATTTAATGAAACTGATTCAGGTGGAATCACAGGTCACGTTGGGTTTTAAGTGAAATCCTATTTATTTCATTAATAAACACAAATACATGAGGAAGTTCACGGTGTGCATTAACTGCAGAGGACTTTGAAATAGGAGGAAATTGCTTAATTTATTTTAATTTTATTTTAATTAATTAAGTGCAATTTACAATTATTTTTGTATGTCACTTATGTTGTATTCTTGGAGAAATGCAGTCTGTGTTATCCCTCAGTGTGATTACCTAACAGAAAGAAAGTTTATTACTGAAGTAAGGCAGCTTGAGAGCAGGTAACCTTGGATATGCTGGTATATCAGATATACTAGAGTCTGAATCAAGAAATAAAAATAAACAAAAGAGGAAGTACCAATGGATGAGCTGAAGAATTTCAGTCCATGAAGTTATATCTGATAATTATAGCTTCATTAACAAAATAAGACAAGAATATTGTAATCAGTTTTATTAGGAAATTTGATGACAAGAAGAATAGGTATATTTTAATTTAATATTTCTGGAGTTTAAAAAAAAAGATAAAAAAACCAATGAAAACCACTGTATAGCATATTAGTTTCAGATTTTTGTAAATAAATTAACAATGACTAATCTGGATGGGGTTTTGAGTTACCTGGCCTGAAGGAAGACATCCTGCCCATTGCAGGGGCATTGAAACCAGATGATCTTTAAGATCCCTCCTGAGCCAAGTCACTGTCTCATTCTATGAAATAATTTATATCAATTTCTGAAAACTCATTGAAGCCCAGAAAGCAAACCATATCCAGGGCTGAAAAGCAACACGATTGACAGATCAAGGGAGGCAATTGTCCCCTGCTACTCTGCCCTTTTATGAGATCCCACCTGGAAAACTGCGTCCAGGTCTGGGGCCTCCAACAGGAGAAGGATGTGGATGTGCCAGAGCAGGTCCAGAGGAGGGCCATGAAGATTATCAGAGGGCTGGAGCAACCTCACACGGAAGGCTGCATCAGTGCCAGTTCCAATAATGGTGTATTGGCAGTTTCACTAGCTGTTGCTAAATCACCCAAGAATTGAAACAACGAATGTGGGAAGTCCTAGCAGGGTTCATATTTGAATTATTGAAATAGCTTTTTCCAGAAAGAGTGTTTTCCCTTTCCATGTAACATAGGTTATGATGCAGTGGGAATGTTCATAATTTGGCATGGGTGCTCTGGAGATGTTTATACAGTTGCTGCACCAATTGTCACCTAAAAAATCTGTCATTAGATTTCATATAAGACTTTTTTAATGGACTGGCTTTTGGTATTGATTCTCTTGTGCATTTTTTTTTTTTGATGGAGGGGAGCTAAACCTGCATTTAAACATGACAGCTTTCCCAAAAGACACAAGAAACTGTAAATGACCTGTTAGGAAAGTATGGATATTTGTCTTGTGAAACACTTCAGCTTTTTTAGAGTAAAACAAGGTTAGCGCATATATGAGACTTTATATAAATTTGGAAAAATATAAATCCATATGCTTTCTAAGAAGAGACACTTTATTACAGCAAAGAAAAATGTGTTGATCTACACTGCAGTGATTAAACCATTTGTCAAATACTGTTACTATTTGTCATAACATTTACAGGTCACACAAAAAAGTTTTCATCTCCCAATAGAATCAGGTATGTGAAATAGAATTTATCCCCCTAAATTCAGGAGACTGATTGGAATGATTAAATTTGTCAAATTATATTAAACTTTCCCAAATTCTTTCCCTTTGTTCCACCTTCCAAAATACAATATTATTGCCAACCCTTCCCCCCCACCCCCAAAAAAGAAAAAAAAAACAACAAAAAAAACCACCCCAAAACAATAGAATAATCATATAGTTATGGAATATCCTGAGTTGGAACAGACCCACAAAGATCAATGAAGTCCAACTCCTTGCCCTGCACTGCGCCATCCCCAAGAGTCATGCCCTGAGAGAACTGTCCAAAGGTTTCTTGAACTCTGTCAGGCTTGCTGCTGTGACCTATTCCAGTGCCCAACCGCCCTCTGGGTTAAAAGCTTTTTCCTGATGTCCAACCTAAACCTCCCCACAGGCCCTTCCATAGGATACTGTCTCTGATCACCACAGAGAACAATGCCTCCGCCCTCTCTTCCCCTCAGGAAAGCCACTAAACAAGGTATCTGTTCAGTAGAGCTGATTGTATTGCATTTTTCAGGACAACATGGATATTGCTCATACTCTTCCTCTTTCAGTAGCTTCACTTTGTGAAGTCAGTAGAAAGAGAAGCAGGCATGTTAAAAGTAGGGACCACTCACCTAAATCACTAAATTAGCTGCATCACACCAACCTCGAACCTCTGTATCTTTCAGCAGAAGGAATTAGAAAGCCAGGGTGATGAATCTTGGTGCTTAACTTTCTGGCACTGCAGTATCAAGTGTCACAAAAATCTGAAATTCATTGTTGTATTTAAACTGTGACCTTTGGAAAGTCAAATGTTCTTGCAGTCTCTGCTGCTGAGTGTATGAGTGTAAGCTCTCTGAAGAAAATGTGGTTGCCTGTAGTTCAGGGTGAAACTTGACCTCTAGTTTTACAGTGACAAGCTTGATACTCAGTTCAGAAATTCTCCTGTGAGATTTCTGGATTGGTTATCTTGTTGGCTTTAGCAACAAGCAAATTGATTTCTTCAGAAAAATAAAAAATAGCTTTTTGTCTAACATACTAGAGTAGCAAAATACCAGATATTTTATAAGAATAAGAAATGTGCTTTATATTGAAGCAAACCAAAACAAAGTGTTCTACTGATGTGCAAAATATATGCCTGATGAAAATAATTAAGAGATCTGAAATATTATGGAATACAAAATGCTGAAGCATTACAATCTATTGTGGTGCTTGCTCCCCTATTTTACTACTATTCCTCAAAAAAAAAAAAAAAAGCAAATATAAGTTAAAAAAGTAAAAAAAGTTCCTGATATGTTATACCTGTGCTCCGTGTTACCTCAGACGATGACTGAATCTGTATAAAGTAATAACTGTGGAAAATTATCTAGCATGTTTGCTAAATTTGAGGAGTATAAACATGAACATTTATCATTTTTGGCAACAGACACTGCATGAACATCCAAAACCTGTAAGGCACTAAGGCTTTGAAGACTAAGAGCAATCAGTACACAACTTCAGTGGGATACTTAGCTATCTGTAGACATTTCAGTGTGCACATGTTTCTCTAACGGATATGAGCTTTTATTTTTCCCAATCAGGAGTAATTTTGAATCCTGCTTTGGGATCTCTTGTTGTTTTATTGAGGCAGGGAGGGGGGAGGTTGTTTGTTGGCTTGGTTTGTTTTTGGTTTTTTGTTTTTTTTTTTTCCAGTTAATTCAGCTACATAATTTTAGGTGTATGCTTTAAAACCATTTGTGCTTTAGTGGTGCCTATTTTCCCTAATAGCTGTAAAAGTAACCTGGGGTACTAGTCAGATGTCACAATCTGCATATGATCAGTGAATTTCCAACAGAATTTTAGGTAAACAGATACATGAGCTTATTCAAGGAAATTTGTTTCCTTTTCCTTCCTCTCTTTTACCCTGTGAAAGACCAGTGCCCAGAAATCCTAGACAGTTAAGTGTAGTGTGTACAGACCAATTCTTTATCATATTTGCAAACTCGGATTAATAATAACCAAACCATACCAGCATGGTGATCATTCTGTGCATTCACAGTGAAATCAGCACATCTCGGACATTCTAGAACTACTGTCTTTTCACCGAGGAATTGTCCATGCACAGTACCCCTCTCTGAAGTATCCAGCTTCTACAGCTTTTGTAACCATGTAATATGGTCAGTTTGGATTTCATGAAGGAGATCTGTGGAATTTTCTACCATATGGATAAAAGACAATGTATTTTCTTTGCCTTTTGGAATTATGTTTTATTATGTCCTTTGCTCCAGATGCTAAGACACCCACAAGAATACACTTTTCTTCCAAGTTTTTTCAGTATGAGTCAGAGTATAATGATGACAAAGAATCAGTCTGCAAAGAAAAAAAATGTCATAGCAAGCAAAATTTATGCTTTAATCAGCATCTCCTTCATCTGCTGTGATTCACACATTTTGTTTCTGCAAAGTGCAAAGCAGTTTTACTGTAAAATAAAATGACTGTTTCTCACTAGCTAAAAAACAAGTGTAGAAGCAATGCCGAAAAGGGTTCCTCCCATTCCCTAGGTATTTCATTACACCAGACAAACAACACAAAATAGAAGTAAAGGTGAAAGAAATGCTTATAAGCTTCCCTTCTTTCCTTCAGATAACAATGATTCTGTGTAGGTTCTATAATAATTCTCTGCCTCATGGCTGATTCCCTCTGACTTGCAATGCTGTTCTATCTTAAAACGTGTTCAAGGAAGTTAACAGGAAACCAGGCCTTCTGTTTGACATATGAGTTAAAGCAAAAACACAAGACTGAGGCAATCTGGTTTTCCATATATTCAGACAGTTGAAAAATTAATATGATATTAAAATGAGATCATGTGTGGGGTTTTTTTTCCCGGGATCTGCAGAAAAGCAGCTTTTGCAACACAAATAGGTTAGAAGTTTTCTGCCTTTCTGTTTTCTACTGCTTGCATACAGGTAAAATGCTTCCTATGACAAATAATACCCTGTTAGCATCAATACTCTCCATCCAGCTTGGTTTAGTAGGTCTGGGCCCATTGCAGACAAGGGTAAGTTGAACATGCAAGGAATGAAGGCATATAATATCTGTGAGAAACTATGCCCTTTCTTTTACCAGCCTGAAAACTGTTTTGAAAAAAATTCAGCTAAAAATCATGGTTTTTTCAGATTGATTGAGGATGATTGGCAGTATGATGGATTAGTATGTAGAAGATAATTAGGCTTTCTGCAATGCTATTTTAAGTGTTTAAATCCTGGTTTATTAATCTAGAATTGTAGGTAGGTTCACTCTTGCCTTTAGAGTGTTGCAGTTAAAGGAGGGAGGGAGGAGTCAATAAAGCTCTGTAGGTATAAATCCATAAAGATGACAAGATAGTAAAATAATGATAGTATCTAGTGGCTACAGTTAATAATAATGACACTCATAATAACCTTTATATTTCTTAAAGTGAAAAAAAAGCTACATGTAGCATGAAGCTCATCTTTGTAATTGTCAGTTAAGGAGGTTAAGACAGGTATTGAGCCATGTCTTTCTTATTTTCCATCCAAATGGATAATTATATCCGGAGAAATATATAGGAACTAGGGTTAAGATTTAAAGAGAAGTTTTAAAGCAGATTGTGATTTTTTTTTTAATCTAACTGTGGAATAATGATATTTCCTATGACAACAACTGCCATGAGGATTCCTCATTAATCTGAAAGATATTACCAAGTGGTAGGTAATAAGGACAGTCAATCTTTTACTAAAATGGACTAAAGCTGAGTTATTGTCCAACTGGCATATAACTCCTTCAAAGGTAGAATTCAGAGTATGTTATCTATAATGGGACAGTCAAACTATTATTCTCAAATACTGGAATTTCAGTTTTTATGTATATTTCATCCTTAGGAACATGGGAAGCACCCTACTGTGCACTGATCTCTCACAAAGCTGGTTGAGGTATTCAGCAATACTGGCTCCTCCAAGGAAGGCAATATTCCAAAACATACACAAGAAATTGTATTGGTTTCAGGGGAGGGTTGAGAGGATTAATATGTAAGAAATAAAGGGAAAAAACGGTTTAAGTTCTCTTCAAACAGTTACTTTAACCTGAGGCTTTAAACCCTGTGGCAGAATGCCAGATATTAACACTAGCAAAATGCAAATCAGCTCAAAGAAATTTTGATAAGCTCCTAAAATTGCACCTGTCTCACTTGTATTTTATCTCAATCATAGCACCTCAAACAAATCATCTGGCAATGCAAACACCTTTAAGATTTTCTGAGCAACAACATTTACGTGAAGGTCACAAACAGTTTTAAACTATCGTAATTACAGGTATTACCAAAGTACAGAAATACTAAGAAACTTCTCTCTGTTTACTTCTGTGTTATATAGACCCACAGGGGCACAGAAAAAAACTCACATTTAAACAGTTTTCAGTCTAATTTACTTTTAATCAGAACCAGGGAAAGGAAAGGAAAGCTATTATTTTCCTTTTCTGTGCACAGGTGGTACATTTTGTGATATAGTGATTTGGAAAGGATGGAAAAACACTTCAAAACTTAGCTTAGTGATGAAGGATTTTGTCAGTAGGTGGGATGTAGGAGACAAATAAAAAGCACTTCCACACAGGCGGAGAATGTCTTGGGATACAAAGCATTATTGAGATTCAGTACTGCCTTCTGATCCATAGGAAAATTCAGGAAAGGCATTGCAATGCTAATTGTCCTTTACAGCAGTTTGTTTTTGGTGGTCTCAAAGGTACCTTTGAGCTAATCAACCCCTTCACACTTCTGCTGCATCTGCTGCTTCATTCATGCCTGCTAGAGGTGCAGCACTGAATTCCACATTTATGCTTGCAAGGTCAACAGAGTTGTTATCATGCAGCCAGTTCATTAGGCACTTGTAAAATCTATTTCAGAATTTAATTCAAAGTAAATTCACTAAATACAAAAGATTGAGGGGGAGAGGGAGACGTATAGAGAAAAGCTGGCCTTATGAAAAATTATGTGTTGTCATGCTGTGGGGCAAAGCTGCTTGCAAGTGCATCTGGCCATCAGCTACGGGTGATAGCCTCTAAAAATGGAGAGGCCAAATTAAGAATAAGAGTACATTTACATAAATCCATTACTAGCCAAGAAATATATTGCAAATATTTTTAAATCTGATGCAGTTTGTTGAAACCAGAAAAAGAAATTATGATTTTCAGTTTATTTATCTATATTTATTTGACAACCCTGAAATATTTTCTTATATCACAAAACACATTTAAGCAGAGTTGTGAAACATTTTCAGACTTATCTTCTTTTTAAAATCTTTCTCATTGAAACTATGCATTCCCAATAATTCAAAAATTATTAATTTTAGTAAGATATGCAAAGTTAATATTTGGGGGAACTTGAAATAAATCATTCACAATGAAATTTCAGCTTAATATTAATAAACTGTGGAGGAAAAAAAAGTCTTTTGAAAGGATCACATTGTCTTTGTTAGATTTTGAACAGATTCCTGAATAGATTGCATGAAGTTAAATATCTCCTTTCTGAATAAAACCTTTCAGTTGATTTGGCTGACTGAGAAGACTAAATTACTTTCACTCATGAAAATACTTCATCTTAGACTTTTCTAAACGACTACCAATATTGCATTCTCTAAGAAGTGCATTTATAACAGAATACTGTTTTAGGAATATTTTTTATGCTACTTACAGACTCAGAACAGCTTGCTAGCATTATCTAATCAAAAGCTCACAATTCCCTTGTGAGAGGTAAGCATTAAATTCTTATTTTACAGATGTAGATAGTGAGCACAAGAACCTTTGCTTTTGCCCAGAGCCACTGATTCAGGTAAAGAATAAGAACAATATTTAGAAGTTTCTGGTGTCTGACCACAAGTTTTTCTTTTTTCTAATACCATGCTGACCCAGATGAAAAAAAAAAAAAGTAATTTCTTAAAAATAAAACTAGTGATTTTCTTTCACTTTTGTGATGGTAGGAGTCAAATAATTTCATAGGAAGTTTATAGGAAGCTCATCATTTATAAGACTAATGTCCATATTTACTCACAGTTTGTAATTTCACTGAATTGTGAATCTTTGTCTTCAATAGGGAGGGAAAGATTAACTTTTACTAATAGAAGACACCAAAAAAGATTAAATACTCTGACTTGGACATTACTCAGTCTGTCACATCATTTATTGTTCTCTATGACATTGATACCTTACCCCCTATACTTGAAATCTGTATGGAAGAGAAGTCAAGAAAAGAGAAAATGCAAGAAACAGGGAGTAACCATAGCATATGCATCCTTCTAGGGTTTGCTACTAGCTCCACTTGAAAATAAGAGAATGAGACAGATCACGAAAAAAACAGTCCTGGCTCTATTCATAAACCTGCTGGAACCCCAAGAATATTAGGAAGCTGGAAAGATATCCTTTTAGCAAAGATATTCACAGGTTGAATATCTTTGAGCAGCTTAAATAAATCTAAAAAGCCCCTCCATTCAATCTTTTTTATATGTTAATAATATACAGACCAAAGCCAAAATCTTTTTATCTAGGTACTGTCTAGCAAAACAGACCTACACAGTTTTGGCCATCTTTAACTTCACTCTAGGAAAAATATAGCCTAATCTCAGGTAGGAAAACAAAAATTCAAAAGCTAATGCATCTTCAGATCAGGAGTTGTCTTGTACCTGCAGATGGCATTGTTGATCTTCCACAATTTTGCAAACTGCCTGAGTAACCCTATATGAAAATGCACATCCACACACACAGAGGCAGCTGGGCAGAGGTACCAATACATAGATTAAAATAAAGATCTACAAAAACAGTGATAATGGCTAGGAAAAAAAAATGCACTAAAAATCTGATTGGCATGTTAGTTAATTAAAATTAACAAGAAGGAAGAGCTTAAGGTCACATTAGGGATTACTTTCTGTGACAACTTTTCCAGAGTATTTCACCGTGGGAGGAGGTTAACACCCAATTTATTCCTAGTCAAATAACTGTATTTAATCTATTGATGGCACAAGCTAATGAAGGACAGGGTGACACAGCAAACTGATGAATAGATAAATCAGATAAATGCATGAGGCTCAGATTTAAAGGTCATGTATGACACTGTATACCTGCTTTGTGAGTACAGCAGTTAACAGTTCCCTCTTGCCCACTGGTAGTCTGACAAGGTCGAACCTTGATTACTCTGCTTTTACAAGTTTATGCTGAGGAAGATGTTAGCTTGCAGGAAGTTTAAAACCTGGTATATTGGGCATTTAACAGTAATCTTAAAAATCCTGACTGGATCCATCCATTCACTATTTTACATTATTGGATCACTGTTTTACACTTTACTGGGCAGTTACAAACTGCTAACAAACCAGGGCTGCAGTATCTACATCATCGTAAATGACTGCTAATCAAGAGACAAGATGTGCTGCAAAGCATCTCTCATCCTCAAAACATCCCTTCAAAAACTTCAAAGTTAACAAATTGCTGCCGTCTTCTTTTTTTTTTTTTTTTAGATAATCCCTGAAATTTAAATTTTTTTTTCTTGTAGCAAATAAGAGAGAAAATTTTTATACCCCTATCTGACAGGAGGAAAGAATTGCTGGTATCCTATGTTTCAGGATTTCTTCTTTTTCAATATTTTATCCTGGAGCAACTCCCACTAGTCTCTAGAAGACAATTTCATGCCTAAAAAAAGTTTTTGAAGTGTATGTTTCTGTAATTAGTATTCTACCCACACTGGTATTGAGGAGTTCTTTAAACACTCTTGCTGATGATGCATAAGACTAAATCCAAAAATAAATAGAATTTTATTAGACAGTTCACTACATGAATATAATTTAGAGAATTAGGAAACAATAATATTTGACTTTGAAGTGTTAATTTTGCAGAGTGATTTGAAGAGTAAATTTGGGAGGGTTTATCTGCCATTGAAAGCCTTTGAAAGCCCCTTAATTCTTACAACTGCTGGCATATGCTACAGAACTTGCAACATTTTACTTTTTAGGTAAATAGGAGAAAATGGTCACTCTACAGAGAAGAAATTTTGCCAAAATTAACTTATCATTTGAAGATAACTTTTCTTGTGGCTCCTGCCACCACCCCAGGCTGAGGGGAGGTGGGATGCAGCTCCTGCTCCGGTGGTGGTTGGAGCCTGGCTGTAAGCCACGCCCTATATGTACCCTTTAAAACCTGCTGTCTCACCATTGTCCTGGTTCTTGCCTCGTGGCATCTGGGGGCTACACTTCAATAAATAGACTCTCAGATTCTCCTGGACAAGAACCCGTCTCGTTTCTCATTTCAACGCTGACCGAAGGGGGTGTCGGAGGCTGTTACTCGGAGCACCCAAAGATCCCTGCAAGTTGTGGCTGAGCCCCACAGGGAGTGGGCAGCTACATTTTCTCATGATTGAGTAATTTTTATAGATATGTAGAGGCTGAAGACATAGACTGGTGCTATTCAAACTCCCTGCATTAAGTACATTCCTGAATATACAAATGGATTGCTTAAAGGTGCCTTGAATTTTCAGAGAACTGTGGAGGTACTTGCATCTCTCATTGTCTTCACCTTATTTCCTTTCTCCTGAGCTCCTCTCTTCATGAGAAGAGAAGCAGAGCTGTTGTGCTGGAAATGTCACTGGTACCTGAGGGGTTTTCTTGTTGGTAAGGCTCTCAAAGAACCTTACGGATAGGATGCACTGTAAAAATATAAAGAAGAAACTCGCCAGATTGCTCAGTCTCTGCTAGTTGCCAAGTAATGATATTCATTTGCAGATTTATGCAGAGTCACTAGTGAAAGGGTGATTATGTACAATCTGTCTTTTTACCTGGTCTTTCTTTGTACATAGTTACAGCACTAAAATAAATCAGGCTGATGGAGACAATCATGTTTCAGGTACCTTTTGAGAGGCTTAAATCAACACCTTTGTTGACTCTTAGGTGAAATCTTGGAGCATGTGTTTTATTGTGAAAACCAAAAAACACTGGTTTGGTAATCCCCATTGTACAAATTCTAGAAGATGTCATTGAGAGATAATGTTAGATGTTCACATACACCTTGAGACATGATATCTCTTAAAATCTGGAAAGGTTTTAGCTGAATCACTTTATAGAATTTGAAGTGTACATTAAAAATGCAGTGCAATAATTTGTAAATTCACTTCTGAAGTGTAGTGACAAAAGGGAGAGTGAAGAAATTACAGCGGTTTAGATAATTTTATTTTTGTCAATTCAGTTAAAACAACAGCACATATGCTGTGCTTTGGACATGAAAAAAAACATAAGTTCTGTATTGCTCAGCCATGTGGGGAATAAACAGATCTCTAATTTGAAAAACTGTAATTTAAGAATGTATGATGTCATTACCAAGGAAAGTAAGCCAAAAACTGCATAGTACAGAAATTGCTGCTGCATCATGCATTGCTAGATTGTTACTCTAAACATAAGGTCCATAAGAAAACAGAAATTCTAAATGTTTCTTTAGTGTTGATTTAGGTTTCTAATCAGTCATTCTTGCAATAAAATAGTATCAAACTACACACCACATTTCAAGTAGCTGTATAGGTACATTGTACTGATTGTGCAGCTCTGCGACTGGCACAGAGCTCTGTACTGCCAAGAAGTAGTGATTCCAGTGTCAGACTCATCCAAGAGACATGTCCAAATAGGAAATTCCTGCTGCTCCATTTTGTGCTGTATCCCTTTAGTATTAACAGGACCTTACTTTGTCCTCAAAAACTGTGAGTGAGAGATTGTCTTGCAACTAAGCAGCAGAACAGAACAGGATTTGCAGTGAGGAAATAGAAATCCAGGTTCAGGGCTATATGCAAGTAAGCTTCAGAAGTGTAATTTTGAATACCCTATTATTCACGATTTACATTTCTGTGTAAATCTTTCCAAGTGTCTCAGGTTTTCTGCTGTGGCGTCCACACAGTCTCAACCCCCCCTGCTTTTTCTCAAGGATACAAAGTGTTTATGGCTGATTTCAAATACTTTCTTGAATGGATTATGTATTTTGGAGAAATAAGGTACAGAACTTGTTTTTGTTATGCCTTCACATTTGTGACATATGGCATTTAATAACCTGACTGTGGTTCAGCCTATCAAATGTGCAACAAACCATGACATAGCATCAAAACATAAAGCTAAAATTTTAAATATGTTCTTTGTTGGTACAAGCTGGACACAAGCATTGAATTCCAAACAGGGTTGATAATAATACTTTGCTTCAGTCACTGCAGTATTTCATAAATTCTTTATTTGGATTATTTAAGAAATTTAGATATGTTTCTGTAGAATCAGTATCTCTTGTTTCCCAAGGCAGCAGAAAAGAGCAGTGTCGATATTTGCTAAGATTTCTCGTTAATATCCCGAATTTTGTGGAACTGCTGAAACAGGTTATGAATTTTAAAACTAAAATAATCTGTTGGCCAGTGCATGTGAAACAGTGACAGCCTTGTCAGTGATTACTTTGCAATACTCTTTATTGTAAGCAAAATATAGCCAGGAAAATTAAAACCAAAACAAATCAGCCAACCAACTAAACAAATCCACACAAAACCCATGCCCAAAACAAACTAAAAAAAAAAATCAGCTGAAAAAAAAAATCCTCTTGTATCTATGGAGAACCTTACTCATGTTCTAACCCTCACAGCCAGCTAATATATTTTTGTTTAAGTATGAAACATGAGGTATAAGCTACTGGCACAAAAGTTCAGGACTGAAAAAAAACTATCAGTCTGTAGGGAAAGAAATATTCTTGCATTCAGAACATTCTGAAGTTACACTTTTGGAAATTGCAGTCCTTCTTTGCCCTTTGCCTGGTGTAGAGAAAATGATCTTGTAAAGCTTAATCTTTCCTTTTTACTTCCTTTGCTTCCTACTGTTCCTTAAATATTTTCCAGAGCTTTGGGTTTAAATCTATCTTTAATAAAATACTACAGAATATTTTTTTACTTGGTGGTTATGATCTCTTGGAAGTTAAATCAGGATACTTTGAAGAAATGATGTATGAATTTAAACATCAGTACATCATAGATTTAATTTTCACATAAAAAAATGTTGTTTGCAAAACCTTTGTTAAGCTCTATTTACCATAAAGTTGCATTTTATCTAGTCTAAGTATCTCCATCTCATCCAAATTCCTTAACAAGGCCCCATTTCTCTAATGAAAGTGCATAATGTTTTTTGAAAATATTTGTCCCATTTCTGCTCTTGCCTGGTATGAACATTCATTATTATTTTCTTCTAAAATGAGCATGGCCCACTTAATTGTCAAAATTTTATATTTACAAAATAGCTAGGATTTTCTTTTCTCATTTATCTCTTTTCAAGGTTAATATCTTGCTTCCCTTGCATTCTATTTCCTCAGTGCTGGCACCATATCCCAATGTTTATTTAATTTGCCATAAATTCACAGAAGTTAAAGAAAAAAAAGACCTATCAAGTTACTTTGTCTGCCTCTGTGTCCATTTGGGATTGATCCTTATTGTTCAATCACAAATGTTTTGATCAGTTTAAGATCAGTTAAAATGTTCCATGTGCTGAGGTTTCTAGCATTTATTACCTTTGGGATGGTTTTTTGTTGGTTTTTTTCTGCAGTCAGATAGATTTTTCTTTCAGGAAGTTTTATTAAATGTTCTTGGTTTCAAATTGGCATATTCCCTTTCACTGAAATGTGGTCTTATTTTTCTCTCTAGCTTTAGTAGAGCAAATTAAATCAAGTCAAAGACTTTGAGTCACCTCATTTCCATTTAAACACTCTGTTTCCTTTGAACACTTAATAGTCTGAATTACAAAGCCTAGATCCATGGGTTTCATTTTTTATTTTGTAATAGAATAGTCTCCTGTACTTTCTTGTATTGTCAGTTGCTCCAGTTATATTCTTTACAAATGTACTGTCCTTTATTTTCATTGATTTTACAACCACTTTATCTCATATACCCTCTGCAACTGTTTGAGTTACTCAGATTCACAACTCCCAACTAGACTTTGAAAGTAAGCACTTTTGGAGTCAGTCTTAAAAGGGAAAAATTGAGTTCAAAATTCCAGAAGGTGTTAATAGGACTTTCCAAAGGTCTTGAGCTGAGAACTATTCAAAAGCTCTAAGTAAGTAGCAGAGAAAGCTAAAAAATCTGGGTAAATTTTAACAGCAGAATACAAATTATATTTATCTTTTGAAAATTAGTCCTTAGTTAAATCCCTAAAGATGTTTCAGCTGTGCAGTTAAACTGAAAAACTTCCTTATCATCCTCTGCTTATTCTGCAGCCCTTTAACCGGGTATAATTTAAAAGGGACAATACAGTTATTCCTCAAGAAAAATTGAGTGACCTCTATAAACATAAGGACCAGGATAAGAGAAACCTCATACAGTTTGAAAAGGGAATGTGCAGGAGGTTTTGCACCGTGCTTCGGAATAGGCTTTAAATCAATAGGGTGAATACTGCTACTGGTGTTGGTATTCAGGGGAGGTGTTTGTGGATGCCAGACTAAATATGAACCACCAATGTGCTCTCATGACAAATAACACAAGCCACAGGCTGCATTGCTTTGGTAGAGCTGTGGTTTACACAGCAAGGCTGTGGTTATCATCCTTCAGTCACTGACAGTGTGGCTGCAATGGGAATAGCAGTAGGACACCAGCTGAAGAGAAACAGAAACTGGGAGGAATCATGTGGAAGAATAGCAAGATATTTAAGAACCTACAATAAATGTCTGATGGAGACACAATAAGAGTGCTGTTCTTGTTTAGTCTGACAGAGAGGGAGAGGCTACAGGGTGATCTAACAGTTCCTTATGCTTACCTAAAAAGTTGTTACAGTAATGATGGATCAAAACTTTTCCCAGTAGTATCAGGCAAGAGACAGTAACCACAAATTACTGCTTGGGATTTACAAAGTAGTCATTAGGAAAAAGCTCACCATCAAGAGGGTAATTAAATTGAAATCGTTGTCCTGACAGATAGGAGAATTAGCCCCTGGAGTTTTTCAAGACTCATCTAAACAAAGTTGTAGCTCACCCAGTCTGGCATTTGCAATAGGTGTCTCCACTAAAAGAGAACCTCCTCACGTCATTTTTCATCTAACATTTTTGTGATTCTAAGGAATTCTAAATTCTGTGATTCTGAGAAACCTAGAAATCAGAATGCTGACAGAAACAAGGTGATGTTTCCTGAGCTTTTTCTTGGAAGGTATTTTCAGTGTGTTGTCAGCACGCTTTTGTCCTGACTTATGTCTATGCATCTCCTGCTCTAAAGTAATGCCCTGAAGTCTCTGTATTGCTAAAGTGATGGTCTGTCTTGGGCATCAATGGATGTGAATTTATTTGTGCTTGTTTTGTGCACAGAGTTTGACTTAAAACAAGTCAGCAAAACATTGTTGCAAAAGTGGACCTTAACCTTGACTATAACCTTCTTGTTCCTGTTGGTATCTTTAGCTTTGCACATAATTGTACAGGAAAATGTTGCAATTGTGGATCATAACAAATATTGTTGGTCAAAAGCAAACTGATTTAAGAGGCTACTTGGCTCACCAAAACCTTTTAAAGAACACCCTCAGACTTATTATCCATTTCTACTAGAGCCATTAAAAGTAATTTTCTCATTAACTTCAATAGTTTAGGATAAAGCTCTTGTACAGATTCATTAAAAAGTAATAATAACAGTTGAAGAATGGGTCAACAGAATTTTGCCCTTTAAATTGTTTATCCTCCTTTTCTCTTCTAGCAATAAATGACATTGAGTTTCCTAAACACAACCCCAAATGTCAGCTGTCTTCAAGAAGAGAAATCTGCATATTTTGAATCAGGGAGGAATGTAAGGAAAGTATAGATACTTTTCTTATTTGAGGTAGGTATGAACTTTGAACACTACAAAGCCAATGGCAAGATGGTCTCAGTGATCAACAGAGGAGTCATATGTTTGGTTAATTAAGACTGACACATGTGTAGAATGTGTCTCTCCAGAGTCTGGAGAAGGTTCTGTGATGAATTTCACAGAGCTGAAGCATATGGAAGTTGTAAATATCTGTTTGTTCAAGAGCAGAAAAAAAGGTTTGCATTTTTAAAAGGATATTTTTCTGTAGTGAGTTTGCAGATTTTTAACATCATTTGGAGAGATTAATAGGTTAGCTAAACTCCTAATTTCACTGTTTAGTGAAAATTTTATATTCCTGCTTCATGTCTGCAAAAGTAAGTTACAAATCTGGGTACCATACTATACAATGAAAGGGTGGATTTACTAGGTAACAGAAATATATCATCTTCTACAGTCTCAAAATGTTCTATAGGTGTTGAGTAATTAATAAGCAGAAAAAACTTGTAAGGTAATAGCAAAATATAAATCTATCAAGGCAGAGACTCTAAGTGACTTTCCATAAACTGCAGAGAAAGTAATTTTAAGAGCCAAGATTAAAAATGTTAAAAATTTGGCTTTTTGCCCTGTACTCAGTGTTCAGTCTACATAAGATTTGAAATTCTTCAAGGTTTATATATTCAAGGTTATTCAACTGTTTGAAATTACATTGATTTAAAATATAATACAAAGTATGATCCTTATCACATACTTATTTTGGGGAAGGTTTTAATAACTATTACTTAAGTTTTAATGTCTTAAGACATCTGGTAAGAAATCACAGCATGCAAGCAACATTTTTGATAATTTCCTTCTTTCACTTGTCTCCATCAAGCTCTGAAATAACACCTTCCTTCTAAGGAACCTTTTCTTTTGGGTGACACTGAGAGCCCTCAAGAATTAGAAGGGGATCTTTGAGTTCTTTAAAATTTTTAGACATGGTTCTTTAGCTTGCAAAAATATGTCCTATTTAGAGACTATTTGCCTCAACTTTTCACTTCATGCTTGCTGTGGAAAAGAAGTGGATGAGAAACTTCATAAAACTGCTCCAGCATGATTTCTTTCCATGAGCTGGTCACAGAACAAGCTTTTACACCAAGTGGGTCAACTGTGTCTAGGTGGCCCTGTTTGAGGAGGAAACCTGGAACTGCAGACCTCCAGGGGTTCCTTACTACCTCAATCATTCTGTGATTCTACAGAAGTGCCATTTTTTATTTAAAACTTAAATAACACCAAAATACCTTTGGCTTTTTGAGAGGGGGTTGGGGTGGGATTTTTGGGGGAGTGAACTCTGACAGTTCAGAAAAGACCTCTATCATCTGTATTTTAAGACTGATTGCAATGTTATGGTGAAGATGATTTTGTTTGCAGAAAAAAATGTTTTATATATGCATAAAGGAAGTAAATGTTTGGGTTGTTTGGCTGGTTGTTTTTTTTCCCCAAGATGAGTACATGTTTAGAATACACTGCTTATGTAAGTGTAATGGGATGAGGTCTTCTAAGGAAAAAGGTGAGTGATGAAGTTCAAAAGAGAACATAGGAATAATTCCATTCTGGAATGAGTAATGCACAGATCATAGATTCCTGTGAAAGAAGGCAGTCACTGATTTTGTACTCTGAGTGTCCTAATGTCCTGGGAGAAGAAGTGTATGAAACAGAAATCATATTTTGTATAAAGCACCTGTTAAAAAGAGGAACACCAGAAAGTATAATTCATCTTTTCTTAAAGCCATATGGTAGTAGATTTCCATTGCCACAGAATAAGAATTTAATTGTAAAAACTGCTAACCAGGTTTTAAAAATTCAACTTTCTAAAAGGAATCCATAAATCTGACATTTATATTTACAAGTTTTGCCTTTCTTTGTAACTTTCATTCCTGTTTACCCGGTGTAATTTAAAAGAAATAAATATCATTTGCTTATCTATGGTTACAGATTAAAGTTTAATTTAAAATTTGTCCAAAATTTGAAATTGTAGTCTTTCCTTTAGAAAAAATTGTCATTGTGGAAGTTCCATTACATATTAGGTTATATTGAATTCTTCATGGGTTTTATATAAACAAAATATTTACCTATCAGACATTTTTTTTTGTCACTGTCTTGACCTCAATGTTAAATCAAGGACAGTACTAAAAACTGCATTTAGCACTTCTAATTATTTGATTTTTTTTCAGACAAATTTCTTTCTATACTCCTGTTTATCAAGCTACCTGCACAAAAGTCTGCAAGCTCTTGAAATGATAAAGCTTCCTGTCATTTTGTTTCTTATTTTATGAGCTTTTGAGATGCTTTTCCCAGCAAAAGTTACATGTTGCCTACATGTCTTTTGTAGTTTAGATTCTCAGTGTGAAAAGTACCTTCCACTAGCTTTTAAATCAAAATTACCACCAGTGTCAGATTCCTGGCAATCACAGCAATTCAATTATTTCCCGATAGCACGGTGACATATTCTCATGACTATGTTTTCATTAAATACCTAAAAGCTTTAAATCCCAGCAATTTGTCATTCTTCTGGGTAATAATCTAGAGTGTGTCAGAAAGCTTTTAGTATTTTGTTATAATAATAACTATATTTATTTTTCAGTACTTCATAGTAATGATCTATACATAATGTCCTCCAACAAAGATTGAGACTTGGTACAGCGCAAGTGTACCTGTCTTGTATTACTTAGTGTAGTGGTTTCAGGGTTTTTCTGCTGTGAGATAGGATTAAAAGAAAAGCAAAGCAGGCTCAGCCTTAAAAGATATAAAGATAGTTTATTCACATACACTAAAAGGAAAAAAGGAGGGAAAAAAAAAACAACAAATAATTAAAATGAAACTTCCAAAACACTTTCCCCCTCTCCCACCAGCTTCTTTTCTTCTTTACAGACATTTATAAAGGCAAGAACTCAGAACTTAAGGTCTGTACTCCCTATAGAATAATCTTTTATCAATCTCTTTAGAGAGAGAAGTTTCTTCTGGTTATGGTAACTCTCCACAAGGACAGAAACAGTCCACCCATGGTTCTTAGCTCTCACAGAAGACAGCTGCCCAGAAACAAAATTCTGTCTCTGTGGTTCTCCCATAAAGTGCAGTTTCCCATCAGCTGCACTTGGGTCATGGACTCGATGTATTCTGGGGTGTTATTTTTAAAATTAACAGTTCAGGTGTAAAAGATACTCTTCATCCCATTCTAGGGCAGAAACATCTCTCACTTTTACTCAAAACACTAGCGCAGAGGACTTTATCACATCAAGCATCTTACTCAGATGCCTCAGGGGACCACAGGATCACTGCTTCATCTGTATCTACTTAGTCTATTGCAAATACCTCTGCTCAAAAATTACCAATCTGAACAATTATTTCCCCAGTTCATATTCTCCATGGTTTAAAGATATATTCTAGCATAGTTTGTTACCACAATTCACAAAAGATTTTCAGCCTAAGGCATCTTCTCATCTCCCCATCCCTTAAGACACAACACCTCTTTCACATACCTCAGTATATTCATGTAACCTCAATAGAAATGTCTCTACCATGATATCTTCCTCACTCCCTAGAAGGATCAGTGTTCTGCAAGCTTCACCTTAGCAAGGACAGAGTTAACTGCAGCTCGGGGCCGTGCACGGCCACCTGCTCTCGGCCGGGCGATGGTGGCAGCTCTCCAAAGACTCCGAGGCCACATGGCGGAGGGGGGTGGGGGGAAGAACCAGGAACGGTGGCTGAGGTTGCGATGGCTCCCATGGTGGTGGATGCAGCTTTCGCCCCCTAAACCCCTCAGTGTCATTTGGAGTAGGCTCAGCTCGGGCTCGGAGCCGCTCCAGGTGGAAGGCAGTGGAGGAGGGAATCAGCTGCAGTCTCTCCACAAACAGTGGCTGGAACTCAGTCCGAGCGGAGCTGGAGCACACACCTCTGTCTCCCTCTCTGCCCAAGAGTCACTGAGCTCAGCAGATGCTCCAAGCTAGGCCGGGGGCCCGGCAGAGCCCCAGCTCCTCCCCAGCCGGAGGGAGCTGGAGCTGCCCCCCACCTCTCCTGAGGCGAGCCGCAGAAAGAGAAGGAAGTTCCCAAAATCCCCAGCTTTTATGAATGTGCTCGTTCACGAAAATGAACTCACTTTTTTCACTGGCTGAACCATGTGTCAATCTAAGGTCCTTGTAGATAACTATTTCCTTTTTTTTTTTTTTTTAACTAAAAGTTATGCTAAACCATAACACTTAGGCACGTTCATCATTTATCATCAATTTCTATTCCAAATATCTATGTGTAATAATAAACTCAAAGACTGTTTTGGTGAACTTCCCAGACTGATGAGACCAACAGCAAATATTGGCTTGACAGCAAAAGGCTAAGAATTCATTCTGCATGCATGGTGCCTTTCCTTTATAGCACTGAACCTAAAAACAGACCATAGTCACTTGCCTGTTTGGTCCTTCCATACATGTGCTTTGCAGATGTGTCCTTATCCTATCTGCCATCTGCTTTTCTATTAAGTAAAATGAGATATATTGACAAAATCCTGATTGTAGTCCATACTAGATACTTGAGAACATATTAAAAATGTTATTTTATTTGAGTGTTAATTTTTGGTACCTCTAGGAATTTGGCTTATCATATTTTTTTTGTTGCTTGGTTTTAGTGACTGATGTAAAAGAGACAAATATTGCTCTTATCTAATAGGCAATTTCTTCTCCAGAAGGTTCTTTTATTAGATGTCTTTTTTTATTTATACATAAACATTTCATTTAGCAGTGAATTATTCTCTATATTTTCTCCAGACATTTCATCTTTGTAGCTCCAATGGGAAATGTTGCTTTTTAAATTTCTTAGATTAATATTCAATAACGACCTACTTTTTATTATTTATTTATTTCTAAAACACTCACACTTGTCTTTGACAGTGAAGTAATCTTAATTTGTTCATTTGTTCTACTACTCCCACACTATTGTAATTCAGCTCCCATGGAGTGTCAGCAGAAATCTATTTATCAGCTGCATCTTGTTCAACATACCATTGCAGGGTTCCTAAACAGCAACAACAAAAATCACATTCCATTACTTTCTATCAGACATTCATTGGCTCCCAGATTGCAACAAAAATTGTTTTTGTGGCACTGTCTGTGGCTTTCTCTTCTCTCACTTTTACTACCATATGTTTTTTCTTCAGTTTTAATCAACCTCAGCACATTCTGAACAAGCAAAATCCAAATTTCTGTTTACCCCCTACAGCCTATGAATGAATGTCTCCTTTCTATGTAGTTTATACCTACAGCTTGGCTGTAAAGAATCAGTATGTGCATATATAGAAATATATTACCCTGTCTATTTGTTTATGAAGAGAAACGATGTGGGAAAGGGGTAAAGAGGGGCAAGAAAACTTCAAATGCAGAGAAAAACCAAAAGGATGAAATTGAAAGACAGGAAATATAACAAGGCAGATACCCTTTGTAAGACATTCCATGAGTAATAAACACATTAGTATGGTCTGTGCTACCATTATTTCTGCCCCCAAAAAATCCTCAGTAAAGAAAGTTTCAAGCAACTTTAAAAAGAAGCATAATTTCAAGAAGAACAAAAAGTTATAATCAGCACATTTAATCAATGCTTCTGAGTATATTTGCAATAGAGGACACTAACTGTTTGACGCAGACAGGGAGAATACTTTATCCTAGATAACTGCAGAATCTGTGTGGCAAAAGGATTAAATTAATTGGGGAGATTTAGAAGAAGCAAATCTCCAGGATCAGGCAGAATTCAAGCCAAGTTATTTACAGGACAACAGAACTAATGTCATTCACAATGGAGGGAGATCAAAACTGAAGGTCTCTAAAGACTAAGAAGGTGAAATAAGGAAGCAAAAGCAATACTATGAATTCCAGCCACTGAAATACAAATCTGATGAGCAGAAACCAGAACTACAACTGTGTGCAGAGTCTGAAAGGAATTTTATAAAGGAAAATAAAGCAACATTGAAGTTGGCGTTATGTTGATTTTCAAGTAATGCATTTACCAAAAAAACCCCCAAAAAGGACATTGCTTATTTTATCCTACCTGCTTATTATTATAAGTCAGATTACTTGTCTTCTGGTGGAGACAATGTCAGCGTGCACACAGAGTGCCTCAGAAATGCTCTGCATGAGACCTTCCATTCACAAAACCCAGGAGTACCTGAAGCCCAGCCCTTAACACCATTTTGATATGATGGATATCTCAAACATTATATTATGTAGGATCAAGATCTGTTGTTTTTAGGCTATCAGTAGTGTTTCACAATAAGCAACATATAAGGTGTTGCTTTTAAATTTCAATCCATTCAATGGAATTATTCCTCAAGGAAATCAGCTGCTGTTACTATGCATCACCATTTTATTTCAAATTCATAAATCTGTATTGATTTTCTGTGGCATATAATATTTGGGTAATAGCTCAAACAAAACCCATCTGGCATAATCAGCTGGGGATGCTGAATTTAGTGAATCAGACTGAAAAGTTACAATATGCTGTGTCAGAAACAACATGTCAGCTATTCAAGAGTAATTAAAGGCACAAGAGGAAAGAGGAATAAATAATATTTTAAACATAAAAAGATGAAGCAACAAAACAAAATAAGAGTTTATTGCATAAACATATGTACACAATAAAGGTCTAGGTTTGAGGAAGCAAGCATTTAATGATTAATAAATATATGAGCTGGCACTTGATTTACATGGCCAAAGATATTTGTTATATCATATAGAGCAGGGAGATATTGCTTGGACTTCCTAACCTGTATTCTAAGCAGCAAGGTGAGTCCTGTAGATATGTGATATTCATGAAGTTCCTGCACTGGAAGGAATATCACAACATTTGCTTATAATTTAATCTTTAGTTCAATGCTAAAGGCTGCAAAATAAAAATACATCAAGAGCAGTTAAAAAACTTTCTATTAGAGCTCAGAAAAATACATTTGTCAACTATCACCCTCTGGCTTCTTTTTAGGCCTGAGTGAATATGTAATCTTTACTTCCTAGGCAGTTTATGGCAAAATGAAGTTCAGCAAAATTAATCTGTTAGTAAGTAATGAGTAATGAAAACTAAAGTACTTTTAATTTTTCTCTTTTTAAAAAAGTAGCACACATCCAGTTTAATCCTATAGTAAGGCTGCTGTCACAACAAAAGTTGGTAAATTATGATCTTGAAAAGGTGTAGTTAGAGGTATGACGTTAATCATTCCAAGGTTAGATAAAATGCTCAAACTAAGAATGCAAGTACCTTCCAACCACAACTTCTAATCTTAACACTATAAGAGCTTGAGGTATTGGTAAATTAAGATCTCTACTGGCACAATATTCCTCTGCTTCCATCCCAGATCTCAAATTATAATAAATTTTTGGATTATCCTTATAGTAAAAGAAAAATTTTTCAACTTGGTTACCCAATTAAATTTATTTCTGCTCTTTTTAACAGACATTCTCAAATTCTTATTCAAGTATTTTATACAAAAAAAGAGTAAACCAAATATATTGCATTGCAACATTTAAATCAGAAAATCATATTTAATAGTATTAATTTCAGCATCGTGGTTGGAGACTGCCATCTGTCCTCTGTTTCATAGGGTTATCAGGAGCTTTTGAGAAAATATGAAAACAAGATGGAAACATTAAAGCACTTTCATTCTGAATTAATTTTGCAAGTAAAGAGCCATACTGTTTATGATTCTGATTCAGTTTGATTCATTATAAATAAATAACAAATAACTGTACAGCAAGGTAACAGTGAATAAAAATTCTGCTGAAGTTAAAAGAAAGCTTTACTACTGGCTATAACAGATACAAGATTTAACTCAGTAATAACAGGGTTTCTCATACTGAAAGTTAGTGCGAGATTTTTTTATGGGAACTATAAGTACTCGTTATAGAATAGTTATATAAAATTTAAACCAGAGCCTCAAACTTTGAGCATGCATACTTACGTTGAAAATTTTGTGAGTTCAAGGATTACATGTTTTCTTTGCTGGAATGTTTAAATTGAAGCAAAATTTATATGGAAAAATACAGAAATTTTGGTTTTCAATTTAAATTAACAGCTGGCATCCTGAGTACACACACAGAAAAATATACATTTTTTATTAAAACCAGTGTGTTAGTTCTCAATTTTTGCATTTTTAATACACATCCTTGGTTCAGAACATTAGTTCAGAGCTGAATGTTAACTCAAGGACCTATTTCCCCCATATAATTCAGTAGTATGTTTGAACTGCATAAAGAATCTCTGAGCAAGCTGGTATATCCACACTGAGTAGCAGTTAAATAGCATTCAGAGGCAAAGATAATTAGCAATTCTGCAGCATTGATTTGCTTGTAGCTTTTTAGTACTTCTTGATGATGTTTCATTGGACAGACATCAAATACACCCTAAAAAGGTAGATTTTGGAAAGGGTTCTGCATAATTTTTGTAAGCTGAATGCATTGTTTGAGCACATAATAATTTAAAGTCATATTTAGAACTCATCTTTTTTACTTGTATACTTTGCATGTCCTTTATTTTAGAACACATCTTCATGTACAGAATTGGCACCAGAGTTAGAGTGTTAAAAATGAAGCGTAAAAAGCGCAGTCTAATGTGCTTGCAAATGAGGTTTCCCTCTGCTGAAGCCCAGACAAGTTCAGGTGATGGTATATGTTTGTCATATCCCTATGACTGGGTCAGGATTTAACCTTGGTATGGATCCAAATAGAGGGGTCTGAGAAACTCTTCTGGACTCACCAGGGCCAGATTGTTCAGCTGCTGAACGGAGAGAACAATGTCGGCTCTGTAGCCTAAAATTCTCAGTGATCAGAACCCTAACTTCTGTTAATGTGTCCCTGTTTAGCCACAGCTCTGACTTAGGTGCCTAATTTTTTAAGGGCAAAAGTAGGAACTTCGCCATTTGCTGTAATAATTTTTTTACTATTAATTGCTTTATTATTCTACCTGTCTTTCTATCTGTCTTTCTGTCTTTCTGCCTATCTATTATCTATTATCCATCTACCTACCTACCTGCTTGCTTACTATTAGTACCACTTAGTGTGAAGTGTTAACGGCACCATGCCCGTAAGGTTCCTATTTACGTGCCAAGGTTAGACCTTGGGAAGAACTACTATTTTCTGAAATCCATGACCTTGATGAGCTGAAAGGACTTCCTTTTTTTTTTTTTTTCTTGTAGCTAAGTCAAAGTTGCCAATCCTCCTCTTTTTTTTAACTTTCTTTTTCTAGACTGCAGGTGAAATTGCCTCAATAGATCATGGCCAATGAAATCTGAGGGTAAAATAGGGGATTCATAACATTAACAAAAGGAAATAGATATACCATGCACTAGGCATACTACTAGAACTGTTACATAAAGAATTTGAAGCTCTGCTAATGTATTTCTCTACTCTTCCATAAATACAGACAAGGATTTGGTAATGTTTTTTTAAATTTCTCATTACCTCACTTAAAATTCTCTTTAAGAGAACAACAATGGAGAGCTATATTATTCAATTCCACTTCTGTTAAAGTGAGCAAATAGTCTGACTTGGCAATAAGATAAGGTACAAAATTCTACAGTTTTATGTGGTTATTTTAGGTTTGGAATCTAGTTAGATTTTTTTAGAGAATTATTTTTAAAATAATTTTCTTCCTGTCTGCCTCACTCTTTTAGAATACTTTTGTGACAGAAAAAGAGATTTTAGCTTTTTTCTTCAGGCTAAGCTAACAAGATAAAACAGAATACAGATTTCAGCCATAATAAATCTGACTGTCACTTTTTTCACTCTTTCAATAAAGCCAGGAGGGATTGATCCTAAAGACTTTTTAATTACTGTGCATGACATTAGAAATATTTTTCAATCCTACACTATCAAACTGATTGTTTAAACATGAAGATCCATGCACCCTGTGTTAACCAGTATGAGTTGGTTTGTTAGTGCAAATGACAACTGATGGACTGTCACATAAGCAGATTCAAATGAGATACTGATTTGCGCTGCTGCAATATTCAAACAAATATGAAATACAGTCACAGTATGCAACAAAGAGGGTGCATCTAAATATCCTTAGGATTTTATGCTATGACCATGCTAAAAATATTAATGAAAAATATTTTCAGATCTAGGGACTATTTGTATACAACTTTCTTATGGCATTCTTTATAAGTTTAGTGATGTGACCATTATATCTGGAACAAAGCAATGACTACAATTCCATGTTCATTTTGTTTTTTATGAATGTGGCCCATCTAAACATGACAGGTGCTCCTTGACACAATTTCTGAAGATTTTAGTCCTTTAAAATCTAGGTCTTATATCCGAAGAACTGAAGTCAGAGTTATAACTCTGCATCCAGTGAAGTTATCAAGTCTGCAAGCCAGAGTACTGAGGATTCTGGGTTTTTTTTAAGTGTTTATCAAGTGTTGCTCCTTGTGTTTGGAAGCTATAGTAGCAAGGAGGTTGGAATTATATTCACACTGCTGAATCGATATTATTAAAAGTTCTTACATTATCCTACAGGTCTCTTACTATAGAAGACAAAGTTGTAAATTTAGTGAGGATCCTTTAGACACCAGGTGAAAGGTTGAAACAGGCTACTGAGAACAAACAGCTGAACTGTTCCCATGGGAGCTCTCTATGCACAGTATGCTGGTGGGATATGAGTTTCCAGAGCAACCACAGGCTCAAAATCACAGCATAACCCTCCTAAATTATACAATATACTTATGATTCCATAGGCCTAGCTAATGTATTTGTATGGCCTCCTCACTTATAATGGTAGTGAATATATTTTTCAGCTCTCCTTGCTTTGCTTTAAAACTAGATTCCTAAGGAACCTCATGTCAGGGTCCGCAAATGCCTGCAAAGTCCTGATAGGTTCTTTCAGAGATCTCAGAGCACAAAATACACAGCAGGGGACAAAACCAGTTTGCTTACACAACAATGCACCTTTATTTAGTGCCAATAAATGTGATAGTGGGAGAGAAATAAAAGATGGAGAGAAATAAAAGAAAGAGAGAAAGAGAGAGAAAGAGTGGAAGGGGATTATAGCTACCAACATGAAGAGACTAGTCCTTGAGGTAACATAGCCCATAGATGGTCTTATTCTGCGGGGTGCGCACAAAGTGGATTTCAGTCCTCACAGTTTTATAGGTCTCCTCAAAGCTGCGGGCATTTGGCCAAAGTGGGGGCCACCTCTGTCGAGGTGCGTTGCTCCAGGAACAAGCTGCAAACCGTACCTGATCCGTGGTGGGAACAGGTGCTGCCATTGAGTCATTCCAGTCCACACACAGGATGGGGACAGAGCAGGAACAGCACAGACCAGTACAAAGAGCTAAGCATAGGCCCAGTCTCTGCGACAAGTCCATTGTTCTGGCACTGATTCCCACAGAGACACATACCAGTCTCTGGTCCGGTGAGCACACACCTGCAGGTACTCTTTGGCAGGCTTTCCCCTTCGGCCAGGCCAGAGCTCCTCTTTTCCCCAGGGCCTGGGGTGTTAGCCCTTAGGGTCTCTCTCAGTCCTTGGAGATGGTCGTGAGGCAAATGAGGGATCTCAGACTGACTCTGACACGTCACAAACCATAAGAGCTGCTGAAATTATATGAGTGACTAGCATGTACACATTAGATAAACCAATACACCCATGATCTTGGCAATTTCAGGAAGTCATCTTTACATAGCAATTAAAAGATTTTTACTAATTTTTACAAGGTGATGTTTTATAAATAATGGTGAGAAAAACTGGGAAAGGTTTAATTTTCTTTCCTTTATTCTTATTTATTTTTTAAAAACATAATATAGTTTATGTGTGTTACTATAAAGATGGATTGTTCTGTAATATATTGTCACCTATTTCTCCATCAACATATGGAAAGGTAGCCTTGAACTTCTTCTCATTTTCCAAAATGTTGATGTATCTGTTTATTTGTTTTGAATTGATTAAAGTTTTGTTCTGCTAGGAAGGAAGGAAGGAAGGAAGNATATAAATAAATTTAAAAGAGAGATTTCTGGAAATACCATTATTTATAATATTAAAAATGTTAAGATCTTTCAAAAATTCATTGCTTCAAGCAGTATATAGTCCCAGATCCTTCATACATAATTTTAAAATACATCAGTAACAAGGCTAAGGACTTATTATTGTGGTACACTATCACCTAAAGTCTTGTTGTCAAAGGTGTTTTGACAAAGCTGAGGAGATGAACTTTTAACCAGAGAGATGTCATTCTAAGTAAATTAAAAAAAAAAAAAAGGAAATAAA
>VWYE01015076.1:235335-287394 GCA_013398995.1 Alaudala cheleensis
CTAAGTAAATTAAAAAAAAAAAAAAGGTAATAAATAAGTGTGATTACCTGCTTATTTTTTTCCAAAAAATACCTTGTGTTCAACTTGTGTTTCATGTATGATTTTCCTCCAATTCCTAAAAGTTGATTGGAGATCACTGAAAGTCATTAACTGTAATCAGGGTACCAGAAGCACTATGTGACAACCACAACAAACCAAAACACAGCAAAAATAATAATGATTGATAACTATAACAATATTAAAAATAAAATAAAACTAAATACTTTTAACATGGCTATTGGAAAAATCCAAAGAAATAGAACTAGGGGTTTTTTGGTGTACTCAGTGATTTTTCTGACAACATACTAAAAATTAAAGCAAATTATGATGAATAAGAAAATCAAACTATAAAAACCTGTTCTGTGCTTCTAGGCATGATTTAAAAGGCATATGTCAATAAAACAAATCAGATAAAATCTTGGAGGAAAGAATCAAAGAAATTCAGTTTATGATTTCTTCCCAATCTGAGGAGATTTTTAGTTTAGGGAGTTTAAATGATACCTTATTTAGGTTGCAGCTGACTTGATTTCTGAAAACCAAAGCACTGAACTTTGCTGTGTTAAATTAAGTTGGTGGAAAACCCACACAAAAAGAGTTGTCTGTCTTGTCTTTTATAAATCCCATGCCATGGTCTGTGTTTTAGAAAGATAAAGATATCACCTAATATTGCAAACATTAATTTATTAATTACTGTACAAGAAGTTCATTGTGTCGTTTGTAGATGATGAGGAGTCAGTCCATCACCAAATGAGTCTATCACTATAATCCAATATATGCTTTATGCTTTAAAACCACTTTTCAAAATGACAGGCTTGCAGGTTCATTTGTGCAGATTTATTAACTCCAAGAACTTCTCATTTTCCAAAATGTTGACGTATCTGTTTATTTGTTTTGGATTGATTAAAGTTTTGTTCTGCAAGGAAGGAAGGAAGGAAGGAAGGAAGGAAGGAAGGAAGGAAGGAAGGAAGGAAGGAAGGAAGGAAGGAAGGACATTTTCGGAAGGAAGGAAGGAAGGAAGGAAGGAAGGAAGGAAGGAAATTTTCTTGCTTTTTACAATCCTAAATTGAGCTGGAAAAGAATTATATTGGTCACCATAGCTGATAGTAACACATTTACTGTTCATTGTAATAATTTATCATTGTTCAGACTCTGAATCTTCCATGCAATGTATTAAATCCATATAATATTATTGGACTCTTAAGCTTTCACTTTAATCTCCGATGCAGCTGAATATGATGGACCAACATTTCAAAAATTGCAATCAAAGCTCAAGTAAAAATAATTTTTTGTGTATTTGTGCCCATTTTATTAGACATGCTAAAGAAATGAGTTTCAGGGGTTAAAAGATAAAAATAGATCTTATTGTATCTAAATAAATCTTCTGTCACTGACTTACTTTGAGACTTGTAAAACCCCCTGTAATATCCTTGTTCCATGCTCCCCTTTTGTGTGTTCTCTGACTTTTCTGTCATTCTTTCTTCATTTGTCCTTTAAAAAGTGAAATTTCCTTAGGGCAAAGGTTACTTTTTTCTTCTCTATTCATATTCAGTTCTTTTGCCTTATGTGTGTTGACCTGATAAAAAAATTCTTAGGGCAAAAACAGAAAAAAAAGGGAGAAACCCCCCAATATTAGTATGAATATTACCAATAATAATTATTATTATATTAGAAATAATAGTTACAGAAGACAATGGAATGAATGGAAAAAGAATAAAGTTGGGAAAGGATAAGAAAATCCCTAAGAGGCCCAGACTTGAAATGATGACTAAGATTCAAAATATACAGACACAATTTAAAAGAAAGTAATGACAGGCAAAACACAATACCGCTCCACAAATATTACTATGAAGCAATATATGAGAAAAGATATTGTGTAGAAAAAAGCAACAGAAAAATCTGACAATTGATGAAACAAAAATTCACCTCAAAAATCTTAGAATATATTTAGAAAAAGCTTTGGCAACAAACTTTCTAGAAAAGTACAGTTGGTCAAAAGAAGAAATATCTGTGTAATCCATGCATAAATATTTAGTGAGTTTTGTCCTCCATACTACAGATGAAAATAGCCCAGTTTGTGAGAACCAGAGGTGTACTGAATATGCTTGAAGAGAGATGTTTGCAGAAAAGTGTTTAAGTCTAAGTGAATAGAGGCATCAAATTCAATTGAGAAATGAAATGGAAAAAAACCAAGAAAATAAAACTTTCAAAGCCCATGCATATAACGGAAATCCTAAACCGGCCTGTCTCTTGCCTTAACTAAAAATATAACTATTTTTAATAAACAAACCAGTTAGTCCAGATCTAGATTTATTGAATTATTGAAAATACTCCAGATGTTCTACAGCATTAATCTCATATATTTCAAGAAAATATTTAACTTTTGAGGTCAGTTTTATTAAATTTGGGACAAAACAAAGGTTTCAGATGAGACTAAAATGTAAACAAATATGTAACTCATTTACAGAAGCTGGGCATTTTTTAATATAGAAATGTTTTAATTAGGTTCTATGCAAGTTTTTTGATACATTATCTACAAAGTATGGAATAGATATTATTATCCTTGATGTATTTATTTTTCATTGAGTCATAATGAAAATAAAAGTAAATTTTCCTATTAGCAGGCCCCTAAGCTCTCTGTCCTTGAGATGCTATATTTACAGAACTGACTTGCACACCTTACCTGGAAAAAATCTGGTTAATGACAAAGTTTGTCCATGATTAGTCACGTTCTCTTTAGTTCTGATTTGCAGATGAATTTTAAGTGCCTTTTCATCTGTCTTTTATTCAACATCTTTTATTTTTAGAACCTATTCAAAACAGTGCTGTAAACATTCAGGTAAGAGAGTGCATTTTTTTTCCCCCTTCATTCTATTTTGTCAAGCTTGAATGAAACTCAAAAGCTGATTGTACTATTCCTAAAGACACAAAGAACTGCGGATTCCCAGAAATGCCTAGATCAGCTCTGAAAAAAAATTTTGAACCATATGCCTGCATAATAGTAATTTCCTGATTCAGTATTTAAACAATATTTTATTTTTTGATCAAATTTGAGTAAGAGATATTCTAGTGTTCATATCAAGTGGGTGATCAGCTGGTGGTGCCCACTCAGTGGGCAATTGTACAGTTTTGTATGCACTACAAAATCTGAGCCAGTCAGTGTGAAGTGCTTATAGTCTGAGTAAGATAAGCCAAGTGAAACAAAACTTCTGTTTTTAAAAGTCTTTTAGAACTGATAAAGATTTAATCAGCTCACATTGATTTTATGGCACTGTATCCTGCTTCTTAATGACTAAGTCTGGTAGATTTTCACTTTTTATCCACCCAGACAAAGATGGGTAACATTAAAAATAAAGAAAAAACTTATTTTTACTTTTCTTTACATGGATTTTTGTTTAAAAAATATTGCAAAAAATATTACGTTGGAGTTAGAAGAGCAAAAAATCAGTTAAATTTATGATATCCGTTAACAATCAAATAAAAACCAGCATCGCTACAAGGTAACATATAGAATCCCAAATGTATTGAAAAGTTCTAACAATTACTGAACTTTTAACTCCTGCCTAGAATTTCCTTTATTATGAGAACAGTAGCTACTGAACAGGCAAATAAAACTCACTAGGATTTATCTCATAAAATTTATTTATTCACTTTTAACAAATCAGCAGGAATATAGACACTCTTATTGCCGAAAGGATTTTAGACTACAGTCTCCTGTGACAGAATTGAGTTGCAAACTTTAATTATCTCTTCTGAAGTGCTATAATATCAACAAATATAATTGTGGAGAGTAAATCACTTCTTGGTCAAAGTAATTTTTCTCCAACTTCTGGCTATTGGGACTACTGGCACATTGTTCTATGTCCAGACAAAACTGAAATTCAGTCAGTAAGACACAACTGTTTTCATATTTGGCTTCTAGGTGTTCCAGATTATTAAGCTATAGATAATAGTTGCTGTCTCACATGTTCTTGGAATCTCAAATGAAAGCTGCTGATGTCCAGGAGAATTGACATTTATATTATATTTTTACATGTTGCCCCTTGATTTCCTCACCCAGTTCCCTTCACACTGATTAATTTTGAAGGCCAGCCTTGGAAGAGGCATTTTCAAACTCTTCAGATGAGATAGAGAAAATCTTGAGAGGGCTTCTTTACACATTTCAAAATAATTTATGCTGTTCAGGGTATAGGATGTCCAATGGTCTTTTGTTTGGAATAACTCTTAGCTGGGAAAATCTTGAGGAACAATAAAGACATCTGAACTCAATTCCACTCCATGCTCCATAACATCTAATGGAGCTGAAATACAGTGTTTTCCAAAAATCTTCATTTTCCTGTTGGTGTGTTCTGTATCTCACTGACACATACCGGATAACTTTCAAAAATCAGCAAAGAAGTATCTCTTTCTCTGTTCAGTCTGTTTTCTGTATGTCTGTTTATTTTGTGGAGAGCTTGCAGGGTTATAGGAGGCCGAGCAGACAGGATGGGACAGGGCAGGGGCAGTGATACTGCTCACCCCTGGGCACCACTGAATGGAACCATCAGAGAGTAGTGAAGGCCAAAATACACAAATGCATGAACATGCAGATGATATGTGGTGAATTCTTTAAACAAATTCAGACAAAGAAAAGGAAACCAGCTGTTGCTTCACTATCCCAGTTTTCCTTTGGAGAGCAGCCTCCCTCTATCCATGTACTGAATGCTGAGTGCCTCCCAGTGGTGTTTGCATTTTTGTCCTTTTAATGAATTTTATAGTAGAAACCTGTTCAGTACTTGTTGCTTACAACATGTATTCTGTTTCATTTTTTCATGTCACATTAGTTTAATGGGATTTGCTTTCAGTCAAGGCATTGTTTAGGTAGAATATGAATGGCAAAACTGTCCATGTAACAGCAGCTATTCTAGTCAAGGACCAAATATATCCTAATACAATTTCACTGAACATAAAAAAAATTCAGGAGTGATATACTGGGCATTTTAAATGAAGTTGGTAGAAGCCTCATGAAGGACATAAAAAAATTGTTCTTTTATTTTTTTTATTTTGGAAATGAAGGTCACATGTGACTGTTAATTCAATCATTATTACTTACAATTTTACAGTAGTAAGGATGGAGCCCCCAGTTTTCTTATGTGCTGATATATAAGCTTACCTCTTAAGAAATTTTTTTTTAAACAGTGAACAGATAACGAAGAGAAATTTTAAAGAGAGTTACTGTGACTCAATACAAAAAGTGTATATATGGCTGTAATAAAAATGGAACAATTCTGTCCTCTCAACCCCTGAGTGACCAAATTTTGACAGTATCAAGCAGCCTGATGCCTATGTTGAGGAACATTCTCTCTCTAGATATGTAAAGATGATCTCTGCATCCATAGCTCTCTGCAGAACAGTGAAACCATATTTAATTCAAAAAATGAAAGATTCAACCTGAAACTGAAAGCAGCCCCCTGGATGAAAGGAAAGACTGAATCTGCATCTTCAAAGTGGAAGATCTAGCCCGTATAACAAAACAGGAAAAAACAAAATTCTCTCAATCTATTGTACCAGAATGCTAATTAAGTAGTCTCTGGACCTGGGAATAAGGGTTATCACATGGACTTCAGATGAAAACATTTCCATTTCCATGTTTAATCAATGTTTAGATTTTTCTTATTAGAAAATCACTGTCAGAAAAACAATTTAACCACCACACTTCAGAATGTCTCTTCCACAAATCAAGCATATATAATTGTTCTATGCAAATTAGTAAAACTATAATTATTGTAATTATGTCTCATACAGCTGGCATTTATTATGGGTGGAAACTCTCTGCAAGCTTTCCAGCTGCAACTGTTGTGTGCACTCAATGACAGAAGATTCCACTGAAGAGTTCAGCAGAACCACATGCTAAGGAGTCCAGTTTTGTGACCAAAAGTAAGATGTATATGTCCCGAGGAACTCAAGTTAAATGCTTTCTGTTGCATTGAATCACCAGAGAAATTACTGAATCACCAGAGAAATCCAAAGAAATTGCTAAATGTTAACAGAAAATAAATATTTTTTCTTATGGCTTAAGGAAGCATTAATGAGTGCAAAAGTGAGGAGAAGACATTAAAAAAAAGGTGCATAACTTGCTATTTCTAAGGGCTTATCAGGTGGGGTGGATGTAGAACACCCTTCCAGTGAAAAAAATAAAGTGTCAATAAAAGTAGCCCTACAAGAGGGCTCCCTCTCTCTCCCTTTTCCCCGTTGCTTCCTTTTCCCTACACACTTAAAATTAGAAAATAAAGTCTGCATTGTTGAACTGGAACTTGATTTTGTTTGCACCTTGGTTCAGGCAGAGGACTTAAACATCAAATCCTAACCCTTGCCTTGCATTCCTTGTCATCTCCCCTCATTACTTAAAATAGATTAGTTGTGGGACTCAATCATTTATGGTTGATTGCTGCCTGATCTTCATTTCCTAATAATTGTGTTGCACCCTTTGGAATTGTTTCTATCTTGAAATTGAGAGAGCTGATAATCCTTCTGCTGTGTCAGCCTTGTATATGGACGAATATAAAGGGTAATGAACGTTTCACCCTTGCCTCCTACTCTAGCTTTCCTTTATGGCTGATCTTATTTGTCTATTACATAGTTACCTTTTGGTTTGAGGACATTCCTTTGTAAAATTGCCTTTATTGTTTCAAGTTAAACTTTATTAAATAGAGGAATTAGTTTTATTTTTTTAACTTTTATTTTAAATATTTTAAAAAATGCTGGTTAAATACAAGATGAAAATGAAATATTATATTTGGATTTCTTGTATTTGTATGGTTATTACTTGCCTTCCCGTTATCAGATGCTTTCAAACAAGCTTTTAGCCTTTCTTAAATGTAAATTTTAGTTGTCTAGTTTCATCTTCATTGTATTCCCTGTTTATTTTTTGGGCTTTTTCATCTTAAAGTGAGAAGAATTTATTGCAATCACTACATGGCACATTGATGAAGACAAGTAATTATTGCATACATAGTGATACATTTATTACATAGCTACATGCATTTTAATGACATTTATAGCTAAAATAAAAATTTATATTAAATTAGTATCTCGAAAATTCTATTTACAATAGGGACTCATTGCAATGAATCACTTTCTGCCATCAAGTGTGGGAAGATATTAAATATCTTCTGATATGCCTAAGAATATTAGTGCCACAGCATGAATGTGGGTGTTCTTCATTTACTTCATCTATTTTGTTATGTTTACGTATTTAGTAGCTTGCCATTCCAGAATTGGTATGGATAATTCTGTGGGGAAAAAAAAGAATTAGCTCAATTTATACCAAATTTATCTTCTTGTTAGTTACTTCCAGAAGCAACCATCAGAATATAGGCAGGATTAGAAAAAATAAATATTCTCTCAGTTTATATTGGTAGCCTTCTCCCAGCACAGAGGGTTTATGTCCAAGAATATGCATGTTTAACAGATTGCTTCAGACTCTAAGTCATTAATCACTTCCCAGGAAACCAATATGCTACACAGAATTTAACAGTTTAATATTATAACTGAATTACATTCAATTTCTTTAACATAAGATGACAGAACCATCAACACTGAGTTCCCCTTACTGTTTTTCCTAATGACTCCTTGACCAGAATCTTCAGGGGATGCTTAATTTCTTAAGGCAACATGTATTACAACCAGTGAAAAGGTGTGCTTTCAATGCAATCAGAACTAGGCGAGGCCTGGATTTGAGGATCTGATCCTCAAAAACTGTCCAAAAAGAATATAGTGTTTTCTGATCATCATGTCTTTCTGCATATGATACTATCTAATGTGCATATTGGTAGATAAGGACGATGATAAACAGATCATTCTTTATTTTCTAATTTTCCTAAATTTTGTGATGTTTATGACAAGCTTGCACTTTATTTTGCCATCACCAGCACATAAAAAAACATTCACCCTTGGCTGCTGACACTTCATCAAGGAAAACTTCAGTGAACTTCTCTGATAAGTCATGTCAGCCTCGACTATTTAGTAAAATTTCTAGTTATTTGCCTTTCCTTACAGTAAGGTGCTTATTTTATGAGCATTCTTTTAAAAAGTAAGTCACACTAAAAAAAAAATCAGCCTTTAAAGATAGTAACAGTAACTTTATTATTAGACAAAAAACACTTTTTACTCAAAGGAAAAAAAAAAAGAAAAACCCCAAAAAGCAGGCTTTATTATTGTGATGGCCTCATCATTGAAGACAACACATGCATCTCAGTTATCACAAGTTCCTTTTTTCTCTAAATATTTGAGAACTCTGAAAATCTGAAATTCTGATCAGATAGTCTTTCTGATCACTAAACATTCTTTACAATAGGTCCAGTCATCAGAGGCTTCCCACATCTCTATTGGTTATACATTTCTCACTGACTGAACCTCAGATGCCAAGTAGTAGAAGAAAGATTGTGCATCTCTTGTAAATCACAAAGAACATTCAGCAACACTTCAATGAAAGCAGACGTGTAATTTAAGCTTGCTTTTTTTTTTCTTTTTGAATGACTAGTTTCCTGTTGTACTGGGCTGAATTGGTTAATACAGACTGTGAAGGTAAGATATGACAGACAGCTTTTCTTTGCTTGTCTATTTCACCATTCTATCAAGAACTCATTTGTGCTTTGCTTTGGCAACTTAGGTCTCAAGCACTAATAGGAAGCCAGAGACAGACCATAGAAATTGCACACTGCAGTCTGGTAACTGACAGAGGCAGAGCCAGAAGGACATTCCAGATAAAGAATAAAAAGAAAAAAAATCTCTGGTGTGAGGAGCTTGGGCACTGGGGTCAGCTACAACCATAAATTTAGGGTCTGCAGAGGCTTGCTAAAAACTAAAAAGACAAAAAACATTCAGGGGACGAACTCATCCTATTTCAAGCCTTTGCAGATGGTTGATTCTCTAGGTATATCACTTTTATGACCACCAGCTGAAGTACTGTCACTCACTTTGAAACAGCCAGCCAAGCTTGTTCCACTAAAGGCCTTGATGATGCCCTTTCATGCTCTTTTCCAGCTTCTCTTACTTTTTTTTTTCTTTTATTTTGTCACATACACAGGTGGCTATTGAAAGAATTATTTGAGAGTGTTGTTAAGAAAGAATTTCAGATGATTGGGAAGTAAGAAAAATAACTTGCCCCCAGGATGTATCCTGTCTAACTTCTTCTATTTTAATTTGATATTAGGTTCAATGTCACATCAAATAACAATTCAAAACTGCCACTAACAAACTTCACTTCCATTATTTTTCTTCAGACATCTGTTGCAGTGTTGTATGAGGTGCTGAGAGTGCATCATATAGTCTATGTTTTGAAAACAAAAAAGTAATTTCAATCTTTTTTTCTTTGTCTTTTTCAGTGGTTAAACAGATAAAGAAAATGAGTGTAGAACTCCCATTCTGCCCAATATATTACATAATTTCTAATAAAAGTTTGGTCGTTAATATTTTCACAGACATGACAGATTACTATAATTACAACATACCATTGTTTGCTTACTAATTTTTTCTAAATAGTCTCACATTTTTAGTTCTGCCTTGGAATTATAGAATATGTGTAATATCCGTGTTTAGTTCTTCCATATAATTTATTAATTTTGCTATTTCTTTTAATAGTGGTTTAATGTTTTGCTATTTTCTTTTATTTTTTTTTCAATAGCTTCTAAATTTCTGGAAAGAATTACAGTGATAGAACCAGTTTTCTTTACATCAGATGGCTACATTCAGAAAAGTTATTAGACCTCATGTCTACATTACACAATGGTGGAAGGTAAGAATGGAAGATAGGCAGATATGCATATGGAAAAGATGAGGAAAGGAGTAAATTAAAAAAAAATTAGAAATCAAGAAGTTCTACTGTAAAACAGATACTCTGGCCAACCACAAAGTTTTGGGAAATATTTTTAAATATTGGTAAGTGAAAAGCAGAAAAAAACCATTGAAAAGGGAAATGAACAAACAAAAAGAAAGCATCTCCCCTTTTCCTTCCAAGAAAAAGGCTTATTCCAGCATTATCTGATTTCTGTTATTTTAAACAACCCTTGATTTGGCACCTGGTCACAAGCGTTCTTACTACAAGGTATGCACCTGAGAATGCAGAGCTTATAAAACCAGAACAAAACTGGTTGAAATGAAGAGTTTCATAGTGGAAATGCTTTAAAAATATTTTTATATTTCTTTTTAAATATGATTGCATTAAAGGGCAGCATGGAAAAGTGATTCTTTAATGCATCGTGAATATTTTTGTCTGACAAAGATTATCCATCAGCAGTTGTTTAGGATGTCTATTAATGATACATTACTACAACTTCTCCCACTACTTTTCTAATACCTGCAAGACATTTACATTCATGAGATAGATACCATTTCTGGTCAGACCTAGAAACAAACTTGTCTCAGACATGTAAAGGTAATAATCAAGCATGCAGACAGCAAAAAAGACTCATCAGTCACCTCCCATTAGTAAATACCTATAGACCTCTTCTGATTTATTTTTCCAAGCTCATCTCCCAACGCATCTAAGCAACCTCACTCCAATTTAATTTCAACCTAGTAGCAGGTGCTAGTCTGAAAGATGATATGGGAAAGCTATTTGTAACTCTGCCAACATGAACAATGAATATGTTTCTTGTTTCTCTTCCCACATAAGGACATGCCTAATCTTTGTGACCTTCCTAAAAGGACCATCAACCCCACTTCAACATTGTGGCCCCTCTGAATAAAACAACTTTTCACGTTCTCAAAATGCAATGAGATTTCTTCCACTAATTATACTACATGCTTCATAATCAGGAAGTGTTGACTGATAGGACAGCTACTGGTGTCTAGTGGGACACAAACAGAGGCTCAGCAGACACTCCTGATGCCTCTCCCCTTATTAATGCTTGAAACTACCAAAATGATAGCTTGTTTTCTCTGGGAAGTGTCAACATTGTCAGCAAATTAAGTTCCCTATGTTATTTCCCAGCAGACAGGACAGTTCTTGAGAATATAAACCAAGAAAGGCAGGTCAAGGAAAAAAGAAAAAAAAAGCAAAGGAAAAAAATAGTGTTTTACAGTTAATATATTAAAATGTGGAGATGAAAAATAAAAGAAAAAAAAATCAGATGTTGCAGTATATTGGGTGTTCTGCCTCCTATTGTCCTGATCATTTTGTCAGTGAGCCAGACAGAGTGGCCTGGGGAAGCACCTGGGAAAGCACCTGGTGCTTGTTGCCAGGTTGTCCCCAGCCTCCTCCAATGCAGTAGCTCTTGAAGCTGCTCCCAGATGCTGCAGTGGCACTCTTCACTGTGATAACCATTGTTTCAAAGCAGCTGTGGGATTTGTGTTGGGGGACTTTTAGGCTGTTCTAGATGGAAGGATTTCAAATGCCATGTCTTTTCACCCAGGAGTTCATGTAGGAGTTCATTTCTGCTGCAGGCTTGTGTCCTGAGGGCTGTTATGCCATGAAACTGCCAGCACAACTGGAAGATGAAATCTTTACATGAGCCCAGCTGAACATTTCATAATCTTGGAAGCTTGGTCCTGAGAGCTGGTAGCCCCAGTCATTTGCACAACATAGAGTTAAAAACAAAACAGACCTAGAACATTCAATAACTTCTGACAAAATAAACGAAACAGAAAAAGGGAGTGAGAAAGGGAGGAAGGAAGGAAGGAAGAAAGGATGGAAGGAAGTTCTGTAGTGCTTGGAACATTTTTAAGTTTTTAAGAACATATTTAAATAGGCTTGTTGTCCCATGGGGGGTTAAAATAAGTCATGGAAAAGCAATAAGGGATTTCACAGTTCATAGAAGAATACTTTTAATGGAGAAATTGATGCAACAGCAGTATTACTTCCTGTAACAGTGGCATATATCATCCTGGTTTTTCACTGGAAGTATGAAGATAAATGGAAAAGAAAGTAGTTGATGACATTTTGTTACACTGATGCTTTTATCTATGAAGAATTTGCAACAGCTTTGCCCGCGATCTGGGAGCTGAGACTGCCCTTATTTTCCAGGGAGCAGTTATTTCCCATTGGAATACCTCATATGTCATATGAACCTTAACACTTGCTTCACCTTCAGTCTTTTTGGAGGTGGCTGATGATTTCACTGATAGGTCAGAAATCTCTTAGTCTAATCCTTTTTTACTGTCTCTCCAGACCCAAACGTCTGGATGGGATTGATCTCTCTGCAATGTATGGGTGGCAATCATTTTCCAATTCCCTTAGCTTTGACAAAAGCAAATGCTACCATTGTGTTTGAAAATAATTGTATGGGTATAAGATAAAGATGATGTATTTTACCCTCTTAACAGTCCATTCTTTGAGTATGTATGACCCTGTACAATTTTGAGGATGCTGTCAGTTCCACAGGAGAAAATCATTTGGATATTTTCTTGTATCACAAGCCATGGACTGGAGCAAAGGTAGGACTGCACTTCAGTGAGTTTTAGGGACAGCAGTGAAGGCAGAAAGATGGCTGCTAGCTTCACTCACCCTTGAAAGAACTGAGAGTCCTTTTCCTTTTTAACCTGTCAAATGAGAAGGGAAGAGTACAATCCTTCTAAGTGGCCCCTGGGAGTGTGTGGTAAATCATGTTGGAAAGGTAGACGGAATGAAAGAATTCATTTTGTCATCTGACAAAGCCATGTGCTAACCCAGAAATGTGCCAAAACTGGCTTTGATCTTCTTCTATTGTGCTGATGTACAAATTGCAAAGGTGTTTGGCACTGTTGTCTAACTTAATTAACCTGGCATACAGTGCTTTCTGCTGCCTTTCCCTGTGTTTTATGGGCTTTTTTTTTTTCCAATTCTCTTTGATCTATGTAAGCAAGAGGAATCCCTGAAGCAGTTGAAGAATACAAATGTATACACATACTTCTTTCTTCCTGCAATACCATGAGATCTGTTCCCAGTGGCCTTTTATCTCTTTCTGTTTTTTCCTCAAGATAGGAATTCCTCTCTTACAGCAATTATACATGTGTTTCAGTAAGTAAAACTTGTGGCTATGCTGTCTGGCATATGAATTGTGGTGGTATTCACAGAACATCACTTCTATTCTGACTGTAGAATGTGCTGTAGGCATGATTGTTGTTCAATTCCCTGAAAATTAGGAAATTTCGCCTCTGTTTCTACAGAGGACTCATCTAACAAAGACATGAACAGTTTGTGGATACTTGAGAGTCTCAATAACTATGTTAGTCGTTAGACTTTGAATGCAGCAGTAAGAAAGGTTGCCTAATATCAAAATGGGGTAAGAGCATGACAATGCAAAAATAAATGTTTAGATGAAAAGTTTCAGAACACCTAACTAGGAATTTAACATTTATATGTGCATATCCAAGGTAAAAATCCAACGTATATTGGAAATATGAATTCCCCACCCTAAGTTCTGGACACCAGAATGCCATCTAAAATATTTCAAATTCCACATTACTATTTAGAAATTGATAATCACTGTATTTATACTATCTGACTCACTGCTCATCTAAGACTTTCCACTTGTAAACGCTAAGGATGTACATCACTATTTTTTTGTTGTTCACTGTGTGGTAATTTATACTTATCAAAACACATTATTTGCAAGTGATAGTTAAAATTCACACAATGATCCTTCTATTTACTGAAAGAAAATGTGGTTACATCTCAACATACTCTGTTAATGGAATCAGAAAGCAAGTTCTATTTGCTCATAGGCTTTGTGTTTACACTAAATACTCAAATGATTAAACCATCCTTTATGAGTGTAAATCCATTCTCTTTGCCCCCCTGCAAAGACAGCGAATATTAATAAAACGAAAGGTGAGAGGATAACTTATGTTTGTTGACTACTAATTCAGCAGTATAGCTTCTGGAAAATTTTGTCATTTATTGCTGCTCAGGAATTTATAACCTGGAGAAGGTGGTGATAATGGGCTTTAAGCCTTACAAACTCTCCAAACCACTGGATTAAAGAATCGGCTATATTCTGTGTAGTCCCTGAAGCACACTTTAATGGCTCTGCTGAAAGGGTATCAATCATACAGGAACCATTCCACAAAGTTACACTGAGGCACTCCAAGATGGTTAAATGTTTTCATTTTTCTGTAATGCAATACATTTGTGAAACTTTGTCTAGGAAGCTTAGCAATTAGAATCTTGGCATCAAAAATCATGCAATCCTTTTTGCTTTGCTTTTAACTTCTGTAACTTTGAACTCCAAAGTTTTATGGAGCTCTTCTTCTTTTACAGACATTTTTGTTTTAGCAATCTTTTTTCTTATACTTTTCTATTCATAGGTGGGAATTGGAAAGCAGGTATAGTTTTCTTTTCGTTTGTAGGTGTGACATTTTGTTGGGTTTTTTTCTGGACATGATCATTCATGCTAGTTATCCCTGCACGCTGGAATTTTTTCTGCTTTTTGTTACCCATCAGAAAATTTGTATGTTTTCACAGAAAATATAATAAGGAACTTCCGTGACTGAGAAAGTTAGTATTTTTTATATATCATTACCAGTAATAAAACATTGCAAAAGGATGAAGTCTAGAAAAATTTAATCTGTCAGTATAGTCCAATTTCAGTTACAAAAAGGAATGCTGTTTACACTTTTAGCTCTTCCAGAAGGTATTTCTGCAGTTATATTCATAGGCTACTCAATTCAAAATTGCTTAATTAATGACTGTTAACTGATATCATAATCATTACAGTCAGACTATAATCAACTATAATATGCAAGGGAAAGAAATACACTGTAAACATTTAAAGTGATGTATTTTGGGAAAAAAATCGGAAGATACCTCATTTTTCTTCTCAAAGGTTTTGCACAATGTATTTAAATAATATACGCAGGTAAAATACTTCGAAAAACTCAGAACTGGGATACCAATTTGCAATCACTAACAAGGTCTTTTGAGACAGGTTAGCCTTCTAATTTGTTTCACAGTCTTAAGGAGGTTTCTCCTTTAAATTCTGAATTCTGCAGATTTTTAGAACATTCAACTGGCAACTACAGGTTCTCACTTCTCTGACTCACATTTGAAAGAATAAAGGTAACAATACTAAGAATTAGTACAACGCCAGTGTAAATTTATATTATGCTGTAAAATAAACTCTCATCCATAAGGTTATTACACCAAAACTTATTTTGTTTCTGACGCCACAAAGCAGATAAAAAAGAGATAAGTTCTCTTCTGCTTTACAAAAACAGGAAAAAGTTGTAAATTTTGGCAACAATGATTGAGGCTAATGTTTCTGGAAAACATTTGAATTTATACAAGTCGCAGTGACAAAATTATATCATTAAGATAAAGCCACTGTCCTATGCAACAACACACAATGTTGTTCTATGGCTTTAGCTGCTCCAAGTCATTTGGTCCTTTTCCATCTAGATACACTGCTTTGAATACATCAGAAAGTTTAGGTAAAGAATTTTGCAACAGGATTTAAAAAGAACTCAGCACAGGGGCCATTCATACTGGAACTCCTCTCTCTACAACCTTTTTGGAGGTTAAGTGCAATTTACTTGGTTTCTTTTTGGTTTTGTTGGGTTTTTTCCTCTAATGAAAATTTGCCTATCTTATTTCTCTTTTACAGTAAACACAAGCTTTAGAATATAAATCTGAGATAGCTGCAACATTTAAAAATGGGCATAATTTCAATAACTATTTTAAAATTATTATTGCATACTATTAATTCAATACAATTTTTCTGATTATTGAAATCTGTATCTTTCTTCACTTAAACAACATAATAAAATATTGATTTATCATTAAATCAAGATTTTTAATTTTATAGGAATTTAGTTATGCATATTTAAAATTATTGTTTTCTTGTTTAATATTTTGAAAGTGCATCATGGTTAATTAATTTTTCTAAGATATAAAGTGCCTTCATCATCTTATTTTCTCAGCTCTAACATTTCTGTGTTTCTCTCTCTTTGATTTGTTTACTTCCTGAAGCTTCAACACTATCATGTCAGAAAATGGAAAAACAAGGTAGGTGTTTGTCAGTTCTTTCTATTTTGAGATCAAGGAAAAATTCTATAATCCAGTGCTCTTAGAGGACATTTTGGAATAAACCCAAAATGTACTATTTTTTTTTTTTCAAAAAATGTATTTTATGGACATTTCCTTCAGATTTTTAAAAATTATTTATTTGTTGACATTATAAAACACTATTTTTAATTGCTTGCTTGTACAATTCCCAGTATTAAAAATATAACCTTGAGAACAATGAACATGAACTTAATTAATTTCAATTGAAGTTGAGAATTGTGCATGGCAAATGTCATGATCATTTTTAGATAAGATGCTCACCTTCATCCCTGCCCACCTGTGTGCCTACCTAACATGGTGTCTTTCCTTATCAAAGCTCTAATAGCTTTGGACTTACAAGATCCAGGCAAAAAATCTCAGCCCCCTTTAGGTTCCCTGTTAGAACAAGGCTTCAGTTGAGAAGATACTTTCTATTCCCTGATTTGCATTCAAAGGAAACAAGTAAATGTGTTGGAGATTGCCATGTGCATGCCAACATGTATTTCTTGTGGACAGAGAGGAGACCAGGAGCTCAGAGTACATTGCAGTCACTGCCACCCACTGAGTGCAGTGTGAGAATCCAAACCTGGACAGAGTAGAATTCTTCTAACAGCAAATTTGTAGAAGTTATACACAGGTAAATAGGAATAGGAACTCCACATTAACACTTAAAAATAAGTTTCTGCTTTTAATTAACACTGCAAAACAAACTAACAAAACTACAAACAAAAGAAATTAAGACTATGCTTTTTTTACCCATGCTAAGGACAGTAATTTTATTTGCACTCACTTCCCCCATCTAATAAGTAGGAGTCAGAGGTAAATATTTTATATCTAATGGAGAAGCAGGTACATTGGGAAGGCCTGGGTTTATTTACTCAATTCAAAACTATATTCATAATTTCACCAGAATTAGCAATCTAATCGCCTGTAGTAAAGGCACAAATCTGCAAACACTTGTGCGTATGAACTCTACTTCAGTTAGTATCACAAGAAAAATTGCTTCCTTATTTGCATATGTTGTGACATTTTTTATCTGATCTTCATCTGCTTTTGCTTTTTTGTGCATAAATGTTTCTATTTCAATAGATTTTTTTTAAATTGGAAAATTTTCTGTGGTATAAAGAAGGAACTACATCAAAAAAGGTAATGCATTTCTTAATCTCCAAAACATTCTTTCAAACAAACAAGAAAACAAAAAACCCCAAACAATCCCACCTCTCATTATAAACAACAGGAAAAGACAGAAATGACATGGCAGTAGTATTAAACATAGCCTGCTACTTGGTTACCAGCAATTACTGTAAGAGAGAGCATCAACCTGGCAAGGTACTTACTAGCTCTTTCCTTGTTGAAAAAGAATCATGTCCCCTGCAATCCTTGTCTTACCTCAATTTTTCTTTTTTTTTTTATTTAATTAACCACCAATATTACCTCTTACCATAGCCATTAACATTCTTTAATGAAAGTACTTCCTGAGGGCTTCTTGAAAGTCTAAATACAATATTTTTGCTTTTTTTTTCCTAATACAGGATTATGTAGGTCTATTGAGACATCTCAAGCGGACGAGAAATGTGGTTTGTGTTTTGTTTTGTCCCTATTCTCATTCTGATTTTTACCTATATATTTTTTTATTGCTTCAGTCAGCTTTACAGATATTGAATCAGGCCTCATTGGTTTGTGATTCCCTGCATCCTCCCCAGTACATTGGCAAAAAAATAGCTACATTGTTTGAACCTACAGTTTCTCACCCTAACGTCATAACTGAGTGACTGATTGCACATCTTTGTTAGTAGCTAAACCATTTCATTTTAAGTTTCCCCAAAGAACTCTCAGGTGAGAACCATCTGCTTCTTTGAATGTTTGTTCCTTAATATATTACTTTGAGCTCCATCTGATTTCTCATTATCTGACAACAACTCATCTTCATTACCCGAAGAGAGCAGTTCCAAATCACATATCTTCTCAACTTCCCCATACTGGAAGTTGACACACATCAATCATTTTACATCCTTGCAAGATGCTTCTCCTTTATTTCCCTGTTTTCTTTTTTGTTAATCCAAGGAATTCAGAGATGTATTTTTTTCCTAAAATGATACCGTCAAATTATTCTAATGTGGGCTTTCTAATAATATTCATTTTCCCTTTGATTTCTCTTCATTTCAACTTTACATTCTAATCTTTAAAGGTATTTATCTTTTTTTTTGTTTTTTGTTTTTTTTTTGTAATATCAATATCAATGCATGACAAAACACTCAGAGGCTGAACTCCAGAAGAGAAATATCTACTCTCTGATGGCCGTATTTTACTTTCTACAAAAATCCCACTGAGGAGCTTTGGCAGAGTATCTCTCCAAAGCAATTACCAATCTTTATGTGGTACATATAATATGGTGACAGATCTCTATTAATAAAGCGAAAAAGGAATAATTTTACTTCTTTGTCCTTTGGGCTCCAGGAACAACACCATAAACAACAAAATTGAACTAGCAAACTATAAAGGTTATTTTTTAACATCTATAACTATAAAATGGAAAATCAAGCTTGCTACATATGTGTTATTTCTCACTCAAAAAAAACCCCAAAAAACTCTTCTTGTTAATAAATATCTAACAAAATTTGCACCTTGGGCTAAAGCCTTTGATTCATTATGCATTTTCATTGTATGAGTCACAAATAACACCCTGTCAAACTCTTAGCTGAAGAAAAAGTATTCCATACAATGAATCCCATTAATTTGAATCTCCAGGTCCAAAAGAGGTCCTTTAGCATGCTGAACTATCTTACCAGGTGTTCTGAGCATAGATATAAAAAGCATATATGCTAGAAATTTCTTGGGTTGAAATTGTTGACATTTGGAGAAAGAACAGGATGTTGTACATAATAGCCTGAAAAGAAACAATCTTTTCAAATATGGAGTTCTTTTCAAGTAGATTTCTGCCTAAAAAATATTTAATGGTTTGAAATATTGATCGATGTGATTTGTGTGTTTGTATGTTTATTCCAGACTTTCCACCCTACATTTTGTGTTCTGTCTTCCAGCTACCTGTTTGTAATTCCTAGGTTTTTTTTCTGTCACTTTCCTGTTCTAGTTATTATTTGCCAAATTGTCTGTATCAGAAACATGAGGACACATCCCTAATTGCATGAAATACCTTTTGTGTTGTAAAACACATGCATTTTGACTTTTTTTTTTCCATTAACTAATGATGCATGTTTTGTAATAAGAACATGGGCAATGTTTGGTTTGGGCTGGTTGGTTGGTTCCATTCTTTACCCTCCCATTCCTCTTCCCCCCCCAAGGTCAGCTGTTAAGTTGTTAATCCTGGGTGATAAATCATTCCAAAGTTTTCTAGTCACTACGGAGAGTCTTTCAGGTTGGCTATTACCTCTAAGAAGGACATTTTGGGTAAAAATGAAAGTCAGTGCAAGCCATTTTTCCAATAAAACCAGCCAACTTTTATAAACAACCTTCTCTGCATTGCTACTATCAAACATTAAGGATACAGCAACTGTAACTAAATAATTAGGCATTGCACAGCTATTTGAAATATGAGTACACAGGGTTTACAAGATGTAAAGGCAGTTAGCAGATGTCTAAGCCACAGAGGAAAGCTGTAAGAGAGCAAAGAGGAGAACACGATGTCTGTGAAGCCTTGTAGTCATCTTACCTCATCACTTTGTAGTGATGTAGGTATTTTCCATATATTGAATTTTAATAGTACTTTTTAACTCTGATGTACAATGAACTGTTGGATATTAGGATTGCTTGATTATCCAAATTAAAGTTTGATCCACCTGATCTGATGTAAGTGTGAAGGAAGTTGTGTCAGTTGACCTTCATAGGTCTGCTCCAAATTCAATTACTTTATGGCTTTATCTTTTTTCAAACCTTTTCAAGTCCAGTGTAAAATCTGCAAATGTTAACAATATCTAAAATTTTTAACTTTTCTTGAGTTTTTCATTACTAATGATGTCTTGTATTTCTCACTAGTTGTTTTTTTTTTTCTCATCAGCTCAAAAAGAAAAGCAAAATCAATACTTTATGCCTCTTCAGATGAAAATTATAGAAACATTGAACTATGTTTGGTATATATACATTTTTTGTGTTAAAAGAGACTATACACCAAGTCCATTCCTATGGGTTCAGAACCTTGACCAGATGTCCTAAGTCATGCAGGATTTATGATGGAACAGAAGAGAACCCAAGTCTGAGAAATCCACCGTGAGCTGAGGGCAATGAAAAAATCCTTACATGAGAGATTTATCGTTCAGGGGGCCAGAAAAGTATTTCCTAAAACAGTTCAAATCACCACAGAGACCTACCTTTGTCTATCTGTATCATATCCATGCTACATGACAAATACTTGTGACTGAGCTTTTAACCATTGCTGAAGAAATGAGGCTGAAAATCTCTGGCTAAGAAAATCAGCAAGTAACTTGCCTAGTAGATACTAAAGCTGTTTCCTGCAGAGGATATTTATTTCTGAAGGCAACCAACTACTCAACAGAATAGTGAAACAAGTAAAATAGCTGCAGGTCTGTATACAAGGTAAGGCTACTTTATCCAGTATTTTTAAAAACAAATATATAAATAAAGGCAGAAATGTTAAAATATACAATTTCCACATGTCCTCATGAAAATATTAGACAGAAATATACTATTAGTAAGTGCTTCAAGTCCATGCATGAACACAATTAATCTCATTACAATGACCTGCTTAAATCAGGTAGACAACATGTGATCAAATTTGTTAATTTTGCAAGTGTGATATTCCCTTTCAGCTACACTTTTGGTCAATTTGATGTGTAGAAAAAGCATGGATAACTTTTTCCTTCTCACTTTCAGGTAATAGATTCACTCTGTAAAAGCTATAAAGCTGATGTAATATATTCAATAGAGAATTAACAGTCTTGGGAGTGGAATAATTAATATATTATGTTTCCTGCAACAGCCTATGTGTGTAGGGAAACAGAAAATGTCAGTTCTGCCTTGCATTGCATCTTCTAGGTGCCAATGCAAATAGATATTTTTCCTTCTTTCTTTCATACTTCCCTGTGCCATATCTGACAGTTCTCCAATTTCTGCAGTACCCTCACACTGCAGGAGTTGGAAAAGCAGTACTGGTACTCACTCTGCAGACCTTATATGGCTTCACTTGCTCTGGTGTGTTGTAAGCCTCATTTTGCAGCATGTATGCAAACTTCCTATTGCCTTAGCTGATTTCTGATGACCTGACCCAAAATCAAAATGCGACCTAAACATTAGGCTAAATCCATTCTTTTCATGATTATGTTGAACTGAAATCACATGTGGTTGGTCTCATTCTAACATTATTGCTCCAGTGAGCTTCAGTATACTTACTGTTCAGTATTTTCTCACTTTCTAAGCAAAAGTAATCAAATACTGTCTTCAGGGTCAGCAAAGATACCAGACTTTCAGGGGAAAAAAAAAAACAAACAAAAACCAAAAAACACTGACTATGCAAAATCATATTTTCCCACTATTATATGATATCCTGCATTTAAAGCCATGCAGGAATAACCGCTAAACAAGGTTGAACAGTGGTTAAGAGCATGCCTTTTACTTTATGGGAAATTTTCTCATTTCTCTATTGTCTTAGAAAACTTTGCAAAGAAAGTGTCATGAAAAATTCAAATGATGTAGAAATTTTTTTGTGATTGATTATTAGATAGCAATAGGACAGGAGGACATAGTCTTAAACTGCCCCAAGGGAGGTTTAGGTTGGACATTTCTCCACAGAAAGGGTTATTAGATATTGGAATGGGCTGCCCAGGGAGGTTTTGGAGTCACCATCTGTGGAGGTGTTCAAGGAAAGTTTGGATATGGCACCCATTGGCCACATGCCATGGTCGAGTTGACATTGTGGTGTTAGGCCATAGGTTGAATTTGATGGTCTTGGAGATCATTTCCAACCTAAATGACTCTGTCATAATTTTAAAAGAAATTGATTGTAGTAAGCATATATTACACATAGATGTAAGAATTTCATAAGTTATAATTCAGGGAAGTAGTTCTAATAAATATAAAAACTGTATACTACTATTGCTACTGTAAAATTACAGTTGCAGAGTCCACACAATAAAAAATAATATATGCTGCACAACTTTTGCCTTCTTTTTCTTTTTTTCCTTGTAGAATATCAGGCTTATGTGATATCAAAGTAACTTCCCCCATTCCCTCATAACCAAAATACACTTAATGTCTCTAACTCCCTGTCCATACAAATCTCTTCCTTATAATCTTAAATACAATCTTCTTCCTTATAATCTTAAATCTTCTATTGCACTCAAATGCAACTTTTGTCTGCACGAGGGCAACAGAGAGAAGCAGTAATGGCATGCGCACCCAGAAGCAATCAAGTGTACAGCTTACTAACTGAGTCATGCCAACATGTCAAATCTACTTTATCTCTTTCTAACACAAAGGACTCTTCAATTAATTTGCTTGTTACAGGCATTCGGAATTGGATATTGCTGTTCCTTGATGTGAATCAGGAGGCAGTCAAATCTCATCTGCACATTTGAGTGATACTTAGTTAAACTATCTCATTACTGTAAACTTTTAAACTATGCATTTTCTTTCAAAATTTTGCTTCAAAGCAATGGCTTAATTCAGAAGGGGACATAGGTATAAATGTTTCTGGAGCTAATTCTAGGAAAGTGACTTGCTCAAATCTTAAAAATTCAACTTCAGTTGCTGCTTAAACCTGCAAATACCCAAATATCTAAATACATTAGTTCTGTTTCCCTTGTGATTATAAAGGTTTTTTCCCCTCACAATATTGCATATTTCAAAGCTCATTATCAGGTGATCAGGTTCCAAAACCCTTCAGGACTTAGAAATACATTATTTTTATTCTTAATCAGTCTCCAATGTAAGTTTTCAATGTCTAACTCACATAAAGGATAAAGACTTAATAGTCTAATAAGTAGATGTTGAGAAAAGGTATAAAAACTCCCAGATTAGGATTCATATGCTCTAGATGTCTACAGCCAGTACTTACTAGAATCTAGTGACTGGAAGATAATCTTCTTTCATAACCAGTAGAGTTCTCTTCATTTTTTGAAAGCAGTTAATCTGATTCAGTTTACATGATCACCTTTAAATTGATGTAAATTGCTGCTTTGAGATAAATATGAGGGTCTGATACCTTCTAAAGCTCACTCTCTGACAACCCTATAAACAGCAGTCCAAAGATCCTTCTGAGCCTTTAGTTCCCAGAAGATAAGGGGTTACTGAGTATGTCACAAACACTGATAACCAGATGGCTGAGAAGCCAGCCAAGCCTGTCAGTAACAACAGACAAGAATTGTTGTTAATAGTCAAGGACTGTTGGCATTAACATGCTGTGAGAAAGAACAGGTATTGGCTGGAGAAGGGGGCCATGTGGAAATAGGACAGCACTTTTCCATGAGAATGAAAAACAACACAGTATAGCCCAAGCTCAGGAATGATTGGCAGAAGTAGACATAAACTATACGGTGGGATTGGGACCACCAGAGACCCCCAGAGCCCTCTGAGCCCTTTCAAGAAAGCCCTAAAAGAACAGACTACACATGACAACTAATTAGCATAGAAATCAGGAAACCTGTCTTTGGGGTGGAGAAAATTGTCCTTAAAAAGGTACTCTTCATGGCCCAGGCAGTGCCCCTGGACCCTGATCATCTCATCAGCTGGACCAAGTTAAGTGGATTGCTGCTTATCATCTAGATTGATGCTGAACCCAGAACTGGCATTCCCTCAGCTGGGTCAGCTGAGACCAGGATCAGCATCCCATTGGCTGTATTGATGCTGTAACAAGGGGTTTTTTTCTAGTGATTTCTTTTTTTATACTCTCTTTTGCTCCTTTTCCTCTTTTTTTTTCTCTTTGCCATTCTTTAATTAATCTCTCCCTTTTAAATTAACCTCTTTAATTTTCCTTTTCCCTTTCACCATACCCTTTTGTCCAAAACCCACTGCCATGTGCATATATAGTAGATCAGAGACTAACAGGCCAATTTCTATGCCATGTGTATAATTCACTAATTAAACACTGAGTGTTTGTGGACCCTCTGACCTTCATAGTTCCTTTTGACTAATTAGCATTTTGAATCTTAAAAGTTTCCTTCCTTTTAAGGCTGGGTCATCACACTATGGTTTCTAAAGAGAGATGTAGAGGTCAAGCTTGTTTTTTGGAAATCCAGGCACATAACAAGGACCGATGTATTTTACCTCCAAGTGTTCTTTCTTCTCTGCCTTATTTGGAACAACTCAGCAAGGACATCTAACCCATGGTGCAGATGATCTATTTGACATTAGTCTCTAAAGGACTATGAGCTAAATGTCTTAATAATTAAGTTATGTAACATTTCTCTAAAGAAAGAAATACAGACTGGGTGACATTGGAGTGGTCTTGCTGGGGAAAGCATGAGTGGTCCTACAGTCTGATAGTTCAGATAACAACCAGTTGAACATCAGGACTAAGTTCTTTGTTTTGCTACTCTGTATATATTCCAGTGGAACAGCTACAAGATAAGTCATAGCTTAAAAAATCTTTGGTTAGGATGTCTGTTCCAAACATGGCAATGGGAAAATATGCTCCTATGTCTGCTATTCCACAAGACTAGTTGTTGTTTTAATCAATAGGCTAAGTCTCAGCTTTATATTTAGGGGTCTAGGAAAGAAGTCTGACTCAAGAAAACAGACAGATGAATCCCCAGTGCTGCCCACACTTAGATGCCCACTGCTGTTATGAGGTAGAGAATAAGAAGTCCTTTCCTTCTTTTTTTGGCAACTTGTTTCTTCCAACTTCCCATTGTTTGATTTCATAATTTCTGTGAAATAGGCAGGAAAGTTTTCTAGAATATGAGTTGGTATTGCACAGAAGTATGAAAGTACCCCACTAAAGAACTGCATTGCGTTCTGAAGAAACATGGAACTTGCGTTTTTCCACCAGCCCCAGTTATCAGCATACATAGAAAGTGTTAGGAGCTTAATTTCTCCTTCTATAGATAGGCATTGATCCTTAGTAGCTTACTGCTTGAGCAGCATACAACTTGGGCAATAGATTTCATAAAGTGAAAATATGCCCAAAAATTTGGTTCTGCCATGTCTAAAATCTTTCATGGCATTAACCTAAGCAATTTGAAAATGCTTTGGCTAATTCTTCCTATGACCAGAAACACCTTGCAGCTTAATGATGTATCAGGGGAAGCAGGAAGATTAGTTTAACTTTTTCAAAAAAGTCCAAAGTGCAATTGAGAATAGGGTGGAAGGTCTTTCAACCACATTTTATTTATGGCTTTCATGAAAAAAAAAAACCTTTTTATATCAAAGGGTCATGCCTCAAAGCTCAAGTAAACATTTCATTAATGGGGTTTATGTAATGTCTATTAAGATCTACATCGTGCAGAAGAGAAGGAAACAAAAGGATCAAACTGAGACTAAAGAAAAAACCGACTTTTCTCTAAAACTACACAAAGATACTGTTTTAAGTTACCTTTTTGAAACATGATTTGATAAATTTGTTTTAAGCAAATACATCTATAAAATCTGAACAGTTTATTTTATGACTGCTCAAATAAAACATTCTAATATACCAGCCTGTCCTTGCAAGTTTCAAGGTTGCCTACAACAGATTAGAGCTGTCAAGCCTCATGATGCTTATTATATATTGTTTCTCTTAAGGTTTCCTATGAAACTGTTAGCCTTTTCCTTTGACATTTCCTGTTCTGCATGGCTGAATATACTTATAAGCCACATACTGCTTTGAAGGTAGTCTAAGTAGTGTTCAGGTTAAATTAATTGCTAACAAGTTGCACTTATTGAATTGCCTTTGTTTACACCGCAAAAAGATATCGTTATCCTTGGTGGTTTCAATAGTTTCCTTTCAAGTAGCTCATGTATGAGCATATTAATTATTTTCTTCTTAATAAGAACATTGAGAAATTTTGTTCTGCATGCTAATAAAGTAGTTAATTATTTTTTACACATTCAAAATAATAAAAAAATAATGTCATAAAAATAGTTTAAATATTTGTTTCATCAAACAGGGAAAAATATTTTTCTTGACCATTCTGTAAAAAGATATCTATAATGAAAGAATAAATTTCTACAATTTTGCTAAGAATGGAGTAAAGTGAGCAATCAGGAAAAGAAATAGGGGGAAAATAGCTAAACAATATTTACATACATAAACAAAACAATATGACTATTAATACATACTGCAGATTTATAAATTTATACCCACTATTATTTTTAAGCACATATTTACAGTTCTCTCATTTTTACTCTTTGCTTGGCTAAATATTTTCATAACTTTTCCCCCTTACAGCTAATGAAATCTTCAAAGCCAGTAGAATAGTGTAACTGTTGTATTAATTTTTTGAAAAATAAAAAGTTACATAAGAATTTTCCATAGAATACTATACTGTAACAGTTAAACTGAATAACTATGTAAATGACATTTACAGAATTTATGCTTCTAAGACAGAGTATCACAGTGCAGATACTCAACTGCTGAACTGAACTGTAAACCAAATTCCTGTAGTTGTTAGTTGGATAGCAATTTACTTGAATTGGGCATCAGACCCCTCCTTGGCTAATTTTCCTGATAGGAAAGCATGTGATCTGCCCTGAAGTATAATGAAATTATGGAGATATTTCTGTTAAGCATTTACATTACTTAGTCTCAATGACAACACTGCACTAAATAGGTTGTTAATATAGCAAAAAGAAAACAGTGTATTTGTTGCTTTCATAAAGCTTTATAGTATATGCAATACTTTTGTATAACTTTTATAACCCTCCACATCTCTGCAAGAGGCCAGTTGGCTGATGTTAAAAGAATGCATAAATTTTCTACATTGCTTCCCCTAGAGTGTATGGCAAGAGTTCAATATTTGCAGCTGACTCTATTTAATAGACAATAATTCAGAATGGAAAATTACACAATGCATACAGGTTGACACAGTTTAACATAATTGACAGTTTGCTGAGGGACATCCTGGATGGATTGGCTTGCACAGGGAATAGCTATCTATCTGAAGGTTAGACTAAGGGCACCTATGAAACCATGACATGCAAAAGTACAGGAGCTCTGCAGAGATACTGCCTCTCTCTTGACCTCATTGCAATAAATACTGAGCCTTATATTCACTCTCTGGACACTTGAGTAGCGTAAAAATACAAACAGAAAAATGTAAATGCTCCTTTTATTGGGGTATAAAACTATCTTGTGAGATATTAAAGCACTCATAACACATTTTTAATGTTTCTAAAATGCTAGAGTATTATTCAGAATTTGACAGCCAGATAGTGCAGCAACAGCAAGAACTGAAAAACACGTAGCACCTCTTGTTCTATGTTTATCTTAATAATATACGTACACTGTTCATATATGAGCCTTACTGCAGTAATATTTTTGTGCCTTCTGACAGTGCATAAAAATGGTGAAAAGAAATGTAACAATCGGAGAAACATAGCAAGTGCTATCATTTTGAAATATGTTCCTGTATTTTATCTAAGGAAGGAGTGTAGAGAAGAACCTTGGGCCAAGGTTTAAAAGCAGTTTATAAAGAAACCAGCTCTTATAACAAATATGTCAGGAATTATTTAGACTATGTTTTTACATAAATTCTTAGCTTGAGATGCTTGATAACTGCATAAACAGTAGACCTGGGTGGATGAAAAACGAAGTTATTGTTGCTGCTGTTTTAATTCTTTTAACAATAATCCTAATTTCAGAATGTTCAGTATGGAATTGCAAATATTCATTAAAAGAAGAATTTACTTGATTATTCCAGTTCTGAGCTGAATCAAGCCCATTATTTCACAGTGTCTCTATTTCAAAGAAAGGAATATATCTTAGAGTCTGTCTTCTCTGAATAGAACAGTAGTTCAAGAAGGGTAAAACATGTTGTGGAAAATGTCTTACTGTCGCTTACTTTGAAATTGAGTTATCTGAAATATTTGCACATAACTTGTCTAAATACAGCAACGTCTAAAATCAAAAAGTACCTTGATAAAGACAAAGGGAGTGAAAACAAATTCAGGGGAACTTGGGTAATTGCTCACTAATTAAATACTTCAGTAGTTCTGAAGGAGTGTTTTCCTGAATTATGATTTAGGATCAATTTTTTTTTTTTAATTGCTGGTCTATATGTCATATACTGTCAGGGATCAGATTCATAATTAAAATTCTTAAACAGGAAGAAAAAACCCACAGTGCTTAAATGGAAGAAGGAAATTAAAAAAAAATTAGGTGTTCAATCTCCTGAAGCAAATAGTACAAATTCCAAAGATATAAGTAGGGCAAGAACCTCACTGGCTGCACTATACTGAACAGTCAGTTTGGCAGAACTTAAAGCTTTGATGAAGTTACCAGGATGACTCAGTGTAACTGATATATAAAACAAAAAACAAACAAACAAACACACAAACAAACAGTCCTTGTATTTTCACTATACCATAGTATTAACTCAGTTCCCCTAAATGTTTTCCAAATGCATTTTCATAAAGTAGCAAGAAATATGCTCTTACCACATCAATAGAAATTTATTACCTCGACCTATTTTCTAATAGTTAAACTACTTATGCACAAAAACCAATATGTGTAATCACTGCTATCAGAAAAAAAATTCAAACCTAAAAAATATTATGAATTCAAATATTTGTATGTACATGTCAGTGCTATGTTTCTAGTGCAGAAGAGAGAAATAGTACATGCTTTAAATATATACAAATATGTTACACAGAAAGTTTTGCTTGAACCAATTAAACTGCAGAATTTCAGAGGTTTAAGTTTCCAGTACATGGGATAAGCAAATAATTCAAGTGTTCTTAGGAAATTAGTTGTTTGTGTGTATAGAGAAAAAATTAAAGGGGCCTTATTTCCAAATTCTTTCAGTGACTGAAAAAAAAACCTAAAAAATGAAAATTGAGGACTGTATATCCTCCAAAAGACTTTTCTAATCTAAATTGTTTTTCCAATTTTTGGTTCTATGAAAAGAGTTCTGTCAAGTAAAATAAATATTTAATAGCCCTTTTACTACTCAGTTTCATGGAGTCCTAATGACTGTTTTTGGAAAGTATGACTTTAAATTTAATCAGGCCACAAGAAAAACATGTTTATGTGAGCCATTCCTTCTTAGTTATCAGTTATCTGACTAGGAGCTATCTTGGAGCAAGGCCCTTGTGAACTGTTAGGACAAAATCAATAGCTGAGAAATACATTTTCTGTATTGCAAGATTACTTTAGGGTGTCTTGAGAGATCCAGGGACTAATTCATTCACCCTCTGCTGTGGGAATATAATCAGTTACTCATAATTACCAGTCTTATGAAATTTTCCTCTCATACTCAATTCCTGACTCAGCTGTAGTATTTATTCAACAGAAAGATAAGTAGTAAGTTAATCAGCTCTCTCCAGAAATCTCTAAAGCAATTACATAATTGTTTGACATATTTGATATCTCATGCAAACAGAGGTGCTCAGTTCTAGACAAGCAGGCAAACTTTGATATTTCTGCTGGTTATCGGTGCTTTCACTATTCATCAACATATTTGCAGTAGGAGAGAACAATGAGGAAGAATTAAGGAAAATCCAGATAAATCAAAACCAGTTTTAAAATTGCAGGAGCATCTGCTAAAGCAGAATTTTCCATCAGATTGCCCACTTTTCCAATTATTTACCTCTTCTTTTCTATATTAATTGTATAATATCAGTCATAGAGATTCTGCAAAACAAAGGTGTCCTCCACCTACAGTGTTGCCATTTCTCATAGAATTGCATCTGGATATTTGAAAAAAAAACAACAAAAAACCCGAAAAACCCACTACTTGGTGTAAATATCCCTTACTTGGAAAAATAGCTGAAAAACACCCCTTTCCAAATATTAAATGATGAGGAAATTAAATATTGATTGAGATCAGAGGCAGCAAAAGAAAAAAAAAACATTTTTACCTGTAGTATGAAGTAAATGGGAGACTCTGACATTAAGGTGCAAATCAGAGTAGAGCATTCCAAAAACCAAGGTTCTTCAGAAGAGAGTAAGAACCTACACTGGGAAAAGAATTTCACAGAAATGTTTCTAATATCATTTAAGCTTGCATGATGGACTGCTTTTCGTGTCTTCAAAATCTTTTCTTGAAATAAATTATTTTATAAATTTGTATTACTAAAAACTCTGAATATATTAATAAGGAATCAGAACAATTAAATTATAAGATCAATTAATCTCTTTTCAGAAATTAATTTCTCTTTCTGGAAATTTCTTCTGAGCATTTAAGTGAAAGCTTCTAAATCCTATCTTTAGTCTTTCAGGTTTTCCCTACTGATCTCCATCCACTCTTCAGATTTTAAGATTAGAGAAATCTTTTCTTTTTGCTGTCTTGAACAAAAAGTTAAGAATTTCTTTACTTAGCTGCAATCTTGTCTAAAAAAATCTGTTACATTTTTTAGGAAATAAATACAAAATATAGGTTTAATATGCTAAATAAAAGATATAATAAGCATTATTATTGGATTGAGTGAATCTATAGCATAGACAGGTTGCATTTCTGTATTGAAAACTCTTTCCAACATGATAAACATGGCAACTATTCCTGAGTACATGCAGCAAAATATTCCTTGATTTTGACAGGTCTGTTTATGAAATCCTATCCTATTTAAATATATGTTTGAGGACATGTCAACATGGCCTCCAAAAGTATTTTTTTAACAATAATATCAGGAACAAAGTCACAACCCTTAATCATGTCTACCCAGCAGAGCTTATTTCCTTTGTGTAGAGTTTTCTATTTATTTTTTCCTTTTTTTAAGTAATTTTAATTTTTATTCCCGGTACAGAATTTTCCATGTGGACACCAACTTCTGGAAAGCTAGAAGATCAATATGGTATTGATAAACTTTTTCCATATAGATATAGTTATGTATATATGTGTGTGTGTGTGTGTGTGTGTGTGTGTGTATGTGTCTCCAAAACTTCAAAGAGGTGATTTGGATTTATAATTTTTCAATGAAGCAAAAGTGCTGAAAAACCTGTAAAGACTCCTGTTGTAGTCAGCATTTCTCTTTATTGTCTTTGAAGCAGCTTTATGCATTTGAAAGCGTGAATGAACTGTTTCATTCCAACAAATATTAGAAACAAAGTATTGTAAGAATACTAATGTTACAAAGTCAAGCTTTGAAAAAAACATAGAGACTGGATGAATGGTTGCTTATCTACCTAATAACCACCTAACTCCTGTCCTACTATATCTATTATGACATATATTTTCTTTGCATGCACCCTTTTCGCCCCCTAGGAACACAGTTCCATAAGTATTCAAGATAGTCAGTGCTCACTGAATATGTACAAGTGATTCTTCAAATCCTTCTCTACAGCTTCTGTCTACAGAGACAGTTTCTGTCTATACAGTCTCTGTTTACAGAAAGCTATCTCAAAAGATTCTCAATTGTTTTACTACCAAATGTTTAAACTCTTCTCTGAATAGAGTTTTCATTTGGTTGCTCTATTTTCTGTATTGCTCTTTGTTCAAGTGTGCTGGGATAGAGTCAATTTGCTTCACAGTGGCTGGTATGGGGCTGAGTTTGGATTGGTACTGAACATGCAAGGGGTTGGGGTGCCTGGGAATTTGGGAGGAGACACAGCCAACCCTATCCACCNGATATGGGGCTGAGTTTGGATCGGTACTGAACATGCAAGGGGTTGGGGTGCCTGGGAATTTGGGAGGAGACGTAGCCAACCCTAACGGACCAAAGTGATATCAAGTCACATGAAGGGGAGAATGACGGAAAAAGGGGTGGACACTCAGAGTGATGGTGTCTGTCTTTGCAAGTCACCGTGGCATGTAGTGGAACCCTGCTTTCCTGCAGTTGGCTGAACCCTTGTCTGTCCATGGGAAGTGGTAAATAAATATCATGTTTTGCTTGCATGCACTTTTTTTTCTCTCCCTATTAAATTGTCTTGAATTCAACCCACAAGTGTTATTACATTTTCAATGCTCTCCCCAGTCTTGCTGGTGGGGGAGTGAATGAATGGCTGTGGGGGCTTGGTTACTGGCTGAGTTCAAAGCAAGACCAAAGGGTAGTTCCATTCTTCCTTAAGAATCAGCTCTGTGGCAAAAGTCAAGGAACACAGGGACCAGTTAATTTTGGATTGTAAGCAAAACTGTAGCAGATTTTCTTCTCATTACTGAGAAGCAATTAAGACAGCAAAATGGAAATGGCAATTAATTCCAGGACACTTTTGAGGCAGTTCATCAAGATTCTTTCAGCTTTTCTCAACTGCTTTATCTTGCCTCCTAGTTCACTTCTGAGCTGGGCTATGTTACAACTAGAATCTGGGGAAGAACGATTTGAAAAAAACACACTTAGGAGTGGGAAACTTGTTCTTAGGAATCATAAATTCTCCTCCTGCAGGAGGATAGCTTCTCCAGGACCAAGAACAGATCTTTGTTAGAGGAGTTTCCCATGATCAGTTTAATCGATTGATTTGGAAGTTCTCATGCATCCTGTTAGGACTAAAAAGCTAGTTTTTGTTTCACAATCCAGCACCTTAATTCTAGCTTCCATATAAACTTGATGTGGATATTTGTGTATGCAAGCACACATATAAACATAGGTAGGTATATGTGCATGCATGATGCACCATGATTGGTTTCATGAAATGAAAAAAAAAAAATGATCCTAAATATCTGTAGAGATTAATCTGTCTCAGTGTACAGCTATATAAAATCAAAAGGTACAGAGATGTATAAAATGAAGCCATATTAAAAGTGTTTAATTCTTTCTTTAAAAATACCAAGATACTTAAAGTGCAATTATAAGCTATAGTGAGTTGCTTCCCAGAATCCAAATGGTAAGGAACAGTATAAATACATGGAAACACTGCCACAGGGATATGGCTAAAATGCTATTTTTCCCAAAGCTCTGGAAAGAGCAATGCTGGAGCTGTTGAGAATGTGCCTGTGCTACCACACACATCAGAACTCGAGGGCTTCTGGCAGAAAGAACCAGTCAGCATCATAATGTACTCCTTTTATATTTACAACCTTTAGAGGAAGCTTTTGCTTTTATTTTTCAAAGTTGCCTGTAGCAGTAAGCTTGGAAAACACAGTTGTATCCAACAGCCAAATAGCTACAGAGCACAAGAGATTTCAAAGTCAGTTATGTAAACCAAATACTTGTCTCTTAGCTGAATGTTTTACCTTTTCTGTAGTTGTGTTCCAGTGGCCACATTATTCCCATTTTGATTTATTTTGTGTCCAGACTCGTGATACTAAGTTAAAGGCTCAGCTAACTACCCTTAGGAAAAACATGGTAGTTTGATGATTTACATCTACACACTGAGCTATCCCTTCTAGGCAGTGTGGCTGGATGGCAGTAATATTCTCTTGAGCTGGGACACCTCTCAGGGTTGGGTAAGAGAGAACTGCTACTAAGGGCAGATCTTTGGATGAGCCAAATTTGAGCTCTTCTTGAATTGTGCACTATGTAACTCTGTCCTTGATCAAAAACGCTAAAGGTTTGAGTTTCTGTAAGTGACACTTAGAAACCCTTATCCAAAGCAGAGATATCCCTTGTTTCAATTTCTTCCATTACATATGAACCATTGTCCGAGTCTGAGACTAAGATATGACCCAGCCATGCCTAAGCTCCATCAGGAGTTTAGAAATTGACAGAGTCCACTCTGATTCTCTCAACTCAACAGGAGCATGCCCTTTACACTTTCTTGTCTACAGTCTCCACATCAATCATTCTAGCTCAATTCTAATCCAATTTTCCTGTATGTTTCTTCCATGCAGTAATAAAGTGAACCTTTGCCAAACTGCACTTTGACATCATATTTAAATGGCTTTTGCTAATAACTTCAATGGCGATCCTGTAAGCAATCTAAATCATTCATTCCTGACAAACTGGTATAGTCAGCAGGATCTGAAATCAGGATTAATGACAAGAACTAGGAGAGCAGAGGTATCACAGGTATGTAAATTTGAATTTCAATGGATTGTATTTGTAGATGATGCATCTTCCTTTAAAACTCGGAGTCAGAGCCCATTACCTAACTCCCAACACTCCTGCAGTCCCCTATAAACTCCTCTATGTCTCCCCAACAGAGTTATAATTTTGCCTTTTATTCACCAACATTTTGGTTTAGTGGAAATATTTAATCTCACTGTGTTTCTGTAGGACTTAGAGTCAGCACACTGTCACCTTCAAAAATAATCCATTTCTGTCAAATACAGACTCACTAGTACAAATTACCACAAAAAGTTAAAAAGAAATTATTCTTAGAAAAGCTAAAGTAATAGACGATATCCTTATTTTCTTTTAATGAAGAACCTCAGTTGCACAGATCCTGAAAAACATGAAGCACTGAATGAAAGAGGAGTTCACAATCTAACTTCAACCTTAGGTCTGAAGTATGTGAAGTTTATTGGGATATGATCATTGTACAAGAGCCTGGAGAAAGAAATGTTTTAATACTTACTGAGGCCTGAGGACACAGCTATGTAATAGATGGAGTTTATGGATTATTAACTGAATAGAAGGTGAAAATAAATTGGAAGTCCAGCACCTGTGCACTTTGGATCTTTTATTACAGAACAATGCACATCTATACTAAAAATTACAGCTTAAACTTTATAGTGGTGGCTTTCTTTTTTGATAGATTGAGGATTTTTTTTTTTCACTTCTGTTCTGTTAATGCTAGGTTATTACTCTTGAAAACTAATATGACTGGAATATCTTCCAACTATAGGTATAGGCTGAACTCAAAGTGGAAAATGTATGAGGCAGAATATACATAATACTATAATAACACCGCTGATGTTGATATTAATACAGATTCCAGATTTAGCTAAATAGCTGAGTATGAAGAGAAAAAAGGAAGACTTTGCATATATATACCAGCTAACTATATAAAGGCTTTTACTTTCTGCCTTAATGTATTTTTCAATTTTAAAATTCTCTGCTGATGCGAAGCTTTCCATATTTACATAAAAGTTGGATGAATAATTGATATCATCTGATAATTAATTTACCATTTTTTGAGGTTTATCCATTAATCAGATCTTAATACAAGTAACATACTATGTCATCGTGTCATGACTGACATTGCAATACAAGGAGAAAACCAGAAGTACAAAAAAATAATTACAGTTAAAGCAAAAACAGTTATTAAAAATAACCTTGAATTTTAACCAAACTCTGATGTAGAAAAAGAAGACAAATCTTAGACCAAAATTACTTACTATTTATCTTTTTACTTCAGATTTTCTTTTCAAATCAGTACGATTCATGTGAACGAAAAAGTTCAAGGTCATTTAAGCACCTCAGTACATCAGCTATTTCAGTATTTGAATATAGAATCTTCCCCTTTATATCATCACCACTCAGAGCCTTCAAAAGCACTCATGGATTGAACACATGTGTGGATGTTTACATCTTTAAAGTATGTTCACCTCATGAGACAAAAATAGTTCTTTGTACGTTTGCCAGGGAAAGAGTGACCGGTGGTGGGTAGTAGGGAATTTTACTTACGTAATTTTTTATGCAAATATCAAGAAAATAGTATTTCAACCAAAAAAAAGTCCTCTTTCTGAAGGGGAAATTTTAAAGTGCAGGAAAATAAGGAATGTTGAATAAATATTTTTCAGACCCTAGTACTAGTAATTATTCACAATGCTTTCTGAATTTCTATTTAGATACATTCTTATGCTTTGCATTTAAAATAAACTACTATGAAATACCGAATGGCTTATTGAATTGAACTTTGGAAAATTTTCCATCAAATTGACAGATATGTGCTGTGAGACACCTCCTGACCTAACCTGTCAGGAGTCTGTTCTGTACAGGAAGCTGAGGGTACACTCGATGTCACTGCCTGTGTCAGTGAAGCCATTGAAAAGCACCCATCCCCAGGCAGAGCCCTGGGCAACACCTCTCACCCCCAGCCTCCCCCTGTGTCCATCCAGTTCATTTCTTATCCACTGAATAGTCCACCCTTCAAAGCCTTCTTCCCAGTTTGGAGATAGGGATGACCTGTGGCACTGTCATGCCATGTCAAAAGTCATACAGAAATCTAGGTAGGTTACATCAATTAGTCTTCCCTTGTTGACCATGCAGCATCCTTTGGGGTCAGTTTCCAGAATCCAATGAAGTTGTTTTTACCACTTACATGGAAGAATACAAGCACAGTTGGTTTAAAAGCAAATGCAATATTTTGAACTTAATAGATCTTCAGTTTGTTGCAGTTTGCAACTTGCAGGAAGTATAAAAAAAAGAACAAAAACTTGTAATCTATTAATGGTTTCCTGTGGTTCAGGTGACTGTGCAGGGAATTTCCTGAGAGAAAATCATTTAAAGTCTTTGTAGACATCCAGTATCTCTAATACCTTTTAGTTGTCTTTGAAATAGAGAGAAAAAGGGATCTGGAATAAAATTACATAAGAGGTGGTTGGAGAGGTAGAACACTGAACCTCTTGCTTTGTTGAGGATGTCTTGATTCACTATTTTTTGAAAGTGGGATTCCTGCACTTTGTCTGCCATATATTAAGCTGTTGGTCACTCCTCAAGACAGAGATCTCAACTGAGTTTGGCAGGAAATCATTCTGCAGGTAGACAGAAATCCACAGCAGAGAGTTATCACAAAGGTTTTCCAAGATCTTAGCAGAAAAAGATGCTTATGTATTGGGGAAAAAGAAAAGGAGACTAGGTCTTGGTGAAAGAGTATATCCAGGATGAATGGTACTTCAACATGATTTACATTTTGCAGCAGGAGACCAGCTGGTTCCTTAGATGAAATCAAGATCAGCAATGACTTTCCTAATCGATGTATTTCTGAACTGAAGAGAATATAATAGATGCAGTTTCTTTTGTCTTCTGACTGAAATTCTATGCCCAGGCCCAAAAATTTAACACGATTGGATAGAAAAAAGTATAGAATACTACATTTCTTCCACTGTTATGAAACATTGCATGAAAACAATGTCAAGCTATGCTAAGAGTGGATAGACATCTTCAGCTTGGAAATAGCTTCATTTTTTTTTTTCAGAGTAAATTCTATTTAATCTTTAAATGTTAGTATAGCTGAGCATTTAATTATGTAAAAGTATACAGAGTATGTTACTTTCCTTTGCGTCTCAGGAAAAGCATATAATCTTTAGTTTATATTGTTTGTAGTCAGCCTTGCAATACCTATTCAGATACTTTTTTTTTCCTAAATTGACAATTGATTTTATGGTTTTCCACCAAGTAGTATCAGGTATCTTCTACCAGTAATGTCTTTTTTCTGAAGTTAATGGGTGCATAAGAGAATTTAGCTTCATATTATAGTATCATTTTCCACAATGATCATTAATATATCGGAAAGCAGTTTAATTACAATTGTACAGCTTTGATGCAGCTTAAAAAAATGACTTTGATATTCATATCACCAATATAGCTATGTATTTGAGTCTGTTTCCTTATCCCCTTCTGCTTTTTTTCACAGTTTTTTATTTTGTTTCTTTGTTTGTAGTCTGGGTTTTTTTTAGAAAACACTACATTGCAGGGGACAAAGGAGAACCCCACAGTCACTACATTTGTCACTACAGAAAATAATCAAGTTGGTCTACAAGTTCATGATGATATACTTTTGATGTGTCATAACTAGATGTCTAAAGAAAAAAAAAAGTTTGGTTTGGGAAGGGTTCATAAGTTATGATTGGATCTTTGCACTGTATTTTATTTTGAAGTAACAACCATTCCTTTTTACTATATAATAGGTCACAAATTCATAGATTTCAGAATTCAAAAATATAATTGCAAACATATTATTTACTAATTTTGTAATACAAAACATATATTGATTTTAGCTATTTCAATCTATATTGAAGCAAGGGTCATTGTTGGGATTTTAAGTACTTGCAGCCTTGTGCATAGAATGAAATTCTATTTAATAGCCTACCTGGTTGAAAATTTGATTAGCTCTTTTAAAAGAAATAACTGGAAGGCATCTGGGATATCTAGGAGTAGAAAGATATATGATGTTGAGAAAAAAACCCCAATTTTCTTCTGAGTTTTCTTAGTTGAGGATAAGACCTCAGGATAAGTTAATCTGCTGAATCAGAGTAATGTTCAGGAAAACACCAATGTAATTTGATTTTCAATACTGTAAAGAGCATTGTATTACTTGCAGTGGTTAAACTGATTATTTCACAATGAAATTCATAAATACTTTTGTTGAGACATAAAATTGCTCCATGGCATCTCAAATGAGATTCCGAGATTACAATGAAAGTGTCTAGTGCTGGAAGTCTATAATGTGAATAACTTCACTGCTGAATGGAAGTTTAAGAAAAAGCTCATGGAGGATCATCTAGTAAAGAGCTGTGTGACATGAGCTTTGTTTTGTAAATCCTTGGGAACAGGCAAAGTCAGAGCTTTGCTTTCCTATGCATTGAAATTCAGCTCAAACATTTAATTGAATTGATGGTTTTGCTGTTGTTTTTTTATTCTTTGACACTAGAATATGGGGACATTTCAAGTGTACTTTGGTAGTGTACATAGTTTCCAAGATACTTTAAAAATGTATCAATTCACACTGTAATTGCAGCCTACAGCTCATTTTAACCTAAGTTACACTGTGATCTTTATCAAAAGTAAATTGCTTGTCATTATTTCTGCATAGTAATTATTAATAGAATCTACAGTCAGTGTTTTGTTCTGTGACTGTGGATAACATTTGAGTACGTTACTCAAATATCTTAATGATATTACTGAAAGAATTAGGATGGAATGGAATTACAATATCAAATTAGTTATATCTGTAGTGCCTTGTATTATGATAGAAGCTAAGACTTACAGAAAAAAAAAAATGTGTTCTGTAAGCTTTTTTCATCAAAAGGTAAAATTCCAAGAGTTTCTTCAAGAATGCTTCTTAAGAGAGAATTTATTTTTCCCAGGTAGGTGGATATGGAACTGCTGTATTGTAGTTTTCCAAAACACTGGTTGCCAATTCTAAGTAACCTGGTGACAACTTTCAAATATCATGACAACTCTAAAAACATAATATGCTGGCTAAGTAGCTAGGCCATTAAGTCCAATTGTCTTACACTCATGTTTCCTGAGGTAATACTGTCAAAAAAGAAACTAAGGAATGTCTTGATATGGTCAGAATGCCTTTATCAGAGTGCAGTGCAAAATCTCAGAGTAAGGCCTTGATATTTTCTTCTGGTGTATAATATCAAACACCTAAGAGTAACTTTGCAAGTGAGAGTACTACAGATTTATTTGGGTTTTTTTTTTTTTTTTTGTGGTTGGTTTTTCGTTTGGTTGGAGTTTTTTTGTTTTGGTTTGGTTTTTTGTTTTGTTTTTTGTTTGTTTGGTTTGTTTTGGTTTTTTTAATTACATATTGCATCATCAATATTACCTACATAGAAAAAGCCACCTAGGTTGAAAGGTGTTTCCTGAGATGATCTAGGCCAGGCCCCCACTCAAGCAGAAACAGCTAGAAAAAGTTGATGACCTTGCCAAAAATTTCTTGGTGCTTGTTCACGGAAGAGTTACTTGCTTTTATGTAGGAATAAATAGCAATAAGACAAGATAGTTTTTCAAAATGCAAATCCTGATTTAACTATACAGAACATAATCTTTGTGTTGGTAGGAAAATATTATTTGTACAGACATTTTTAATTTGTGAAAATCTCCAAAGAGGAATTTCCTTTCTGGGAGTTTAGATATCCTTGTGTGAACAACTGTATTTATTCTGGAAATGTCCACCCTGTTGTCCTAGTTAAACAGATGTGTGGCATTTAGGAGGCAGGCAGAAAACACAAGAGTGTTTTAAATTCTTTGGCTGTCTTGGATATGAAAACCTACACAATCATTTAACAGAACTGGAAGAGCAGAAACAAGAACTAAAAGGAATGCTTAAAGGACAGAACAGGTCTTATGCTGAGATCCATCTTCTGGCATTAAAACATGTTCAACTACATGATGAGTGGAAAGCCAGTGTCTGGATAAATATTTCAGGTGGTTTTAAGCCGTACTCCAAATAACTAAAGTACTACAAGACATAAATTTAAATTTAAAGGAGCTCACTGTAACCTTCACAGCTAGGACAACACGAACGGATTTGGGTTTTTTCCTTCTCCTGATATGTTTTCTTTTGTGATTTTCTTTTTTTTGTTTTGTCTATTTAGCATCACAAGGAACATCTATGTTTTGGTCAATCTGTGCATGTATCGGTAGGAAATATTTCACAGATCTCATTCTCCATACAGCAGTACATGGAATCAGCTTCTCTCTGGGATTTAAAATACAGGTATGTTCATTATACCTTCCAGATAAAAGAATTGATCAACAGCCATAACTTAATGTGTCAATTCGAACACATGTCAAAAAGTCAGTTTTGCCTGCTTTACTTTGATTGATCAAAAAAAGTAAGGGTTAAGTAGTTCAGCAGCAACAAAATAGATCTTGCAGAAATTCTTGTGAAATTGTAGGGATGTAAAAATTTTTAAAACTATGAGTATACATCTGATCATCAACAAAATTCTACTAGTGTGTGGGAAGAATGTTAAAATAACTGTGATATTGATACTATTAGCTTTTATGGACTACGCTCTTTTCTCTGAATTTCATCTTTGCAAAATAATAGTGAGTTCATTCCACATTTTCTTTTATATCTAGAGGAATCTATTCTATTTTGTAAATTATAAAACTGTCCATGGTTCTGCTTATTCAGATATTTATAACTTCTATCATGGTGTTTCACAATTTGTAATAGATAATTCTTACAACATCCTTTTATCATTCTGATAAAGTTCTGAAGACTTCAGATGGAATAAAATAAATACAGGAAGTCTGAGGATAAACAGGTTGGTAACTTCTGCCTAGGAAAAAACATATAGGATCATATTCTAATGTTATTTAAAACAAACAAAAAACCCTCACAAACTAAGCAAACAATAATCACAAAAGAACCCCAGCCCTGACTTCCTTTTTCTGGATTAATTTTGTTTTCCTGTCTGAAACTTTTACTGTGTCTTGTAAAATGATTAACTTTTCCAGTCTTCTCAAAATTATGTTATGTATGATGGAGTGCTACTGGAAGACGCTTAATCAAAACTTCCATGAGAGGCAAGGAAATAGTTTGAAAAATTATCTCACTCACAGGTGTTGTATTTAGTTGGTTTGAGTATTTTTTTGGTATTGTTGTAGTTGTTTTTTTCTAAGTGTAGACAGAATACAAATCAATTACTGTTTTAATTTGTCACTGTTCACAGGAACAGAGGTCATGCATTGAACTAGGATGCATTGGACGAGTAATAACCACAATAGGAATCTATTATAAAAACAATGAATTTACCTTCACAATTTCACAATCTCCACTTCTCTCTTGGCTCTCATCTCCTTGTAGTGTTAACAGCCACCTCTACCTATGCCTGATCTCTCCATTGCCCCTCTGCCTCTGAAGCTCAGCCAGGATGGCTGTGACTTTTAAGTCCCCACAACAGGATTTACCATGTCCCCATAGCTCTGAGTCTTCCATACAATGTCCCTTTCCCAGCCAGCTGTACTAGAAATGCTTCTGTGTGGCCTGAGAAAGACCACTGCTGGTCCACAACTATTACTTGAATTCACAACAGATCCCTCATGAGGCCAGATCTCTCTAAGCTTCAAGAACACACTGCATTGGGAAGAAAGGCTGGACTTGCATCTACAGACAGTGTAAATGCATTTGCATGCACTGGCTTGAGGATTGATTATTTCAGATACTCTTACTGTTCTGATTGTTTGGGGTTTTTTTAATTCTTGGTGCCAGTCCATCTTCTCCAGGGGAAAAAAATCCTAATGTCTGCAGAAAGAAACTTCTATTTCATAAGTTACCACCATGTGTTTTTCAGAGAAGAATAAGAAAAAAAAAAAACCCACAAAAAGACCCCATACAAAACACTGCTAATGCAAAGTTAATTTATTGATAGCAAGTAGCTGAAGGTAAGTCTCCCTGTGATTATGCAAAACACAGTCTGAATTAACACCTTATTGATTAGTTGAAAAAAAGAAAGCTGGCAAAACTAAATACAAGTTCCCCTGCAATAATTTAAAATGTAATTCAAAGTAATCCTCAAATTTCCATTCCTTCCCTTTGGGGACTGTCAGAGAGTTTTCTAGTTGCCCATCCCCTCATGTTGACTACACATTTTCTGCCCTACATAAGTCAGTCAGCAGTCTGCCAAAGTTCCTGAAGTACCTGCAGTGCAGTTGACATCTACAAATGTGTCAACTCTTCTCCCCTAAAGTTATAATTCCATATACTGAGCTAGTCATCTTCATTTTACCTTATGATCAATAAATACAAAAACATACTTCTGAGGAGCAATTAGTGTACCCTATTGCAGGCAGCTACTTTAGGACTAAAATAATCACTCCCTAAATATATCCATATTTATCCCTTGACAGTATAATGATAGCCTGCAGTGCCTAACTCAGATGTCTGTGTGCATTCTGAGCATCCGGAATTAAGAGGTGGATCCCATTTCAATTCCTAGAGAGTTTGCTGAGCTAAAACCAGATCTATGAAGTGAAAAACCCCAACACGTACTGTATCTGATTTCATTCAGTTTCCAAGTGAAGTTGCCTCATTTATGATTAGTAACCACAGAACAGTTCTGCTGGGTTTGAACCAGTGACTTATCATACAATCATAGGATTGTTTGGTTTGGAAAGGATCTTTAAAATAATCTAGTCCAACACCCCCTGCAATGAGCAGGGACATCTTCAACTAGAAATTTGCATTTCTTTAGCAATAATGCTAATTTTAGTAGTCTTTCTGCCTCTGTAGAGTGGCTGTTTGTAGATGCTAGGACAGTAGAAGGAGTAAAAAAAATAAAAGTAGAAATACTGGCTTAAATTGGTGCTCAAAGTGACTGTGAGACAAAATGGTTCTCAGATCAAACTAGAAATCTAGAAATATGAAGTAATAGGATAAGTTATATATGTAATCTTTGTAACTGATGTTTCCCATGAAATTAAATACGAATTTCATGAATGTAATCAGGCATCTCTATGAATTCAAAACTGGAATTTTAAAACTATTCCCTCTTCTTTTGTTGTCCCAGGGCTATTTATTTAATTTTTCATTTCTATAAATTGAATAGTCTAGAAGAATTCAAATTAAATTCACCTAGAAGAGCTGAGTTCTCTCCAATGGTTATAAAGAAGTTTCTGAAGTATAGAAATCTGCATTGTTTCCATCTATAAACCTTTTTGTCATACTTTATTTATTCTTATTCTTATTCTTATTCTTATTCTTATTCTTATTCTTATTCTTATTCTTATTCTTATTCTCATTCTCATTCTCATTCTCATTCTCATTCTTATTTATTTAAACTTTATTTTACCACATGGCATTCTTGCACATAGTAAATGAACAGAAGCAAACTTTACAAACACATTCAATTCACATAACTTTCAGACAAATTTAATTTCATTGTTAGCAATGATTAAAATCAAGTCATACATCAGAAGCTTATGTACTGAAGTTTGAGTGTTTTTTCTACTGTATTAAAATGATAATATTCTGGATATATTTTAATGGGTCTAAATATTTTTTCCTCATTGAAATATATTTTACACTAAATTAATTCTTATCTCAAGACATTGAAGAGTGAGTATAAATTTTACAATTTTTATTCTCTTTTAATTGACTTTATTTAACATTGATGTTTAAATATAAAAAAGAGAAAATTTATATAGTTTATATTTCTCTCTCTTTATGCATCTTATAATTGCCTTACAATTGTTTCTCATTAAAAAAAAGCAAACTGCACACAAATTAAATTCAGCAACATTAGAGATGAACTTCAATTAGTTCAGAATCCCTGAGGACTGTGTTTTCATTACATGCTAAAAGATCAAATTAAACTCCATACCAGCTCACAGATCTTTCATAAGAGCACAATCTTTTTTGTATGACAATTAAAAGAAATGGAGACATGATTTAACTTTAAATACCACTAGTATTTCAAAACTATATATTCTAAAAATGGATGTATGATTTGTCTTACCTGATATAATTTACTTGACTTTGTTAAATGCATCAGCTGTACCATTTTAAGAAAATAATTCTTTATTTCTTCAGTATTTTCCAGAATCTTGTACGTACAGCATAAGCCTGGAAATTCTCTACATGGATGAAAATCACAGTAGTGTACAGTATATAAAGTTCAAAAGTGATGTAGTTTTGGACACAGTAGTGTACAGTATATAAAGTTCAAAAGTGATGTAGTTTTGGTAGCCTTCATTCAGTCCTTGTCAATGGTCACACGTGGCCATGAACAGAAATTAAAATACTTCTGAATATGAAAAAAAAAATAATAATAGCAAAAAAAAGTTACTGTGAGCAAATTAGTTGTTGATACAAATTACTGGACTTTTAATAAATAGTTATGGCTTGGTCAAAGCAAAATAGAATGCTATATTATCTGTAATTGGTAGAAAATTCAGAAGGGAAAATATGGCCAGGAACATAGAAGTAGACAGAAAAACTACAGCTATCAATGCTATCAGAGACTTTCCTACCACCCAACCTCTGCAAATAGAAAAAGCATTTTCATCCATTTGGGAGACATTTGCTCTTGATCTCAGTTTTCATTTTAAAAAAAGTCAAGAAATGGGAAGGACCTTTTCTTATATCTCTCCTCAATTTTTAGAGAAGTCAAGCTATTGCTGTTTTACAATGCAATGAGACAGGTTATAAACTGGGTGGCCTTCAATCCATTGTGATTTTAGAAACACCTACTAATTTAATATCATATTTTCAATTCCTTCACTCATTGCCTAATCTCAGAATTAGAGACAGAGGGAGAGTGTAGTCAGGGGAACAGGAAAAGTAAGAACTGCAATTCTGTGATTATCTCAGTTGTTTGGAGCATGGTGCAAATAGCACCAAGGTTCCTGATTTAACCCTTGTAAGGTCATTCAGTTAAGTGTTGGACTTGGTCCTTTCCAACTCAGAGCACTCTGCAAAATTTGCCTGCTTAACTACATGCCCTTACTTAAAGTGTCGATTAAGAAGTATTGGGTTGTTGAACTAATGCTCTAGTAACAGTTTTTCTCCCCCTCACTGTTTGCCCCTTGGTGGCTCATTGTGGTGTGGTGTACCATACTTTGCAAATGCATGAAGAAGAAGAAGGATGACTCTTTGAGAGTGTTTTAACTTTACACTGCAGTTAACTTGAAAATACATTAAATCCTTTCTTTTTCTGATATTTCTCTCTGTTCATAATCTAAGCATAATGACTTCTAACAATTTCAAGATTTATTTTAATTAGATGAAAAAAAAATATTTTCCATCACTTCCACAAATGAAAAACCCAACTTCACTTCCAACACCCCCAAACCCCTCCACACCCCCATTATCACTTTAATGCTTATCCAATTTATCCTTAAATAAAAACACAGAACGATGCTCAAGTCTCTACTGATTGTACAGTAATTTACATTATTTTTTCTATTTTGCTGTNTCTCATTCTCATTCTCATTCTCATTCTTATTTATTTAAACTTTATTTTATCACATGGCATTCTTGCACATAGTAAATGAACAGAAGCAAACTTTACAAACACATTCAATTCACATAACTTTCAGACAAATTTAATTTCATTGTTAGCAATGATTAAAATCAAGTCATACATCAGAAGCTTATGTACTGAAGTTTGAGTGTTTTTTCTACTGTATTAAAATGATAATATTCTGGATATATTTTAATGGGTCTAAATATTTTTTCCTCATTGAAATATATTTTACACTAAATTAATTTGTATCTCAAGACATTGAAGAGTGAGTATAAATTGTACAATTTTTATTCTCTTTTAATTGACTTTATTTAACATTGATGTTTAAATATAAAAAAGAGAAAATTTATATAGTTTATATTTCTCTCTCTTTATGCATCTTATAATTGCCTTACAATTGTTTCTCATTAAAAAAAAGCAAACTGCACACAAATTAAATTCAGCAACATTAGAGATGAACTTCAATTAGTTCAGAATCCCTAAGGACTGTGTTTTCATTACATGCTAAAAGATCAAGTTAAACTCCATACCAGCTCACAGATCTTTCATAAGAGCACAATCTTTTTTGTATGACAGTTAAAAGAAATGGCGACATGATTTAACTTTAAATACCACTAGTATTTCAAATCTATATATTCTAAAAATGGATGTATGATTTGTCTTACCTGATATAATTTACTTGACTTTGTTAAATGCATCAGCTGTACCATTTTAAGAAAATAATTCTTTATTTCTTCAGTATTTTCCAGAATCTTGTACGTACAGCATAAGCCTGGAAATTCTCTACATGGATGAAAATCACAGTAGTGTACAGTATATAAAGTTCAAAAGTGATGTAGTTTTGGTAGCCTTCATTCAGTCCTTGTCAATGCTCTCACGTGGCCATGATCAGAAATTAAAATACTTCTGAATATGAAAAAAAAAAAATAATAATAACAAAAAAAAGTTACTGTGAGCAAATTAGTTGTTGATACAAATTACTGGACTTTTAATAAATAGTTATGGCTTGGTCAAAGCAAAATAGAATGCTATATTATCTGTAATTGGTAGAAAATTCAGAAGGGAAAATATGGCCAGGAACATAGAAGTAGACAGAAAAACTACAGCTATCAATGCTATCAGAGACTTTCCTACCACCCAACCTCTGCAAATAGAAAAAGCATTTTCATCCATTTGGGAGACATTTGCTCTTGATCTCAGTTTTCATTTTAAAAAAAGTCAAGAAATGGGAAGGACCTTTTCTTATATCTCTCCTCAATTTTTAGAGAAGTCAAGCTATTGCTGTTTTACAATGCAATGAGACAGGTTATGAACCGGGTGGCCTTCAATCCATTGTGATTTTAGAAACACCTACTAATTTAATATCATATTTTCATTCCTTCACTAATTGCCTAATCTCAGAATTAGAGACAGAGGGAGAGTGTAGTCAGGGGAACAGGAAAAGTAAGAACTGCAATTCTGTGATTATCTCAGTTGTTTGGAGCATGGTGCAAATAGCACCAAGGATCCTGATTTAACCCTTGTATAGGTCATTCAGTTAAGTGTTGGACTTGATCCTTAAGGCTCCTTTCCAACTCAGAGCACTCTGCAAAATTTGCCTGCTTAACTACATGCCCTTACTTAAAGCGTCAATTAAGAAGTATTGGGTTGTTGAACTAATGCTCTAGTAACAGTTTTTCTCCCTCTCACTGTTTGCCCCTTGGTGGCTCATTGTGGTGTGGTGTACCATACTTTGCAAATACATGAAGAAGAAGAAGAATGACTCTTTGAGAGTGCTTTAACTTTACACTGCAATTAACTTGAAAATACCTTAAATCCTTTTTTTTTTCTTTCTCTCTCTTCATAATCTAAGCATAATGACTTCTAACACTTTCAAGATTTATTTTAATTAGATGAAAAAAAATATTTTCCATCACTTCAACAAACAAATAAAAAACCCACCTTCACTTCCAACACCCCCAAACCCCTCCACACCCCCATTATCACTTTAATGCTTATCCAATTTATCCTTAAATAAAAACACAGAACGATGCTCAAGTCTCTACTGATTGTACAGTAATTTACATTATTTTTTNTCACTGTTTGCTCCTTGGTGTCTCATTGTGGTGTGGTGTACCATACTTTGCAAATGCATGAAGAAGAAGAAGGATGACTCTTTGAGAGTGTTTTAACTTTACACTGCAGTTAACTTGAAAATACATTAAATCCTTTCTTTTTCTGATATTTCTCTCTGTTCATAATCTAAGCATAATGACTTCTAACAATTTCAAGATTTATTTTAATTAGATGAAAAAAAAATATTTTCCATCACTTCCACAAATGAAAAACCCAACTTCACTTCCAACACCCCCAAACCCCTCCACACCCCCATTATCACTTTAATGCTTATCCAATTTATCCTTAAATAAAAACACAGAACGATGCTCAAGTCTCTACTGATTGTACAGTAATTTACATTATTTTTTCTATTTTGCTGTGAAAAATCCCAAACACAGCTGTGAAGGGTGCTCATAGTGAGAGCCAGAGAACTGTTCAGACTTTATATCCTCCCAAGCACCATCTAAGAGTTTTTCTGCTTTCTGTCTGGAAATGGTTCTTCTGTCTTTCCTCCTTCCAGCCTTTCCCAATGCTGTAGATTTTCAAAATCCCTGTAGAGATGATGTTAGAAGATGACAGCCTTTGGCTTAGATCATCCCCACGATTATCCAATGCAGACTTTGCTTTTTCACTCATTGTTAAGGTAAATTTTGCAGAGTGATTTATTCCCTTGGATTTCTAAACTTTGTAAGTAAAAGTTTGTTTTGAACCTCCAGAGAATTTTGCAGTTTCTCCTGCTCGCTGCCTAAGGTAAATCCAGGGTAGACTGGGTAGATTGGGTCATACAACAGGAAAATCCTCTGTAATTATATTTATATTGATCCAAACACAACATATTTTTCCCCTTTATTTAAATGCTATGATAGCAAATAAAGAGAAATTACTTACACTATACTATACTAACAAACAGATACACTACAATGTACTAGTAAACAAAAAAGGAAGAAACACAGACTTATCTGTACTATTAAATATCTGCACATACTCTGATATTTGGTGTGGCCAACAAATTCCCAGGCAACACACACAGGTGAGACTGTTATTTGGATATCCTTGAATTTATTCTCAGATGTTACTGTCTTTGGGCTGACACTGCAATAATCTTCAACAAACTTAACCAGTCATACAGTTTACTACTTAAATGCCTGGTTATCGTTGTATTTTATAGAAATAAATTTGAAACAGCAATTTCATTTTTACAAAAACACTTATGAAGATGAATGAAATTAGGTCAACCGAGCAGAAAACCTCAATATATATGATCAGTCTTGAGGTGGAGATATGTAGGTAAAGCAAAAAGAATAAAACAGTGTGATTCATACTGCCATCCAGTAACTAGGCAAATTTCTCTCTGAAAGACTATGACATAACAGAACAGTGAATAATGACTCAGTTTCTTGAACTGCAATATTTTTCCTTAATACTGAATAAGGTAGTACTTTCATTATTTAAATAACAAACCAAATGTTTATTAAAGGAAAGGGAATTGTGAGGCTGAGATTTGTATGACTGCTGAGCATTTACCTCCATGAATACAACATGTTTGTCTGTATTGTCAGTGGCTGCAAATCACACATTTCTATAGCTTCATTTTAGTTTGGATTGGAGGAAACACATTAACTAACAGATAATGAAAACGTCACATCAAATTCTTCACACGTTCAAGTTCATTTCTCTATGATGCCATTTATTTGTAGTGAGATATATTTCAGGACATTCATTATCAGTTTATTTCTAGTATCAAGATTAGGATTACTCAAGTGTTATGTCTGCAAAGGTTTTATTTTAAATTCTAATTGTTGTCGATTCTTAAGAATACTAATGAATGTATAGCGAGGCTCTAGTAGTAATATGGCCAACATGATAATGCATAATTCAATTGGGAAAATAGATCATTCTGTGGGCAACATAATGATCCATGAACTTCTGTTAATTGATGAAGCATTCCCAAAGGAAACTCCCCAGATATGAAAAAAAAAAATAAATTCTGAGTGCAATCAGGGGGATGCATCTTCCTCATTATCTTTCTTACAGAGGTATGTCATTCTATTTATTTCAACATACAAGAAAGTGTTGCACAAAAGACGAGGTATATAGTCAATATCTTAAAATGGTTATTATTCCACAGAAAAATACTTTTTGTGGGTTATGAAATAGCAATACTAGATTTAGATTTCTTGTTTTGGTAAGAAAAAGCATTTTATTTTGATTATGTTTTTAGAGGATAACCTTGAAAAACCATTGTTCTGGACTTTCAAATTAATTTTCATTTTACTGCTTACCATTCAACTACTAACTGGCTTCACTGCTGAAAAAAAAAAAAAACAAACCAAGACTGCAGTTTTTTTTTTAATAACTCACAAATTAGGGAAAACATTGATTAAATATGAAATATAGTGTAAATCCAGGTATGGGAATGTGCTACATCTAGTCCAGAGCTAGACATCAGATGTTTCTGATAAAGGGGGATTTCTGATACAAAGGGATTGCTTGCATCATAAATAGCATGGCCAACAGGATTAAGGCATTTATCATTCCCCTTGGCATTGCTGAGGCTGCACCTCAAGTCCTGAGGTTCAGTTTTGGGCCCCTAATTACAAGAAAAACTATGACACACTGAAACATATCCAGAGAAGAGCAATGAAGCTGGTGAAAGGTTGGAACACAAGCCTTATGAGGAGTGGTGGGGGAGTTGAGGATGTTCAGCCTGAAGAAAAGAAGGCTCAGTAAAAACCTTTTTCCTCCCTTAAAGGAAGCTGTAGTGAGGAGAGGATTGGTATCTTTGCCCAAGTCAAAAATAACAAAACAATAGAAAATGGCCTCAAGCCGTGCCAGGGAAGGTTTAGATTAGAAAACTTTCTTCACCAAAAGGGATGTCAAGCATTAGAACAGGCTTTCCACAGAAGTAATGGAGGCTCAAAGACAAGACGTACATGAAAGACTTGAAGATGTGATACTTAGAGACATGGTTTAGTGATGGACTTGGCAGCATTTTCCCGCTGAAATTGACCCTAAGGGTATTTTCCAACCCAAACGACAGTCTGACTCTATTCTCTCATTTATGTAGAGTGGATGCAAGGACAGAACCACACCAATTACTGACATATAGTGCAAAATTTATTTAATATGTGGGATGTGTGTAGTTGGTGGATAGTGATTCCAAACCCCAGATTTCATTCTGCAAGACATGCACTTCACACATACCAGTCAGGATCACAGTCTCCGAATCCAGTTCAGATCAGCATCATGGATCCAGGTAAGCACGATTCTCATTGACTGCTTCATTGGGTTAACCCTGGCTGGATGCCAGGCACCCACCAAATCCTTTCCATCCCTCCCCTCTCCAGCTAGACAGGGGAGAGAAAATATAACAATGAGTTTGTGAGTTAAGGACTCACCAAATACTATTGTGGGAAAAACAGATTCAAATTGGGGATATTGAATTTATTGCTAAAAAATTGGGTCAGGATAATGAGAAGTAAAATAGGACCTTAANGAAAACCTCAATATATATGATCAGTCTTGAGGTGGAGATATGTAGGTAAAGCAAAAAGAATAAAACAGTGTGATTCATACTGCCATCCAGTAACTAGGCAAATTTCTCTCTGAAAGACTATGACATAACAGAACAGTGAATAATGACTCAGTTTCTTGAACTGCAATATTTTTCCTTAATACTGAATAAGGTAGTACTTTCATTATTTAAATAACAAACCAAATGTTTATTAAAGGAAAGGGAATTGTGAGGCTGAGATTTGTATGACTGCTGAGCATTTACCTCCATGAATACAACATGTTTGTCTGTATTGTCAGTGGCTGCAAATCACACATTTCTATAGCTTCATTTTAGTTTGGATTGGAGGAAACACATTAACTAACAGATAATGAAAACATCACATCAAATTCTTCACACGTTCAAGTTCATTTCTCTATGATGCCATTTATTTGTAGTGAGATATATTTCAGGACATTCATTATCAGTTTATTTCTAGTATCAAGATTAGGATTACTCAAGTGTTATGTCTGCAAAGGTTTTATTTTAAATTCTAATTGTTGTCGATTCTTAAGAATACTAATGAATGTATAGCGAGGCTCTAGTAGTAATATGGCCAACATGATAATGCATAATTCAATTGGGAAAATAGATCATTCTGTGGGCAACATAATGATCCATGAACTTCTGTTAATTGATGAAGCATTCCCAAAGGAAACTCCCCAGATATGAAAAAAAAAAATNACAAGAAAAACTATGACACACTGAAACATATCCAGAGAAGAGCAATGAAGCTGGTGAAAGGTTGGAACACAAGCCTTATGAGGAGTGGTGGGGGAGTTGAGGATGTTCAGCCTGAAGAA
>VWYE01015076.1:291325-307721 GCA_013398995.1 Alaudala cheleensis
TTTTTTTTTAATAACTCACAAATTAGGGAAAACATTGATTAAATATGAAATATAGTGTAAATCCAGGTATGGGAATGTGCTACATCTAGTCCAGAGCTAGACATCAGATGTTTCTGATAAAGGGGGATTTCTGATACAAAGGGATTGCTTGCATCATAAATAGCATGGCCAACAGGATTAAGGCATTTATCATTCCCCTTGGCATTGCTGAGGCTGCACCTCAAGTCCTGAGGTTCAGTTTTGGGCCCCTAATTACAAGAAAAACTATGACACACTGAAACATATCCAGAGAAGAGCAATGAAGCTGGTGAAAGGTTGGAACACAAGCCTTATGAGGAGTGGTGGGGGAGTTGAGGATGTTCAGCCTGAAGAAAAGAAGGCTCAGTAAAAACCTTTTTCCTCCCTTAAAGGAAGCTGTAGTGAGGAGAGGATTGGTATCTTTGCCCAAGTCAAAAATAACAAAACAATAGAAAATGGCCTCAAGCCGTGCCAGGGAAGGTTTAGATTAGAAAACTTTCTTCACCAAAAGGGATGTCAAGCATTAGAACAGGCTTTCCACAGAAGTAATGGAGGCTCAAAGACAAGACGTACATGAAAGACTTGAAGATGTGATACTTAGAGACATGGTTTAGTGATGGACTTGGCAGCATTTTCCCGCTGAAATTGACCCTAAGGGTATTTTCCAACCCAAACGACAGTCTGACTCTATTCTCTCATTTATGTAGAGTGGATGCAAGGACAGAACCACACCAATTACTGACATATAGTGCAAAATTTATTTAATATGTGGGATGTGTGTAGTTGGTGGATAGTGATTCCAAACCCCAGATTTCATTCTGCAAGACATGCACTTCACACATACCAGTCAGGATCACAGTCTCCGAATCCAGTTCAGATCAGCATCATGGATCCAGGTAAGCACGATTCTCATTGACTGCTTCATTGGGTTAACCCTGGCTGGATGCCAGGCACCCACCAAATCCTTTCCATCCCTCCCCTCTCCAGCTAGACAGGGGAGAGAAAATATAACAATGAGTTTGTGAGTTAAGGACTCACCAAATACTATTGTGGGAAAAACAGATTCAAATTGGGGATATTGAATTTATTGCTAAAAAATTGGGTCAGGATAATGAGAAGTAAAATAGGACCTTAAAAATACCTTTCCCCACCCCTCCCTCCTTCCCATCTCTTCCTCCTTGTACCCCAGCAGCACAGGGAGACAGTGAGTGGGGGTTATGATTGGTTCATCACAAATTGTTCCTTCTGCTGCTCAGGGAGAGGAGTCCTTACCCTGCTCCAGCATGGGGTCCCTCACACTGGAGACAGTTCTCCATGAACTTCTCCAATCTGAGTCCATGCCATGGACAACAGTTCTCCATAAACAGCTGCAATGTGGGTCACCCTTCCACAGGGTGCAGTCCTTCAGGCACAGCCTGCTCCAGTGTGGGTCTCCCAGAGAGTCAAAAGTCCTACCAGGAAACTTGCTCCAATGTGAGCTTCTCTTGCCATAGGTCCACAGGTCCCTGCCAGGAGCCTGCTCCACCGCGGGTCTCCCATGGATTCACAGCCTCCTCTCAGGTACCCACCTGCTCCAGCAAGAGTCTCCTCCATGGGCTGCAGGTGGATCTCTGCATCCTTGTGGTCCTTCATTACTCCAGATCACTTTCTTAGTCNAGGTACCCACCTGCTCCAGCGAGAGTCTCCTCCATGGGCTGCAGGTGGATCTCTGCATCCTTGTGGTCCTTCATTACTCCAGATTACTTTCTTAGTCACAAAGAGTTAAAAATCCTATCTTTAAGCTATATATGCTAATGTTCTATTAAATGAATTTTCCAGACCTGAACTGTCTTTTCAAATTATTAACACCATCCAGTTTGGCTTTTGCTGTTTCTTATTAATTCTTCTGGGGGAAGTGTGCAGATAAGATACAATATAAAGCACAATTTAATTTTATTCTGATCAATGCAGAAGCAAAATAATGTTGACATCATTTTGAAAGCTTCATAAGCTTAACCACTCAGGAATATTCAAAAACAAAACAAAAGAAAAGAAAACAATAAAACTAAATCAAACATAACAAATAACTAAATAACACACACACACACACAAAACTTATGTTGAATCTTAACATTGACTTAAGAGAATATTCTGGTAAGAAATATCCTCTCTATTGCAAGATAAAATGACTATTCATACTTAATGTTTCTTGTTCAGAAACTTTAGGCTTTGATAAGGTTGTTTAAAAGTTGCACTTATGATACGATATGAGAAAAAAAAATACTTTAACCCCACTTGGTAGTATCTGGGAATACTATCATATACAATATAATACCTTGATAGTATTCCCAGATGTGAGCTGTTGTTTCTACTTATGTGGCTATAAATTATTTAATGCACAAAACCATTAATAAGGATATTATCAGGAATATATTATGTAGATACAGGTATGCACTCAGGTTTCTGAAGAAAGTTTTCTAACATTATAAACTATAGCTTGACATTTGAGTCAGTTAAGCAAATTACACTGCTTGATATTTTATCCTTAGGAATGACCTTGCTTGCAGGAAGGGTTATATTAGCTTTTTGAAGTCTGGCTATCTATCCTATCGACTTGCTGGAAATAGAAATTACAGTAAAAGAATCCAAGGGCAAAATATGTGAGGAAGGAACAAATAATGAACAAAACGCATATGTTGAGACATCTCATTTTTATGTCTCATACCTTTTAAATTTATTGTATAAGATATTTCTAGGAGTTCTTACTGATGCTTAAACATCACAGAATGGAAATAAATATAAGGATACAAAATAAATATCATCAGAGCTGAGTATTTAATTCTTATTTATATCACTTTCATGTACAAAAACAGGAATTACTAATACTTGTCCTTTTGTATGTGGCCTGCAGTACAGTGACATTACAAGAGTGCTTTCTCCAAAATGAATGTTACTTGTAAGGTTAAATGCAAATAGATTTGCTATATAATTCTCTTTTTAAAACCACAGTATGCACAGCAACTGTTGTACTCTGTTTTGAAAGTCAAACTGAAACAGAAGCTTTTTAATACAAGTTAAGCACTATTTTTAATTGGAAACTGAAATTTACAATTTGTGGGGTTGAGTTAATGCTTACTTTGCATTAAAACAGAAAGTAACAAGCTATGTCTAGATATTGACTACACTAGCTCTAAATTATTCTAAATTAATTTTTAAATGTGTAATGGTATGTTATGCTGTTCCTTTTTTATTTCAATGCATGGTGTAAGTTCACACACACAGAAAAGAAATATCAAAGATAAGGAAATCACTCTTATTTCCACAGAAGGCACTGAGTGATCTGTCAGTTCCTTGGAACTGTAATGATTTCCCACTGAATAAAATATTATACATTTTTAATACTTTTATTTTAAAAAATCTTTGTGGAATAAACTGATTTTAAAGGATCACTTAAATTACATTCATATACAATAGTGAAACATCACCTTCCATTACAGTGTGACAAATAGGTAACAAGTGAATGAAATAGAAGTGGCCTGTATTTCAACAAATTTGGTGGTTTTTTCCTTTCAATATTTTTTTTTATTTTCTTTCTCTCCTTCCTTGCAGTCACAAGACTAAAAGATAGCTTCATTTTAAGGTGGGAAATAAGCTACAAATTCTGTGGTAAGCAATTATGTTGAGAAAAAGTAGTTCAGCATCCAAAATTGCTTTATTTGAAAATTCTGTATGGCTTACTAAGAATGTACTGGATGTATCTTCAGATTCTTAACCCAGCTTAGGCTCACTGGTTTTTGGTTGTCTGGCTTGCAATGACTTTTAAATTATGAAGAACTTAATGAATGAAGGTAAAAAAGAAGAACAACAAAATAAATGTGGTTATTTATTGTATAGAACAAAAATATTTAAAACATTAATGACTGAAGAAGTGATTTAGTTTTGATATGTACAAGTGCCCTCAGAGATCTTCTGCACCTCCTTGAATCAGGTACCACATTGATATCTTTGGTGTTTAATAGCTGTATTATTGACACACTAATGACTTTTAGAAGACTGAGCATATTTTTGCTGCCCACCATATACAAAGGTAGCCCAAACAACCATTTCTGGGAAGCAATAAACCTAAAATGCAAAATGCTAAAGACAAACGGAATAGTTGCAATTATTTATAAACACCTCACAAGTAATGAGACTGATTCTGTATAGGAAACCCCAAGAAAGCTCAGTAAAGTAAGTTGAATTATTTATGCCTGTTATATCATAATATTTAAGTACCTGGCTTTTGCATATATACTGACTGTGCTCCTAATAAGCAAGCTGAAACAAGGTTTTGATTAGCAAACCATTGCACCCTTTCATGTTGTACACATGCTATACTATACATGATGGGGTACTGAAGAATTCAGAAAACACTTTAGATGTTCTTTTTCTGGGAAAGAGCAGAAGGATGTAATCCATATGACTTCTCCCAACGGCAGAAACATCAAAGGTATGAAATAAAATTCTGATAGCCATGACCCTGATTTTAGTGGTGTATATTTTTCAGTCAGAACTTAAAGCACTGGGGTCAGATAGCAAATACCCTACAGGTTTGCTACTGCAGATGAAATAGTAAACATCATTATCTTTTCAAAGGAGTTCAAATATGACAATCATTAACTTTGCACACTCAGCACTGCATGTTAATCTGACAAGATCAATATGTTGCCTCAAAATTGCTGTGCTTTTACTGCTTATTTTAAGGAAAATAAATCTCACAAACATATTAACACTTCTAGAGTGTGTAATGAATAAATGTCATTAAAGTAAATATTTCCTACATCTTAGTAATATAATACAGAAACTTAATCACTTTTATATTCATAATGCAATATGCATATCTAGAGTTGATGGAAATGGAAATAAAGGTGTAAGTTAAAGAGTTGTGATTAGACATACCATACAGTGATATGATAAAATTTTATATTTATATTCTGAAGTCCTTGCATGGAGTATAGTTGTCTTCCAGCAGAATCTTGACACAAGTTACAGGTGAGTTTACAAGTTATGCAGAGACTTAGACATTTCCTTAAGGACTTTAGTATGCCTTGTAATCTTTTATTCATGCAAGTAAAGAAAGGAAGAAAACAGACATCTGAGTTGTACAGGGAAGCCATTTGAATATTTACTATTGTTGAAAGAATGTATATTTCTAAATACCAAATGGATATTGGTAGGTTATTATTAAAATACCAGACATTCTACTAAAACTCTATATGTGTCTCACATTTGATCTGAATTTCTTAACCAAAACCAGGGACTTTTTCAGAAGATTCAAAACAATGTTGCAGTAAATTAGTACAGAAATTGAGAGAATTTTTTCTAATTCAAACTAAGTAGAAAACAATGCTGAATAACATAAGATCATTTTGCTATTCCTGGCAGCTTTTTTGATCATTTATCGTTGCATTTCCATTCTTGAATAGCTTGATGTTTGACTCATCAGAGCTGAATTAGTCCTCTCCTGCTTTGTTTTTCACTCATGACTATTTATACCAAGATCAATAAATTCAATTTACTGAGATTCTGGGTATCAGAGTATCAAGGTTATAAAAAACATATTTTGAAATTGCAACTCATATTTCTTTTCATCCAACCTTATTCATATATAAGAGCTAATTCCTGATCTGCTATTGACCTTGAGACAGATATGATTAATGCTTGTACAAACAGTTCTCCTACAAAAGTAGTAAAAATTAGACAAAGATGTATAATATTCATTATATTTTTTTCAGTTAAAAACGTGGATGAAATTGTAGATGAAGAGAACTGATTCTTACTGTTTTTCAGACACTTTACTGCTGGAGTAAAATCAAAAGTTGTTAGAATAAACAAATAAAGTAGATCTTTATGAGGGTGCAGTAATGATTAAGAATGATGAAGAAATATATACAACTTAGAAGCATTCAAAACTACCTTGACATAATATTTTGACCTCTTAGACTCAGCTGAAGGCCAGAATTCCAGCTGAAGTGACTGGTTGATGGTATTTATTATCCTCATATCCAAATACTTTAAAGAAAATAAAACAAATGTCACACTAACACTAGAAAACTGAAAAATTATTTCCTTTCTTTGACTCTGAAGTATTCAATACTATGCAGTTAAATAATCATAGAATTGAAGAACACTGGGTTGGAAGGGTCCTGCAAAGTATATCCAGTCCAACTGCTGCTTCAGTGAGCAGGGATATCTTTAGCTAGGTCAGGTTGCTCAGAGTCCTCACTGTCTGACCTTGAATATTTCCAGGGATGGAGGAAGAATGACTGGAAAATGGCTCAGCAGAAAAGGACCTGGGGTTGCTGGCTGACCTAGCAGAACATGACCCAGTGTCTGCCCAGAAAGGCCAATGGCATCCTGGCCAGTATCAGCAATAGCTGGGCCAGCAGGACCAGGGCAGGAATTGTACCTCTGAACTCAGCATTGGTGAGGTCACATTAAATCCTGTGTCCAATCTAAGCCACTCACTGCAANGAATATTGGTAGTTCAAGGGGAAATCTGGAAATCTGCATCATAGAATTGAAGAACACTGGGTTGGAAGGGTCCTGCAAAGTATATCCAGTCCAACTGCTGCTTCAGTGAGCAGGGATATCTTTAGCTAGGTCAGGTTGCTCAGAGTCCTCACTGTCTGACCTTGAATATTTCCAGGGATGGAGGAAGAATGACTGGAAAATAGCCCAGCAGAAAAGGACCTGGGGTTGCTGGCTGACCTAGCAGAACATGACCCAGTGTCTGCCCAGAAAGGCCAATGGCATCCTGGCCAGTATCAGCAATAGCTGGGCCAGCAGGACCAGGGCAGGAATTGTACCTCTGAACTCAGCATTGGTGAGGTNTGAACTCAGCATTGGGGTGGTCACACCTTAAATCCTGTGTCCAATCTAAGCCACTCACTGCAAGAAAGACATTGAGCTACTGAAGTGTGTTCAGAGAAGGGCAATCAAATCAATAAAGGGGCTGGAGCTCAGATCCTATGAGGAGTGGCTGAAGGAGCTGGGGTTGTTTAACCTGGAGAAAAATAGGTTAAAGGGAGACGTTATTGCTCTCTACAACTATTTTGAGGGGACATTGTAGTGAGGTGGTCANGAAGAATGACTGGAAAATAGCCCAGCAGAAAAGGACCTGGGGTTGCTGGCTGACCTAGCAGAACATGACCCAGTGTCTGCCCAGAAGGGCCAATGGCATCCTGGCCAGTATCAGCAATAGCTGGGCCAGCAGGACCAGGGCAGGAATTGTACCTCTGAACTCAGCATTGGTGAGGTCACACCTTAAATCCTGTGTCCAATCTAAGCCACTCACTGCAAGAAAGACATTGAGCTACTGAAGTGTGTTCAGAGAAGGGCAATCAAATCAATAAAGGGGCTGGAGCTCAGATCCTATGAGGAGTGGCTGAAGGAGCTGGGGTTGTTTAACCTGGAGAAAAATAGGTTAAAGGGAGACGTTATTGCTCTCTACAACTATTTTGAGGGGACATTGTAGTGAGGTGGTCAGCTTCTTCTCCCAGGCAACCAGCAACAAGACAAGAGAAATGGCCTCGAACTGTGTCAGAGGAGGTTCAGGTTGGCTATCAGGAAGAATTTCTTCACAGAAATGGTTTTCAAGGAACAGGCTGTCCAAGGAAGTGGCGGAATCACCATTCCTGGAAGTGCTCAAGAAACACATGAATGTGATATTTAGTGCTATGTTTTAGTTAACAAGGTGATCTTCAGTCATAGATTGAACCTGATGATCTTGGAGGTCCTTCCAACCTTAATGATTCTGAAATTGTATCTACCACCTCTCTGGGAAACTTGTTCCAGTGTTTCACCACCCTCATCACAAAATATTTCTTCCTTATAACAAGTGTAAATATGCTGTCCTTTAGTTTAAAACAAACTTTCTTTCACTACAGGTCATACTAAAATGTTTCTCCGCATCTTTCTTACANAAGACAAGAGAAATGGCCTCGAACTGTGTCAGAGGAGGTTCAGGTTGGCTATCAGGAAGAATTTCTTCACAGAAATGGTTTTCAAGGAACAGGCTGTCCAAGGAAGTGGCGGAATCACCATTCCTGGAAGTGCTCAAGAAACACATGAATGTGATATTTAGTGCTATGTTTTAGTTAACAAGGTGATCTTCAGTCATAGATTGAACCTGATGATCTTGGAGGTCCTTCCAACCTTAATGATTCTGAAATTGTATCTACCACCTCTCTGGGAAACTTGTTCCAGTGTTTCACCACCCTCATCACAAAATATTTCTTCCTTATAACAAGTGTAAATATGCTGTCCTTTAGTTTAAAACAAACTTTCTTTCACTACAGGTCATACTAAAATGTTTCTCCGCATCTTTCTTACAAACTCACTTTAAGTAGGAGAGACTGCAATAAGATGCCCCCAGAGTCTTCTCTTCTCCAGACTGAACAAATACAACTCTCTCAGCCTTTCCCCAGAGAAGTGCTCCAGCCTTTTAACTTTTTTCATAATCCTGGTCTGGAGCTACTGGCACAAGTCCATGTCCTTTCTGTGGTGAGAACACAAGGGCAGGATGCAGTACTCCAAATGGGGTCTCTCCAGAGCAGAGTAGAGGATGGTTGGATTATTAGTTTGGAGGTTTTTTAAAAAAATTATGTACATGCAGTAAAATGGTGATGAACTTTCATACTTCACAATCTGGAATCACAGGAAATGTTTATTAAAGATGAATGGCATCACCTATGTCTTAAGAAAGAAGAAACAAGTGGTATCTCTGTAGGGAACAGATTGCTTTTATAGGATGTAGGATAGTTAGGTAAAAATCAAAATGTGATTCAACTTCTCAAAATATATAAGAAGCCTTTCATATGTAGTGGGGTTCATTTTAATCCAGCTTTTATAATTTATCTTTAGTATCTAGTCTAAGTTAATTTTCTCTTTACAGTTTGTGAAGAAAAGTCAGAACCTGGAAATAAAGTTCATCCTGATTATGTCTGACATTTTACTTAGGAAGAGACAAATCACAATTGACAAGAAGTTTAAATTAGATACTATCTGTTGGATGACCAATGTTAAATGAGATTCATCTCTCCTTTAGTCTGTGATGGTTCAATGAGGAACAGGCTTGAGTAAAACACTGATTTACTGTTTCTAATTAAACAACACATTTCTATATATGAGTCAGAATGGATCTTCCATTTCCCTAAGAATAATAAGATTAAAAAAAAAAAAAAGAAAAATAAAGAAAAGAACAAAACCCCCCAGCTCTGAGTCACCTATTGAAATAGCAGATGAATGTGTTTTCAGGATCAAAATTTAAGTGCCTACATTCCTTTTTCCTTCTGCTTCTGATAACAAATTTATTAATCCCTCACTGAATTCCACCCTTTTCCTTAAAACATTTATCAGATGAGGCTATTGAAGCTATTGTTCATTAGTCTCAAACTAACTTAAATCCCATTATCATCCTTTGAGCATCAATTTCTTCTCTGAGTTCAGAAGAGAGTTTTATAACACAGCAATGGCTAAGTGCTTCCAATTTACTTTTATGTCTTAATACATTTCAAAAATTTCTAGTGCTAACATTACAAAGAGAAAGTTGAACACAGAAAGAAAGAAAGGGAAAAAAAATGAAATTTGTAAAATAACAGGCAAGATCTTTTATGCTGAAAAGTTCAAATATATTTACAAAAGTGATTTTTGCCTCTGTGTCCATTTCTTCCCTACTGTCAGGTTGGCAATTTAGCTTCAGATGTGTCATTGTAATTTTTCAGCACAGAAAGTCTAACAGAGGAAGGACAATAAAAAGGGGAAAGAAAAAAAGAGGTCAAGAAAATTCAAGGAAAGTAGATTTTTTGTATCTTGGACAAGTTTTAAACATGCTTTTATAACAGGTCATAGGCAGAGGTCCATTAAATGGACATGTCCTTTTAATGATTGAAGCTGAATGAACAAAATGCACATCTCACTTTTATTCTAAGGAGATATTTTCAGATAAGGATTAACTAATTTTTCCTCATTCATAAAGGGAACACATTATGGCAACAAAAGTCTTCAAAGATTCACAGATAATGCACATATATTTTACATGTCTTGCTTTATAAAGTCTCATATAAATTGGCAACTTTTCATTGATATAGTGGAGGTTCTTAAACATGGAAAAACAAATTCTTGCATGCAATCCTTACTTTCAAGTAAATATAAGGAGACACAGTGAAGATATGGTGATTTGGAGGTTTTATCAAGACTTTGCACCAGCATAACAGGGAACCTGAATTTGTTTGTTGTTACACAATACTTCCAAGTTACCTAAAAGTATCTATTAATAGCTGAGGTAATTATGGTATCTAAGACATCCATAATTAAAAGAAATGAATGTGACCTAAATGATATCTGTGGTTTTCTGGAGCACTGACTGTAAAGAATGTGAGATACCTTAAGGACTCTTACCTTGCATTAGGCAACTAAGCTTAGGCAAACAAATTAAATGTCCATTTTTGGTGTCATGTATTTTCATACTGGGAGATGGGCATCTCACTGGCTCTAATGAAAACAATCATTTTCCTTTATGATCAAATAAAAGACTGCAGGTCTTTCAAGGCCAGTTTAACTTACAAGTTTGTCTTCCAGTATAGGAATAAAGCAAATAAAAAAATTAAAATTGCATTTCATGCATTCATGCAACACTGAGAACCAAGGTGAAGGGCTTGACAATGGAAACTGCCAGCTGTTAACAGAGATTTGTTAGTCTTGAGAATATTAGTCAGCTTCTGAATAAAATTACCTATCACAAAATGTACTAGAAAAGACAAGCACAACAGAAAAGTAAATGAAAATCACTTATTTATTGTATTGTATTTATATTTCTCAAGCCCAGTATCCTTGCTGGTTAAATGACTGGGTCTAAAGATCCACTCCAGCTTGGCTGGTTTGGAAAAAAATCTCTTTAAAAGATGTTAATGTCACAGGTGTTTAGTGGTACATGTTTGAACATACCTCATATTAGATTCTGTTAAAAATGCAGTTAAATCTACTTTTTTTCTCAAAATATTACTCATTGGAAATGAAGATTAAAGTTTCAGAGGAGATGGTTTTATATACAAAAAACTCTGTTTCATTTCATATTATAAGACCTCTCCAAGCTATGTAAAGTGCATAAAATTCAGCTTTTACTTTTCTGTCCAGAAGAAATTTACTAATAGCTAAAATTTTTTATAAGCAAAAAAACATGCAAAATCAAATAAACTGTGAAACAAAAGTCTGATAGAGCAGCATGGGTCTATTTTAAATGGAGAAAATATAATAATTGCATCTCAGTGATATGAACCTAATTTGTGAAATATTTTGCATCAATTTTACTAAGGATCTTTTTTAAAAAAATTATTTTATTTCATTAATGCTATGGTAGTATAGGTCATATTAATTAGGTATTTAAATAGGAGAAAAAAATTAGGTAAAGCTACTACTAAAGTATCATGGACATTGGTTCGAGAGATCACAAGTGATTTATCAATTTTGGAGCAGATAGTCACTCCTGCAGTATCAAGGTCTGTGCTGGGAATAAGTATATATATATACATATATATTCTTTTTTAATTCCTATGGTCTCAAAGTAAATACATTCTAATTGTCTCAGTTATAAATATGGAGATTAAATAACCCATTTTCATTTAAAATTCTGTATGTCACATTTAAATCTTCCTTCTTCAGAGAAATAATGTAGCAAACTGTATTTATAGCCCTGGTTCCAGAAACATTTTTAAACAGTGAATTTCTCAATATATCTCTGAACTGATAATTCAGTTTATTTCTTATCATGCTTTTTTATTATAGACACTCTATTTTAAAGGGTTTTAAATATTTAGATAAATCCTTACTCAAACGTAACACCTTTTTTTTTTTTTATCTTGTAAATAAATATTTTGTTAATACAAGTTATTTTAGTTTTTGGACAAAGCATCATAAAATACATGTAATGTAATATTTTAGAATGGAATCTTTTGAAATATAAATTTTATTAATTTAATTTGTACATGGTATAATATTGCCTCAGTCATATTTTGTGCTGAGGAAGGAAGGAAGGAAGGAAGGAAGGAAGGAAGGAAGGAAGGAAGGAAGGAAGGGACCTCAAAGTCATGGCAGTAAAAATGTAGCAAAACAGGAACTTAATGAATATAGTATTAGATTTGAAGTCAAGGAGATAAAACAAGAAAACCTTTGCCAACAGTAAAGGAATCTGATAATTAAGAAAGGTAACATAGCTATGAAAATAAATGAAAGAGAACTCTGAAGAAAGCCATAAAATAAGAAGTAATTAATTTAAATGTAATTTGAGAAATATAACATACCATTATATAGAATAGTTACATAAAGATATAAATAACAAGAATTATACATCCCTAAATTTTAAGATAGTTTATTTTGAAATTTTTATGTCAATGAAACTTCACTGGTGTGAAAAAAATTGAAACTGATGAATGGTGATTAACAACAAAGCTGAAACCTTCCTTTAAGCCCACCTTCACAACAAAAAGGAAAGCCTTTCGGACAGATGAGTACTAATCTAAGTGAATCACACTGCCATCTATTTATTGCTTTCAAAGATCAAAGTTTATTTTAGAAATCTGTGCAGTATTTGAACTGGAGAGCTACAGGTGACCAATGGCACTTTAATTAGTTCAGGCTCTGGATCAATCAATTCTTTTCTGGTGCCTGACAGTTCACATGCTTTTGACATTATTGATCTTTGTCCATTCATTTACCTTCTTTCCTTCTAAGTTGTTTGGATTCCTTAATTCTTTGTATTTTCTCTGTCATCTTTCTAATCACTTGCATGCAAGTCATTGCAATAGATCTTCATCTGTTTCACTTGTTCTTTTCCATGACATTCAGTAAATTCTCTTAAAATTTTATTTTAAAGATTATTTATATGTGATATTGAGTTACTTTTGTTGATCAGAGATAAAATCTTTGTGCAAACATTCACCATGACTGCAACATTTCTGGAGAGATGCAAAGAATATTTTTGTAATAGCTGGAGCTAAAGAATCTTATTAAATGATGCCCTAGTTTTGGAAAAGAATCATTTTCTGAGGGATCACTAGATATTCAGTTTGAAATACAACTCAAAATTTCTTCAGCAAATCCTGATTCTTTTTTGCTATTTTTGAATTTTAATGGAGTGATCAGAAACCATCCACCTGTCCTACGCATTGATGTTTGACCAACTCTTGCCTCATTAGAAAGCATTCAACGTGCATGGGCACCATAATGAAGGAAGCTCATAACATTCATATGAATGCTATAAAACCGTGGAAACAATAATTTGAATATTATTTGGAAGAAGACCAGCTAAAATGCATTGCTGAAGTCAGAATACCTATTATCTATGCTCCAAAAGAAGTAAAAAATCTAATGCCTATTAAAAAACTTCATAAACTAGTTAAAAACCCCAACTGCAATCCTTGAATAACACAGGCTTACAATGTATATAATGAACTGACAATGGCATTTACTATTTATTTTTATGAAGGAGGAAAATTATCAGTATTGATATTGGAAAAAGAGCATCATCTATGATGGCAAGTCCCTTTCTGTTCCTGATACAAGAGTATTGCCTTAATGTTGCCTTAAGGTTGTTCTTATATCACACTTCTTTTCCTTGCTGCTTATACTTTCCTGTCTATTCTCTTCTGCTATAAATCATTACATGTTCTACATATAAAAATAACAACCCAAAGATGGGGAAAACTTTCATTTGTATCAGAATCAGACAGTGCTATTAATAACGAGTCTCATTAGGCTACACTCAAGCTTTCCTTAGCTACAAAGTACTACAATAGAAGACACTGAAAAAGCAAAGAAAATGATTTTGACCTTATCAGTTCCTTTGAGCATGACTCTCATCTCTGATTTTATTTTTAGAAGAGATGGGAAAAGATTAATGAAATTTAAAATAAATATTGAAGTAAATTTAAAAGGGTTGAACAAACCATTCTATAGTTGGGATGATAGAGGAAAGACAGACAAAAGATGGAAATGGAGAGATCTACTTCCAGTTCTAATTTGAAAGGATTTTCAGGCAACAGCACCAATATTTTCACTTGTTTACTGTCCTTAACCTTGACTGTGTGTATATACATATACACACATGCAAAAACACACACATATTTAAAATATTATTGTAAGTACTAATGTTTACCCAGATAGGCTTGAAAGCTGGAGGAAGGACAAATCAGATTATTTTGACTCTTTTTTACAACTCTTATGACAGTCTCAATAATGGTGTTAGATTTCTAATATTCCAGGGAAAACCTTAAACAATTATTGTCAGTTCTTTATGTAAGCCACTTTTATTACTTGCCTTCATATGAAACATTAAGAAAGAAAGAGAGAGAGAAAAAAAAAAGGAAATCAACACACACATCTGTTTCTTTATTATAAAAATTTAGTGGTCAAGACTTTATGCACAAAACAAAAGGCACCATGTTGTAAAAAGTTTAAACTTTGCATATTTACTGAACTGTTTTTCTTTCAAACATAACAAATTTATTTTACTAAATTATCTATTTCACTGGAGAGAATAAAATTTCACAGATCTTGAATTACAGCACAATTCTCAAAATAAACTAGATACCTTCTGATAGTATATATTGTCCTGGTGGGCCAAGGCAACGTATGCTTTCATTTCTCTGAAGTCAAAAAGACTGAATGTATTCTAACCATCCTCCTATTAAAGAATAGAAAAATCTTTAAAGCTGAACAGTTTCTTAGTCATGGGGAATATTTTCTCAACACAGAATAAACCTGGATCCTTTTTAACTTTTAATAATACCAGCATGTCCTCAAAATGTCTTTTTGGAAAAACCTGTTAGTGCAGCAAGAATAATTTACTACTCCATTTTTATAAAGGCATGATAAAGTATTATGGCACCTGACCACTGTGAATAAAAACCCAGTTAGACATTAAATTAATGAGACTGGCATAAGATCTGGTTCCTACTCACCATTTTCAAAATTACTTTGTAGTCTCCTCTAAGATGATGCAGGATTGTATCTATTAAAGCAGCATGCCACAAATATTCGGATAGGAAAAAGAGTTCTCATGCTATTGGTAATATGAATAATCTAATTGATTCTAGTGTTTTTGCTGCAAACACACAAACATATTCCATTTTCTCCTTTTATTAATCTTCATCTTCTTATGAGAACTTTGAATCTACAATAATGTCAATTTGAACAAGTGGAACACAGATTTACTGTAAACCTGCTTGCAGCATTAGAAATAAAGCAACCCTAAGATGTGGAAAATAATGAATAAAACTGAATCTTCTTTTTCAGAGATGCCATATTATTTATTTCTGTCATACAGAAGAGAACTTCACTCTGATATCCTGATATCACAAACGAACACATTAACTGTTCATAGCACAATCACATTTTCTAAGGTATTCCCATCTTTGCAATTATTAGTGTTTATTTCTATGTCCATTCTTCAATTATTGTGTGAATGAATTAAAAAAATATTCTGCATCGTTATGCCAACAGCATCCTGTTGAAATTTAGCATTATGAAATATAGAATGGTCAAGAAATAGAGGAAAAAAAGATCTATTTTAGATCTAACACTATCAATCTGTACAGGATGATGAGAAGAAAAAATCCAAGAGGGACATACAGTACTGTAACTGTCTATAGTTCACAACATTAAAACCACCTAGATTTGCTTTTGGATGAGGAAGTGTTAAAGAAATTGATATCTTTAGGAGTTGGGGTTATTGTGGGTTTTTTTCAATCATTAACTGATCATAAGTTAATATAAAATATATCCAATCCATCTCAAACCAAAATATTTTCTTTAAAATTAATGTAGGGATGGCTAGACATTGAAAAAAAAAATCTCAAGACAAAGAGATAAGTAATGTATTTTGCAGTTTTAATGTTTTTACACACTTCATTCCATGAATGTCCATTGACAAAATTCAGTTGATAAAGGAATTTCTCACTATTAGTATGTTTCTTAATGATACAATAAGACAATACTCTTACTATCACATGGCACACACCATTGAGTCCTCATGCTTTCATATAGTCAATAAACAGAGACCTCATGAACAGAACAATTTGTAGACTTTGGATATCTCATGTCTAAATTTTTTTAAAAACATCTGATTCTGTAATTTCTTAACAGTGGGATTATATGAAAAGCAGTAGAAAGAGACACATAACTATGTTTGAATATTAATAGAAGTGTGACAGCTACTCCTGAGATTCTTTTGTCTCCACCAATAAGAACTTCATACATAGTAAAGTGTGTATTACTGCTGTTCATACACAAACTCGCAAACGAATATAGTCTAAAGAAGATATGAAAAAGAAAAGTTTATCTGATATCTGAAGAGACTCAGAAT
>VWYE01015076.1:308672-364274 GCA_013398995.1 Alaudala cheleensis
CATTAGAAATAAAGCAACCCTAAGATGTGGAAAATAATGAATAAAACGGAATCTTCTTTTTCAGAGATGCCATATTATTTATTTCTGTCATGCAGAAGAGAACTTCACTCTGATCTCCTGGTATCACAAAAGAACACAATAAATGTTCATAGCACAATCACATCTTTGCTATTATTAGTGTTTATTTTTAAGTCCATTCTTCAATTATTGTGTGAATGAATTTAAAAAAATATTCTGCATCATTATGCCAACAGCATCCTGTTGAAATTTAGCATTATGAGATATAGAATGGTCAAGAAATAGAGGAAAAAAAGATCTATTTTAGATCTAACACTATCAATCTGTACAGGATGATGAGAAGAAAAAATCCAAGAGGGACATACAGTACTATAACTGTCTATAGTTCACAACATTAAAACCACCTAGATTTGCTTTTGGATGAGGAAGTGTTAAAGAAATTGATATCTTTAGGAGTTGGGGTTATTGTGGGGTTTTTTCAATCATTAACTGATCATAAGTTAATATAAAATATATCCAATCCATCTCAAACCAAAATATTTTCTTTAAAATTAATATAGGGATGGCTAGATATTGAAAAAAAAAATCTCAAGACAAAGAGATAAGTAATGTATTTTGCAGTTTTAATGTTTTTACACACTTCATTCCATGAATGTCCATTGACAAAATTCAGTTGATAAAGGAATTTCTCACTATTAGTATGTTTCTTAATGATACAATAAGACAATACTCTTACTATCACATGGCACACACCATTGAGTCCTCATGCTTTCATATAGTCAATAAACAGAGACCTCATGAACAGAACAATTTGTAGACTTTGGATATCTCATGTCTAAATTTTTTTAAAAACATCTGATTCTGTAATTTTTGTAACGGTGGGATTATATGAAAAGCAGTAGAAAGAGACACATAACTATGTTTGAATATTAATAGAAGTGTGACAGCTACTCCTGAGATTCTTTTGTCTCCACCAATAAGAACTTCATACATAGTAAAGTGTGTATTACTGCTGTTCATACACAAACTCGCAAACGAATATAGTCTAAAGAAGATATGAAAAAAAAAAGTTTATCTGAAGAGACTCAGAATCTTTTCCTTCAACACTTTCTTTTCTTTAGTATTTCTAGCACTGTTTTGTCCATTGTCCATACTGTCTAGTTCCATTTGCTTTCTCACTCAGCCATGTCCATCCCACATTTGCTACACCTTTCATTCTTTAACACTGTGCTGTTGTTTAAAGTTCCTGTGTACTGGGAACGTGGCAAGGAGAATTTACAGCTGCTAAAATTACCTATAGTATTCTTTTTTTCTGAGGAGACATCTCCATCCATGAAAAATATTCTCCCGATTTAATTACATTTCATGTCATGATTTTATAAATACCTTTAAGATCATGAAACACAGAGTAGTTTCATTAGAAGGAACTTTAAAGATCATGTGGTTATAGTCCTCCACCATTGGCAGAGACCCCTTCAACTAGATCAGTTTGTGCTGGACTCCATTCTACATGGCCTTGCACTCTTCCAGAGGTGGGCAACTTTGCTGGGCAAATAATTCCAGAGCTCTCAGGCTTTCAAGTGTTTTTGTGCCCTGAGAGTTAATGATAGAGTTCGAAAGAGAGCCGAGGCTGGGCAGTACTAACCACCATCTCCAGGAGCCAGAAATATTTGAAATACATATATTCTGATACTGCCTAATAAAAATTATCATCTCTGAATGAGAAATGCTTATAACTAACTTTTCTTCTATTCTAAAATGTGCTATTAACATCTGTAATTTAATTTTCTTTTTTTAAATATTGAATGCACGCTTGTATCAGAAAGCTACCTTTCCTCCATTTCTATGTTTTTCTTTATTTTGCAGGGCAGGAAAAAATCTTCTTGGTTTGGAATGCTCAGCATGGGCTGGACTCTGAAACTGCATCAAATGAGAGCTGAAGCACCTCCTGTTCATGGATGAGATTTGTAAATCTCAGTGTATGACAGAAAGATGGGTTGTGGTGAAATCCATCAGGTCTTACAGTCCCGTTTGTCTGGGAACCAGAGATGCAAAGCCTGCCTGAGAATGCACCTCCTCCCCAATGTGGACACATGGTCACTTCCTGAGTGCTTAGCCACTTCTGAAGCAGCCTAACTGCTGTTTTAATTAACACCAATTCAAAATAATTAAAGTGCAAGATGTGCAAAGATTTTTTTCTCATTAAACCCAAATAAGAAAACAATTTATTTATTAAATAAATTGCTTTATTGCAGAGAGGAGCAACTGTTTTTTCTTCACATATTCACCAGTCATTTGCTGCATCATTTGATTTGGACAGACAGCAAGCAGAAATAATAATAAAAATAAATAGTAATAATAATTTAAAAAATATAAAGACTATGCACAAATGGCTACATTTAGAGTAAGGATTGTTCTCTTCAGAATATTTTCTCCACAGTAATGTCCCATTAGGTGCAAGAGAGTTCCTTTTACTTGACCTCAGTATACTTGTTCTCAAGGAAATTATCACACTAAGGAAAACAGCCTTTGGTTTCAGTTTGGTATTTTCTCTCACAAGCAGTTGTTTTGCAATTAAATTAATTAAATGAAATACAAGAGCAAATCTTAGTTGCTGATCATGACACTGATCATGCATGTTATAACAAACCTTAATTATATTTAGCTGTTTATTCCTTTTATGAAAAACAAAGAACAGAAACAAACTCAAAAAACAAACTGTTGTTCAGATATGTCCTTAACCCTAAGCACAAGTTCTACATTCTCAGAGACTAATTAGAAATCAAGATGGATTTGGAAGTAGAAGTACAAAGTCAAAGATTAGTGTCAAACCACATAATCTTTGTTAGGATTTAGCAAAATAAAATAATGTATGATTATTCCTGTCAGTTTCTGGCAGGTTTATAAATGAAGCTGTCAGTGGAAGAGGTATTGTATGAGATACAAATAACAGGAAAAAACAATCTCTTTGAAATTTGTGTGCTTCACATTCAAAAACCCCTAAAAAGCCAAACCCTAGATGAGAGTGAAATTATTTCAAATGATAAAGGAGAAAAGCAGTGGTTTACCTAAAAATTCAGAGGTCAGACATATGATAGGAAGCATCATTTCAGCATCTTTATTTGAGACAATATTTCCACAGGAATTCAGCAGTATAAATGTTTAAAAGAGATCTCACATAATGAAGAAAGAGAAGGAGGAGAAAGAAATTTTAATCTGCAGAGCAACATTTCCTCCTTGACTTCCATGCAACTACATGGTATCACTGAAATGCACTCTTGTTTCTCAATCTGTAGCACAGAGCTGAAATTCCAAGAACAAAATTTACCATAGATCTCTTTAAAGTTATTTTGTAATTTTTATTCATTTTATTCTTCATTTTTTTGGATTAAAAATTGCAATGAACAGCTCAAATATATTTTTGATACCAAAAAATGCAACCATGTGGTTCATCACTAATTTCTACGATAGGAAGATAATAACTCACTAATTTTTAAAGTCTGAAATTAGTCTTCAGTTTGAATGAAAATTTCTGTGCTAATTTAATTTCTGACATTCCACTCAAGCAAATTATTTTCCTGAATCTTGACAGATCCAATATATTTTTCTTCTATGTTCATGTTTCAGAGTTAATAGATTAGTCAACCTTGATTTCTGTAAAAAGTGTTTTGTCTTTTTCTTTAGTTATTTTTATAGATTGTCTAGTAATAGATTTGATCTTCCAAAGCTTAACTCTGTTTTATATTAACAGAAATTAAAATGTTTCATTATTCCATTGATTTTTATCACGACATTTCATATATTAAAGCGTAACTTTTTGATTTACAGCAAAATTTTATTTTATTTTATTTTATTTTTGTTTTGTTGTATTTTATTTTTTTTTTGTCCCATAACATGACTAAAACATTAATTTTACTGAATCATCTAGGGTATGCATTACCAAAACATTCTACTGTGTGACCTACACAAAACTGGAATATTCTTTGGTAGTAACTTTTAGAAGAAATTGGATTTCTACTTGTCTTGCATTATTCTTATAAAGTGAAGAATCTACTTAATTTCCAAAATATTAGTGTATTGCAAATTTGTAATTTCTTGCTTTGCTTTTTGGAATTCTACCCTTACTGTTCTTATTTTCCTATTTTTCAAGAGCAGTTTGGGGTTTTGTACAAGCATGTTTTCCAATGGAGCTTTTTTGAAACGGATTCTGGCAAGATAGGGAAATAAAAAAAATAAAAATAAGAAAAGGAAACTCATAAAATTCCAATATCTGACATCTTTGACCATGAAAAACGTGATGTCCCACTCGGAGAAAGTTCAGACAATCAATTTGATAGAACAATTTTAATGGGAAACGTCCTCTAGTGGTTGTCCAGTTCATACATGCTTAAAAGGGAATCAAAGTTGCAACCAAATTCAAAGTTCGATAAAATTCTCAGGTTTGTAGCCAAGAGCCTTGAATATCGCAAAGGATAGCAACTCTATTACCTTTCAAATCAGCAATTTCAACAATTGACCTCTCACACTATGAAACAAAGTTTCTGTCCAATTCAGATCAAACGTAGGAAATACACCATGCTTATAAAAGTTGAATTAACATTGAGTAAGTAGAGGATGTCATGCATAGCAGAATAAAACCAATCTTTGCCTGGTTAACATATTTGTCCTTTGCCTTAATTCTTTTCAAAGACACTGAGATTTGAATCCACGAGTACTTAAGTACAGCTACAAACATTGCTAGGTCACATTTAATTTCATAGTCCCTAACAATTAAAACTTTAAGAAGTTTGGAAGCATAGTTAAACAATTTATGGTAAACATAAAAATTGAAGGGCTTTTAGAACTTATTTTTCTTTTTTTATGTAAATATCAGCAATAAGAGGGGAAAAAGAATACATATTAACTAGTGACTTAGTAGAATGTGGGAGCTAAACTACTCACATTGGTTGAGATGCAAAATTTCATATTTTTGGTAAACATGAACCTGCTGGAAAGGTGCAGTCAAGAGACAATCAATAAAGGTATAAAGAGAAAAGACATACTTGTGGCTGTATTTAACATGATTTAAAAGTAGCTTGTTCTGATACCTGTGTCAAGGCAATCATTTGAACTACTGAAATATTTAAAGTCTGAGTGCTTCATGCTTATCTACTCTTAAGAGTTAACAGTCCATCTGCTCATAGAAATGGACCAAAAGTCAATTTTTGGTAACTGTGAAAATTTTTCAATATTATTAAGAGTTTAAGACAAATAGATTCAGAGATTATTCATCGGGGTTTCATGATGTCTAACCTACTTCTAGATCTTTCTTAGTTCCTCTATGCTATGGTGAATTTTCGGGCAAAGCAAAGGAGACATGACTCAGTGTAACCAGTCAGTGCAGTCAGACAGAGTACCAGATGAGCTTTTGAATTTTACTGAACACAAAACTTCACTATTCTCCTATTGCTGTGGTGAAGATCCAGATAGAAATTCACTTTCTGCCAATCTAATTCACTGATCCCATTAAACCAAAAGAAAAGTGCATTATTTTTAAATATTTGTTTTCTTCTCTTCACTGACACCTTTCTACCTAAATGCCAAATTTCCATCATGTATATATTTAACAGATATATGTAAGTGTGTGTGTCTGTTTGCATACATACACACCAAACTAAAGAATATAGAGTTTGCTTGACTGGTTAATCTCAAAGACATATGAAAATTCTTTGGGTGTATAAGTCAGTAATGCCAAGAAACTACAAAGTAAATCTATTGAAGTATTGCTGCTGCCTTCATCCTGAGACTGGCTGATTCATTACTGTGCAGTTGACATGTGTTTGATAAGTGGAATAAAACCTTAATGACAAAGAACATGGGAGGTGATAAATATTACTGTGGAGCTCTTTATCAAATTTAATCCATTTGCTCAGCTATTGATCAGGTATCAGATGTAAAATTAATGAAAAACATTGATCATTTCAATTTTCTTTCATTAAGATATTTCAGTATGAAATTGGAGAAAACACAGAGGAAGCTTATTTGCATACAAACATTGCTTACTTACATATAAACATTTCCAAATTTGTCATAGTTGATACACTTGACCAGGTGGTTTTGGGTCATTTTAACTGTTGTATGCATTCAAAGTAGATATCATCCAAAGCTAACGATAATATTCATATTTATATAGATACAGTTAATACCATTGAGAACAACATGGCATCTGAGGTGCTGAAAGTGAGTGGAAAAAGGTTGTATGATATCTTTTACAGGCATGTAGTTTTAGCCTGATTTGATTGTACAAGCAATATAACTTTAGCTAGCTGCTAGTTACAACATTATGAATCCTATTGAAGAAAATGTAAATGTCTAAAGCATTGACTCTGTGCTGATTTTGCATGGCCTGGTTTGTGGTAGCAGCAGGGCCACAGGGGTGGCTTCTGTGAGGAGCTGCCAGAAGCTTCCACCATGTCTGGCAGAGCCAGTCCCTGACAGCTCTGAAGATCGACATGGTGACAGCCAAGGCTGGGCCAATGATGGCAATGTCTCTGCAACAACATATTTAAGAAGAAAATCAAAAGCAAAATGGTGGTGCAGTTTGAATTCCAGCAAGAGGGGAGGAGGAGGTGAGAACATGTATGGGAAACAAAACGTCCTTGGGTGACCAACTGACCAAAACCCCCACACTCTGTCTCCCTTTGCTGATGCTAGGAAGTATGGGTGGTGGGGGTAAAAAAGGAGTTTTTAAGGGCTTATTTTACTTCTCATTAGCCTCCTCTGATTTTGTTAGCAATAAATTCACTTTGTACATCTACATTGAGCCTGGTTTTCCCCCGGAGTGTTTTCTCCTGGTCCTTATCTGATCTAATGAGCCCTTAATTAAATTTTTCTTTCCTCTGCCCAGCTGTTGCAGGGGAGAGGGAGCGCGTGGCTTTTGTGGGAGCCTGGCATTTGGCCAGTGTCAAACCACAACAGACTATAAAAAATAATGTGTTTTAGCCACTGAAATTTGTGAGTGTTAATATTTTGATGTTGAAAGATCAATCTCTAATGATTTTCATGAATTTGATGATAATACCTTCCAAGGCTTCTGTAGCCGCAATGAAGCCCTGTTGAAGTAAATGAAAAAAAAAAAATAACAAACCCACAAAAGAACAACCAAAACAAAAACCCAAACCCTATCTAGCTGAAACATGAAGACTAAAAAATGTCCTGACTTTAGAAATTCACTTGGTTTGGCCATTAAACAGTTGCAATTAGATTGTTTGAGTTGATGGTCAAAGGACATAGCTGAAGGAAATGTGTACACATGTTAAGTATGTGTAAAAAATTATTTGTGGAAGTATGTACCAATCTGGATGTTTTAATAGGCAAATTTCTGTTGTGAGAGGTTCTTCATATTTACACACAAAGAAAATCATAGTGTTTTGAGTAGTAAGTTCCCTAACTAGATATTTTTAATATCTGAGAGAAGGCATTTTTTTCAAGGTTTCTGTAAAAATAATATAATTATACTGGAGATTTTTTCTTTTAACTTATGGTAACAGAATACATATTATAAAGGAAATTACCAAAACTGAAGTCTGATCCAACCTAAAAGTTCAATACTTAATGGATAACTCTGGATTGTGTCTAGTAGAATTTCAAATATCTCCAAGGATGAAAACTGAGGCATTTGGTCTCTCACAGCAGAAAAAACATTAAATGGTAAATATATAATTGGAATATTTGGTATTGCTCAGATTCCTCTTATCTTTTCCCTTTGCACCTGTGAGAACAGTCTGGATCTGTTTGGCATATAGGCTCCCATTTGGTTGATAAAGACTGCAATTAGGCTGGTCGTTAGCTTTTTTCCTCAGACTGAAGAAATTCTGTTTCCATAGTTTCTTCTTGAAGATCACGTTCTCTAGCCCCCTAATCATCCCGTTGACTCTTTAGTACTTTTGATCAAAAAATTGTCTTTCTTAAGCTGGGAAACCTAAACTGGATACAGAACTCCAGATGCAGGGTAATAATTCACAAAGGGTAGCAATAAATTCCTCAACTCATTGTGATTATGCTGTCACAAGTACAGCCTTCTGTTTGGTTGGCCTTCATTACTGCAAGAGTCTACTTTTGATTCAGGTCCAATTTTTTTGTCTGCCAGGATCATTTGGCCTTTTTAATGCAAAGTTCCTTCCAAGACTTGGTTCTCAGCCATGAGGTGGTTTTTGTTTTTTTTTTTTTTTTAATTTAAACTTTCTTGAGCTTTCATTCAAGAAAGAACTAGCATATCCTTCCAGCCTGTCAAGGTTTATCTAAAAAGCAATCTGGTCTTCTAGAACTTCTTCCTATAAAGAATATTTTTTTCCTAGCTAACAGAGCTGCAGCAAGCTTTGAATGACATTCAAAGCTTTCTCTCTGAGTTCGTGATAGAGTTTTCATTCCCACCAAACGCAATAGAAACCTTTACAAAAGAAAGAGCCAAAATGAGTAAGTGTGAAACTATTATAGACTGGCAGACTTGACAGAGGAGGTAGAAGATGTGAGTCCTGTTACTAGACAAAAGCTAGAAACTTTCCTCATGTCTAACTACAACTTACACCACTGTCAACAGAAAATAGAACCAGTTGGCAGCAACATACAAAAGCATTTCCCAAAGGTACTGCTAGCAATTTAAATACATTAACCATGGACAATAACGGACAGCATCTTCAATTTGAATAGACATTTTCTGGGCATTCAAAGAACTATAAACAAAGATGTTAAATCTACTGAAAACCTGTGAGGTACAGCAGTAAAAGAGAAATACTGATGGAGATTATTTCTATCCTTAATTGTCCATTTATTTTATGATGTCCATTCTTTCTATTAGAAAAGATAAATACTGTGTTTGCTCTTAATAAAAAAGATTAATTTTATAAAAGCCACATTAATTCTTATATCATCCATAATTAAAATTTTATGTGTAAAATTTACCTTGATACAACTGATTTCATGGTAAATTTGTGTCAAAGGAGGGTTTAGTTAAACATGTTTTTGAAGAATTTTTCATGACTTTTTCATTAAGATTTTTTTTGCTCTTTGACATCATTCTCAAAGACCACAGGAGGCACTAGGAAATTTTCAACATCCTGATGAGTTTTAGAGCAAGCTGATAACTCAGTTGTGCCTATTAAAATTGTCTATGCTTAGCAACAGAAACAGATTTGTAATTCAGTTCTTCAATTATTATGTTTTGATTAAGCTGCAAGAAGAAGAGCTGTTTAATATGATTTTTAATAAACCAGCATAAAATTTCTTGTTTGTTGTGGATATTCTCAATAGCCTCTTTATTTTAGAATGTTTCTCAAAAACACATAATTTTGTATCTATTTCGGTGTCATGTCTTCCATTGTTCCTATAGTTCTAGTTCTTTCTTTATATAGCCATAATTTGCCTCAATATTTTTGAATCTGAACTTTTGGGTTCTATTTTTTTTAGTAGTAGATCTCTTTTTCTGGAATAAGCAAATTATTGTATAAAACCGGATATACATTAAAATAGAAATGTCAAACACTGTAAATATATTTAAAATTGATATATAAATGAAATCAAACACACACCTCAATGTCCTTAAGCATAAATACATGGTAATAGAACCAGGTCCAAAAAAAATCTAAGAGATTAGGCTTTCCACAATATCTAGAGTAAATACACTTATTTTTCATGAGCAAAATATGAATGAAGTAGTCATGATCATGGAGATATGTTTTACTTTTCTGTATGACTTCATTAGCAATTGTGGGAGAAGAAAAATGCTCCTAAGTGGAGAACTGAGACAAAATAGTTTTCTGCAGAAAATTTGAGTCAAGATGACATTTAAGACCAGATAGCCCAAGAGTAGAAAATGTGTTTGTTTTCACAAGCTGATGAAGCAGACCTAAGTATGGCTGAGCAATGCATATATTTACAGTACTGTAGCCCAGTGTATCAGAAACAGGGGGAAGTGAAAGCCAATGTGCAGTTGCTGAGCTATCACATCAATGGGATTACAAACTGTTGTGATGGATGGATAGGGGAGCTTTAGAAAAGACAAATGAGATAGGTAAGGGGGCAGTGTGTGGTGTAAGCAGGTGGCTGGAGTGCAAGGGGGTTTTGCTAGGGAAAGGTCATGAGACAGTCAAGAGTTTGTAGGTAAGAGTCAGAGAAAAGGCAGGGTGCCAAGATAGGTACGAGTTATGCCGAAGGAAGTAGATGAAGCCTTCTGTAGACAACAGGAAGAAATGCCACAATTATAGGATTATCCATGGGGGATTTCAACCACCTGGACTGAGTGGTTCATTCACTGCAGAATGAGTAGTATAATTGATTGTAAACAATCCAGGAAATTTCTGGGATGTGTTGGTAATTGATGCACGTGCTTCATGAGCTGAGAGGATTTTCTGCTGGACCTGTTGATGCTCAAAAAAGGGAAAGAACTATCTGCATATGTATAGGTTTACACAGCCTTAGTTAACAGAGATTGTGACAGAAGTTATCAAGATGTGTTAGATACATAACCATGGAATTTGAAAGAGCAGATTCTGGCTTGTTGAATGGTCTGCTTGAGACAACAGCATGGGAAACTGTCCTGAAGGGCCAGGGGCCTAAGAGATCTGGATAATCTTTCGGGTTGTCCCCTTCAGAGCACAGCAATAAAGCACCAAAAGTAAGGCAGGCCAGCTGGTATGAGCAGGGAATTCTTAACTGGGCTCAAATTTTAAAATGAATTCTTGATGAGGGAGAAAAAAGGATGCCTCAAGAACACTAAAGCTCAGCTGGGTTAAAAATTGGAAAGGATATGAGAGTCAACTGGATAGCTTTCTATTAAGTACCTCAGCTGCAAAAAGAATAAATTTAAGAAGAAAATGAAATTAATTCAATTTGGATTTCTTTTCTAAAGAAATTATCTTCCTACCAGATATTTTTTTTAGTTCAGAACCAAAAAAGGTATAACGACTAGGGGTTTCTTCTATTCATAGGTGTCCTGAATGAACTGCATCTATCCTTACCAAAACAGGCAGAGACTGATGGAGGTGATAAATCCTTTAATAAAATTACATATAAAAGAGTTGATACTTTTACTTTATTTTCCTTTACTGACTACAACAGAGAATGTATGGTAACTAAGAGGTATTCTGAGAGAATTTTAAGCACATCTATATATAAAGCCTGGTTTATGTTCTTAATCATCACATACCATTCCTTTCATATCTCAGCTGCAGTATTTATAAAGAAAGAAAAAGTCTATTTTATTTTCTTATTAAGATGTTCAGCATGCTACTTTAAATATGCAGCATCAGTATAGAACTTTACTAATAAAATATTGGTTTTCTGTCGATATATGTATGCAAAGATCAATATGTGTAATGTTAATATACTGGAAAGCAACAGCTTCTCCTTCAATAAACCAGGTTAAGAAAAGCATGGTTTTAATAAAAAAATAAATCAAGAATGAAGTTTTGAAGCATTTCCGAAATAAAAGGAATCTTAGCTTTTCTGTAACTATGACTGATTCTGTCCATTTCCTAGGCTGAAAAACCAAAGACATGTACAGTTGTAGCAATTGTCCTGTAACTAACAGAATAAGAATAATTATGGATTGGAACTGACTGCACACCTTGTCACTTTTCCCTTCCACAAAGAGAAGAGAGTTTCTATTTTTTTCAAGATCCTGTATGAAAACAAGGGAAAAAGAACAGCTGCAGTTCAGCCTTCTTGGTGATATCAAACTATGTAAAGAATATCAATACCCACTTTGGGATACTGACATACAGAGAAAACAAGGTCTCGACCTGAGTTTATCTGCAGAATAATGATGCAGATTTAGTCATTCAACATAATACCTGACACAACATAATGATGAGAAAACCAAAAATATTTATAAGCTCACAGTATTCAGGTTGGAAAAGACATCTAAAATCACCAGGTCCAGTCCTTAAATTCATTCTTGCCCTGTCCGCAACTAAACCATGTTTGTAAGTGCCATATCTACATATAATTATGAACCAGTGCAAAGTGCACCAACCACATCAGTACCAGAACTGTTAGTTCAAAAGAAAATGTTCAAACTGCAGTGTATTCAGTGAGGGAGGTTTGCGATTTTCTTTTTAACCACTGCTGTACATATCAATTTTTTGGGTATTCTTCTCTATAAGCAAATCACGTTTTGAACTTTACTGTGAAGGCGGAGAAGTCATAAAGCTGTATTTAAAATGAAGTATATTCAGTTCCTATCAAATTCATTATTTTATGTAATATTTTTACAAGTATCTGATACTTAGAAACCCCAGGCTGTCAGAGGTGCTCATGGGTGTTTTGGTTTTTTTCATGCTTTCCTGAGTCAGGATTCTGCCATATAGTTTTTGGAAAGCAAAATGGATTTTAGTCGGAGTTCTCCCTTACATACATTCTCCTCCCTCCACTATCTCAGATATCATCCCAGTAAAAAGTTAAGAAGAAAACATACTGAACTTTTGTGATAAGGAACACAGAAATCCATCTGCATCAGAGATAGGATGGAAGACTTAAGAAGTATACCACTTTTCTGAATTAGAGCTGTAGTAGAAAGTTTGTAGTATGTAAAAATAAAATGCTCCTTGAATTTTAGTAATTTAAATTTAGTAAATTTAATTTAATTTAATTTAATTAATTTAAACATATACAACAGTGTTTAAAAATAACTGCCTCATTACCCCATACAAAGAATAGAGAAGAAAACTCCCCACCAATTTTAAATTAGGAAGAGGTATTGTTTGTTCCAATCCAACTGACAGTACTGACATGTGTAAAGCTCTTTAGTGATCACAAATAATTATCTGTCTGGCCAGCAAAGTACAGTCTTAAGCTCTAATATTTTGATTTTGATACAAAGACAGAAGTGTTCTATGCGATGTAATAGGAGGAAAACAGGGTTATCATATGCTAGGTTCAATCTTGTCATCCACATTTTGAGGGTTGGGGTTCTAAAGAGTTCTAACTATGCTTGACCAGCATGTTGAGATACCTGAGTATGTTGTTTGGTATCCCTTTTTTGGGTCTGGATCTCCCCTGTATCCCCAGTGTCACCTCAGCTGTCTCATTTTAAGGGGCAGTTAAGATGTAAGTCAGAAAGTAACTGGCATTTGGGTAACACATCAGGTATTTACACAACAAACCTGTAATTCATTGAATTCTAATGAAAAGCATCACTATATTTCTCTTTTATATTCTCTCAGTCAATATTGAAAGCAAAAGATAAAAGCATTGCTATTAGCAGCTGTACATACAATTCTTGGAAGAAACACTAACATTATGTAAAAAGATTCTTGGAAAAAGATACAAATAAATTAATAGGATTTTTATAATTACAGCAGTTTGATAAAGAGCACTCTGAAATAAATAGTCCCTTTTTTCATCATTTTCATTCTTGGTCTTGTTTTATTAGATATCTGAAATAAAAATTCAGAGCTAGATTTGTGAGTGTTCCAAATTTCAGTTCTGATATGACTCAAAGATATGAAGGAATAATTTATTGAAAGCAAAAGGGTGTTTATTTTCATTTCTTCAGTCAGAATAGAGGATTCTGGTGAGAGTTACTCTAATTAAGATGGTCAATATTGACACTGAGTAGTGAGTTCCTAAAAAGCCAATAGGTCAACTTCCTTCTCTACAATTCAAGCTTGCCATATAACAAGAGTAAGGAAGATTTTTTCCCCTTTTTCTCTAAACACAAGCTCTTAATGTTTCCAGAACACTGTTTTTATTTACAACTTTGAGAAATACAGTAAGGAAGAGTTAGTTTACAACATTACTAAGAATCTGAGGGATAATAACCATGATATTTACAGAAGGTGAAAATTCCCTATAGAAGGGTTATGCTGTAGGGCCAAAAGACAGCACACTTCCCATGTGTTAAAATCAGACTCAATTAAGGAAAAAATGCACTCCAATTCTGACACTGAAATTCTAGCACCAGGAATAAAAAATGCTTTTTCCATTCTCATTTGCCTTAGATCACTTTCAAACATTAATCTTAGATCACTTTCAAATATTAGCCCAAAGAAGTTCACATTTTTTTTTGATAATGGTTCTGATGGGATGTCAGCACTTTGAACTGCCAATATCTAATATGTTATGTTTATGTTTTATTTTCATTATTGGAGGGGAAAAACATCAGCATGAAAAAAAAAGTACAGACATCTCAAATTGAACAGTGGTTACATTTCTTGTTTTTATGGAATTTATGTTCACCTTCAGGAACAATAGAACAATTTAATGGAGTCATATTTTTTCTTAAGGGACACATCAACTGTAGAAGCTTTGATTTGGTGTCAACACTTGGAGATATAATGAAGACTAATGCTGACTAAATGTCAAACAGAAAACATTCAGAAAAATGGAGAGTGATCAAAAAGAGAAGGTCTTCCGTTGCTCTATGAGATACTTGAGAGTTTTACAGGCTCTCTTATGGATCTTTAGTGGTGAGCAGATTTCTCGTATTGCATATGGCAACTTCTGCTCTGAAATATATGCGTGGACATGTCAAGTACCATAGAACAACTCAAATAGCAACAAACAGATATGGTTAAGCAGCTGAATTGAATATCTTTCAGTTATATTTTCAGAGCTCAAGCACTTGGAATATGTGATGACACTTGCATTTGGACAGTCACGTTCTCTTGTTTGCATTTTAGGTTTAAATCTGACCTGTAAGACTTCATCAGATGTATTTTTATTCTTACTGTCTTATTAATTAATTATTACTAGTTACACTGTACAAAATTACTTCATCATTTTTTTATTGACCAATTTCTTTCTTAGAATAAATGCTCAATCTTTTCTCTTTTCTATTTTTGTCTTAAGGGTTCTAAACAAAGTTTTAAAATGCAATAAAAAAAAATCCCCTAAAACTTTGAGATATACGGGAAGGTTATAGAGTTGTAGAATCATAACATATAAACTGGTTTGGGTTGGAAGGGACCTTTAAGATTATCTAGTTGCAACCCCCCTGTCAAGGGTAGGAACACCTTCTACTGGCATGGTTGCTGAGAACCTTGTCAAACCTGACTTTGAAAACTTCTAATGGTGGGAAATCCACAGCCTTGCTGGGAAACCTGTTTCAGTGTCTCACCAACCTCTGTGTAAAGAATTTCTTCCTTGGGTCCAATGTAAACCTACACTGTCTCAATTTAAAACTGTTACCTCTGTTCTGTCACTACAGGATTTGGTAAAGAAAGGTCCCTTTCCAGCCTCCTGATATTTTTTATGACTCTTTTCTGGACTCTTTCCAACAGGTCCACGTTCTTATGTTGTCCAGCTCATGTCCAGTTTTCATCTACTAGTTTTCCCAAGCCCTTCCAACAAGGTTCTTCTAAATCCATTCATCCCCCAGCTTGTATTGATTCTGGGGGTTGTCCCAGCTCTGGTGCAACACCTTGCACATGACCTTATTGAACTTGATGAGTTTCACCTGGGCATTAATGCAATATACAAACCAGAGGTTGTTCTTAAGAAACCTTCCCAGATTTTCAGTCTGCTAATAAATTTGGACATCTTCTCAGTAATGCATTTCTGGACTTTGGCCAAATGAATAAAACCACAGCTGTGGGCAGGAAGGGTGCTCAAGAAGAACTCCTACTGCCCAATGACCATTATCTCAAAGTGACATTGCCAAAAAATATAAAAGCATATTCTCGCCACCATCACCTTTCATAGTGAGTGAATTCTGAGATATAAGTAAAACAATGATTTTGAGATGAATTTCTTTCAAACATTTTAAGGATTTTCAGTGAGCTCTTAGAAGTTGCATAAAGAACTTAGTGACTTTTGTTTTCATTCTGTTCTGTGTGCCTGCAGATTTTGCCACTACTATATGTCCATTTCTCTCTTTGTCCAATAACAAATGCCTTGATTAGGATTAGATAACTCTTAGGTGTCCATTTTCTTTGCTAAATCTGGCATTTTATTCAACTTCCCAGGTAAAATTTGAGCTCTAAATTGTGTACTTTTGCTGCATGTTTGGTCTACACTTGATTCTATGTTTCTACAGTTCCTTAGTGTTGTCATTTTATTTAAAATGTAATCTTCTGCCAGTCCATATAATAGTATTATCCCTAGAGATAGTCTGTCCTTTTCTCATTCTCAGAGTCTTCCTGCATCTCAGAGCAAATCCTCTGCAATGGCCTGACTTCAGAAAGAAGAGAATTTTTTTTTCTTTTTCTATTCAGGGAAAATTATTTTTAAATGTACAAGGTCAATTTTATTCTTTTGAACTTTCAGTTAATGTAATACATTAGAAAAAATCAGAAGAAAGATTGGTTCCTCGTATCAAGATATAGAATCTTTCCATCACTTTAAAGAGCTGAAGAAACATGTCATTATCACCCACCATCGGATGTGACAGTGATGATAGATGTATCTGTCATATTTGTGTTGATTTCCTATAACCTTTTTGAGATATTCAAAGAAAGGAACAGAAAGATTTTTTTTTTTTAATCAACTCTTACTGTAAAAATCAGATTTTAAAAAAGACCTTCAACTTTCATCACTCAAAAACTCAGAGAGAAAACCCCCAAATCTTAAGGGCAGGGCTGTAGAGATTAGAAAATTATCATTAATGTAATCTAGGTAGATGTGGCTAGTCTATTCAGCTCAAAGGTAAAACAAAGGATACTTATATGATTTCAGAATTAAGTACTCTAAGTAGGCATCAAATATTCATTATTTTAATAATGAAATAAATAAGCAAACAAACAGAAAACCCTGTCAGAGCAAAGAGCAAAATTCACAGCTTTAACATTTGACTGAATCACAAGTGGCTACTTTTCTCTCAGCATGTCTAACATCCACTTGAGACTTTGCAGTAATAGCTCCCAGCTCCCTGTCATCCATTTCAGCTTTCTCTTTCTTCTGCGCTATAGGCAAGTTTAATAAAACAAGGGATTTGAATTAATTATATTTTAAATAGTTAAATATTTGGTTACATATTAGGTCCATTTAGTATTCTCTACTGTTGTATTAAGAGTGCTCTAGTCTCTTTCATTAAAACAAACAAACAAACACACACAAACACAAAAGAAAAGCAAGAATAAACCCAAATAAAACCTACATCTAAACACAAAACAAACAAAACCCTAAACTCCAACTTTCTTTTTGATTTCATGCAAAGTCTCAGACAATCCCACAGGGGTCAGAGGACTACCTTAGTTAAGAAAAAAATGCATAGGCTTTTTTCCAATGTCACTTCAATTATACAGTCATCAGTGTTTTCACAGTAGAACACAAAAGCTGGTGATAGGTTTGCTTTCCCTAAGGTTCATTTTTCAACTATAAGGTTGACATGGATACATCTAAAGTGATTGGACTATGACGACAGTTTCCTTTTGGGAACAAAATAAAAAATTTGCTATTACCAAGAATGACCTCAGTTATTCACTCTCAGTCATAAAAATGATCATTCTTACCAAGTACAGAGAATCAAATTTTTAAAGTACATACTTATCATGCGCATTTAAAAGTTCTTCCAAACTGAAAATTCCACTTCATCATGATATTCTGCAGTATATGTTGTTATCACTCACCACATATTTTTTTTAATTATCCTGAGATAAACAACACTCACAGTGTGGATGTGGGGGGAAAAGTAGCATTTCATTTCTCCCAAGTCTCAAGAAAAGAATGAATTTACTTCTCATTGTCTTCTGAATTGAATGTATACGTTATACAGGATATATAAGTCTTCTGGAAAAGAAGAGGAAAGAATAATACCTTACCATAACCAACAGTCCAATCTGTGACAAACACTAAAACACTTTCCTATGTTTCCAGGACTATCTATTTGCAACACTAGCTTTTAAAAATCATAAAAAATAGCTCAGATCCTTCACATCCCAAACTGTAACTTATGCAAGATTTCAGCATAGGAATTTAGTGTGCAGACAGGACTAAATTCTGTTACCTAAACAGAGAAAATTTTATATGTAAATCTGTCTATGATACAGTAGAATATACAAAATATTTCTTAGTCCTTGGAAAATGTAATTCTGAACCCGTGGCTGATTTCTCTTTTAGGTCTAAAACTGAAAGCTAAACAGAATAAATAAATACTGAGAGATTTTATACAATCAGAGAATTATTTGAGTTGGAAAGGATCTTTAAAGATCATCTAGTCAACCCCACTACCTTGAGCAGGAACATTGTCTGTTAGATTAGGTTGTTAAAAGCCCTGTCCAGCATGACTTTGAATACTTCCACTGACAGGGCACTTACAACTTCTTTGGGAAAACTGACACAGGGGCTCACCATTCCTACTGCTAATATTTTCTTCCTCATGCACAATCCAAAACACCCTAAGAGTATAAAAGAGGGAGAAAATTACCAATCTTTTGATGCAGTCCAGGATATGGGTTGGCTTTCTGGGCTCCTTGTGTACATTTTCAGCTCACATTCAGTTTCTGTCCATCCATACTCCCAAGTCCTTTTCCCTAGGGCTGCTTTCAATCCGTCAATCCCCTAGTTCCAAGTTGGTACTTGGAACTACCTAGATCCAGATGCATGGCCTTACAATTGGCTTTGCTGAACTTCGTGAGGTTCACAGGGACCTCTCTTCTAGACTGCCAAGGTTCCCTTGGATGACATCCCAGCCCTCTAGTCTAGCACCTGCACCACCCAGTTTGGTGTTATCTGCGGACTTGCTGAGGGTGCACTCAATCCCACCTTGTACTGTCATTGATGAAGATACTAAGCAGTACTGGATGCTGTATGGACCCTTGAGAACACCATTTTTTACTGCTTTCTACTTGGTCATTGAGCAATTGTCTGCAGTTCTGGGTGTGACCATCTAACCAGTTCCTTATCCATCTAACAGTCCACCCTTCAAATCTCTAATTCAGTGGCAAGAATGTTGTGTTGGATAATAGCAAAAACAGTTCTGAAGTCCAGGTATATTACTGGTCGGTATTTCTCATTGCAAATGTCACAAGAGTTTTCTAGGTTTCATGCAATTAAATCAAACTGATAGCCTATATATTTGTTCAACTGGTCTCAACTAATTTCCAAATCAGCGGAAAAAATTCACTGTTTTTTTAAAATATTTGATTTGCCATTGTAACAGGAAAAATGGTAGTGGACTCATAATTGATTTTTTATCTCAAATGCTAAGAAGGAGTCAGTTCAAACCCAGAATAAAAGAGGTTTTGTTTGAACTGGTAAGCAAACCTCCAAAGAACATTAATGAATTTTTTAATGTACTTTTACACTCTAAGGATATGCTAAAGCCCCAGATTGTATATCAGATTTTATTTTTCCCTCCACTCCACTTTTTCATTCTAATACGCTGCTCTCTTTATTCTGCTTTGTTTAATGACTACTAAAAGAAGTAATAATGAGATTGGGCATTTTTCCTAAAGAATTATAATAATAATGTCACAAAATAAAGGAATGAAACCTACGGAAACTTGCAGCAAGTTCACAAGATTCAGCTTGCTTTCTAGCAAAACTTATTATTTAATGTATTTATTTAGTTTGGGTTTTTTTTTTTTTCACCTATTTCACTCGAGGGCCCACAGGCCTACATTCAACTTTTCATGACCTATCTCATTACAGTTTTTATTTCACAATTTTCAAGGAACTGATTTTTAATTTTTTTTAATTGAAAAGGACTACAAACCAATAGCATAAGATAAATTACTGTATATTAGCTTTCTATCACTGTTCATCTTCACATTGCTCTAACCTTGAGCTTTACAAAGAGATGAGCTAAATGTGACTTAGGGCTGTGGGGAAAAAAAGAAAAAAGATAATAAATTGTCAGAAAATAGATAACTTGCTAAGTTATCCATTTCACTTAATCTTCCAAGTATACTCAATGTCACATTGCTTGACCTGTTAAAAATCAGAAATATAGTAGCCACACATGCTTTACAGAGAAAAGAGGAACCAAGAATGAACTACTAATTTTGGAAGAAGCTGTAAGTAAACAAAAAATAAATTTGAAAATTAATTATTACTTTAGAAGTCCAAACTTCTTTCAAGATAAAGAGAGAACAAGCCCTTTATGCAGGCAGACAAACCATAGGACATTTAAAACTATGTGCTAAATACCTAACCTATTAAAATATAAACAATCATGGAGAAAGCAAATAGCCCAAACACAGAAGTGCACAGACATCAGTTAAAAGTGAGCACAGCTACTAAAGCAGATGATCTCTACCTTTTATAAAATTTATGAAGGAATTATATATTCACAAACTGAATAAAACAGGTTGCCTTCTCCTTCAACTTGTCTAAGCAAACTACACTGGCTTTCCAGCCTTATGTGATTAAATATATTTATCTTCTTTCCAACAAAGCTTAAAGGAGAATTTTACTATGCTGTTATTCATCTTCCCTCAAAGGTCCATCCAGTGAGGAGGAAAAATTAAAGAAATAATTTCTCAGAGACACAAAACAAATATAGATGCTTATGCAGAGGTAAAAGTGTTTTATGGTTTAGCCCTTCAGTAATAAACCACTGCCGGATAATATGGGATACCTATGTAGCAGTTCTTCTGTCAGTCTTCACAGTCTGGACTTTATTCTTCCAGCAAAGGATTCTCCATATCTGTAGAGGAGATCTGGCACTGTCTTTGATGTTTAAAATTTACTGGAATGGTTTATTCTAATTATTTATGAAGGTTTAGAAGGTTGTGGAACTGTCTGGGCGACTCTGATGTGTTTGTACGCTGTAATGCACTATCTGCACTCAGCAGAGAAACTACCCCTCCCATTGTAAGTTCAAAAGGGGAGAAAACACAAACAAGTAAATACATAGAAATGAAAATAACCAAAGTAAATAAATATAAACTTGAAACATCGAATAATTTTGTTAAAAAGACATGGTTATGAATATTGTTTCTAAATTTTGTCTTACTCCCTAGCCATCCTTTTTTGACATGGCTTTTATAGTAATGACACTGTCCTATTTTTTCCCCCCAATATTTTCTTTTCTTTTTTTGTTTGTTTGTTTTGAATCATATCCATGTGATTGATGGCATGTCTATTTATAAGGTTAAACTTAAATGTAAAAGAACCCTTTCAGCAGTCTTCAGCTGACACTCCGTGGGCACTTCTGTGCCCTGGACTCCAAAGGGTGCCACCTCAAGAAAGTGTATTTAAGAGTGGGAATAACAATGCAAAAGCAGTGAGGAGTAAGGAAAAAGGTATGAGCAAAGGAACAGCTCTGCAGACACCAAGGTCAGAGATGCTCAATGCAGGGGAGGTGTTCCAGATATGATAGCAGAGATTCCCCTGCAGGCTGAGGTGAAGTAGGTTGTCCACCTGTCTGTGGAAGTCCATGGGGAAGCAAATATCCACCAGCAGCCCACTTAGTATCCCACAGTGTAGTAAGTGGGTACGCCCTGGAGGAAAATCTGAGCTCATGGAAAGCCTTCAGTGGAGCAGACTCTTGTCAGGGACTGAGAGTCTAACGGAGGAATCCAAGCAAGAGAAGATTTTTTTTAATGTTGTTGTGACCTGATGACTTCACGCTCTTGGTGGGTTAGATGGATTTGTTTACCCTTCTTGTACAGTTTTTTTTTTTGTTGTTGTTGTTGTTTCTTTTCTTTGTTTTTTTTTAATTTTGTGGCCAATTAATGGATTTTCTCTTATTTCATCATATGACAAAAAAACCCTACAAAACATATATGAATGACAAGTAGGTCCTCAACACTCACATTTTTTCCTACTACTTTTCAGATAGAAGAACAAAATGGTATGAAATATTAGTGCATAAAACACTCATCCATAATGTATCTAAAATAAATTTCTTAAAGAAACAGTTTCTAGTTTAGACAATAAATGAGAAGAAATGAGAAAAAAGTGAGTAAAATCTTTTAAATGTTGAAGGAAATGAGTATATAATATATACCAAGCAGATAAAACCAATTTTGTATGTCTTAAAAAAAAAAAACGAAAACAAATGAAGCAAACAAACAAACAAAAAAACCTAAAATTGAATGAAAGAGGAATATTTTATCCTGATTTGCACTTAATGCTTGTTCCACTAAAACCTGCATTGAAATACAAAACAAAAAGCATGCATGTCAGGTACACTCTGAATACTATAGAATAATGCATCTTTTTGTATGAGCTGAGATAATAGCATTCTCATCTTGCCCTATGAAATCTGAATGTCATGAATTCCTGGTTTGAAACATAATTTAATAAAGGTCACTTATGAAGGTAGTGAACAGGTAGAAAACAGAGATGATAAGGAAAAACCCTGCATAGCACATTTGCTTAGACTGAACTGATCTGACACGATTATTAATTATCACAGATGCCTTAGGGTTGGAATAAAGCTGTTAACTCAGAAGCAAAATGTTTTCCCAAAGTCAGTCGCAAAAAAAAAAAAAAAAAAAAAAAAGCAATAAACCCAGAAATGTTCAATCTAGTCTGTCAAATATCTTTTCAGAAGCTGTGGCAATACTAAGGTAAAAGACTAAAATGTGTTAGCAAAGTCTTAATCAAATGGAAAGATTTTGTTCTGAGATGAAATGTGTTTGATTCAGATGGAATAAGTGTTGTATTAGATTTATGAAGGCAATGAAATGAGTTATTGGCTAATGTTTTAGCACACATCAAAGAAATCAATTAATATAGGACTTGTGACTTTAGCAGCTTTAGCATACACAATCACAATGATTCAGCTAAGCTATACCTATAGTATTTGCTCAAATATTATCACTCTTCATTTCAAATTACAAGGACTGTTATCATGACATCAAGATAAAAAGTTTGACAGGAACAGGCCGTCCTGCTCAGTTAGTTGTAAAGCTTAGCTTACCATTATTGTTAGTGCTTACCATTATTATTAGTACTGACCATATAGCTAAGAAAATATATTTATATAGTTGCTTTTTTACTTAGTAATAAAAAGTATTTAACATGTAGGTATCTTGTTGATTCTTAATGACAAAGACATAGGTTAACAAAGTTGCCCTTACATTGATTCAGTTCTGGGTTGTTTTTTTTTTTTGTTGTTGTTGTTTGTTTGATTGATTTTTATTTTTTTTTTTAATTAATCTTGTGGTCTGAGAATTTTACCTAAAAATGCATTTAGGCTGACCTCAGATGTCCACATTCAGCCATGGATATTCTTAAAACCTGAGACCAAACTTTGTATCCTAGCTTAAATTTAAGTACTTGTACTCTGTTTACCCCTAAAACAGGCAGGTCACACCCAGCTCTTGCAATAATCCTCAATATATATTATCCTCCAGACAATTTAGCTGAAATAGATAGTGCCAGCTGATAGGAGCCACAGACATGTATGGGATCAGGCTAACAGTTAAGTGATATGGGCCAGGGCTTCAGCTCATGATCTGGCACTTTGTGGGGGATGCGGATCAGTGTAGTTTGTTTTTAAATGGGATAGGTGTGTGGTACCTAAAACTTACTGCAATTTGAATCATTCTGCTCAGATAAGGAAGCTTTCAAAATCTGTGATGCTACAGTTAAGTACTGATCAGAAAATACATTTTTAGAAAGCATGAGCTGTGTAGATTCATAGCAGCTGAGAGATGGAACGCTACCAGAAGGATGCATTGCCTCACACAACATCTTGTCAAAAACATACTGTTGATAACAAAACTGTTGGAGGCCCAAAAAAGAACAAAGCAAACCCCTGGAAGAAAAAAACAAATCACAAAAAGCCTTACTATTTATTGTGCAAAAATTGCCTAAACTACATACTGATGGGAAGTATCCCTACACACTTGCCTGTTCTCATACCCTGTGCTATTGATTAATGTTGGAGAAAAGTCACCATACTAAACAAGTATTTTGTTGACCTCATAGTTCCATTCTAGCATCAATATTCAACTCCTGGCTTTTAAAACTCTGCATTTCAAATTTTCACTTACATCCAGTCCTAAAATATCCTCCTGACTGAAACTTAGCACTGTAACTACTATTTTGTGTGACTTTTTTGCATTCAAGACCTTAGAAGAAAGGAGAATTTTGGATTAACAGAAGTCTAAATGATAAAATAAAATGTGATTAGCTTTGGAAAGATAAAATGCAAAAAATGCTACTGTGAAAAATAATTGCTGACATAAAACATCAATTACATTAACAGAACAAAACCATGTTCTGGTCTTTCAAATGAATAAATACCTAATAAGATACGTAATATTATAGGTACTGTTGATTCAGTTATTATTATTATTATTATTATTATTAATAATAATAATAATAATAATAATAATAATAATAATGATGATGATGCTATAGTTTAATATGTTTGCTTACTGAGGGACTAAAGCCACTCTAATATTAAAAATGTGGTCACCATATGTGATAAGATGTATTTGTAAAGGTAATTCAATCACTTTGTCAACATATTTGAGGCAGTTCTATTTTTCATGAAGACCAGCTTGCTAGTTCAAACACAAAGTTATTTAATCAATGTGATTTTACTAGAGGTGTTATAAGTAATTCCATTAAAATGCATTTATCACCTAGTCAGGCTGTGAAGAGATAGTCTTCTTGTCTCTTGTGATCAAACTAGAGAAGATAATTCAAAGCATTTTTAGAAATAATGACAACATGGGAATTTTTTCCCTGCTTTTATGCATAATCTAACTACCACCAAAAACTCCAAACTACATAAATGTGCATTTCTATGTCATGTTGGAATATTGAAACTTCCTGCCTTTTCATTTTGATTTTGTTTCTTATTTGAATATAGAAGTAATGAAATCATATGAAAGGACATAAATAAATGCAGAAGATGAAAAATACTTATTTTGAAGTTCACTTGTGGCATTATAAAAATAAATTTATAATGCCATTTTGCATAACTAACTTATAGCAAGATAATTATTTCTCAATCTTTTTTGTTTTGTTTTGTTTTGTTTTAAGAAAAAATATTCTATCTCTATTTTCACTATTGTAAGATTTTTAAACTAGTGGTCTTTAAGGGAAGGTACATTGAACTTCTATTAGATGAGGATTTTTTTGCATATGCATTTTTGTGATACATGGGTTGATTTTTTTACCTGTTAAGAGTCTCCAGAAGACTGGGCACAATTTACTCAATACAAACGGAAACACATTTCGTTACATTGTAAGTAGAAAACTGTTTATGCTTCTGCTTCTTCAACTCATTCAAAACACTCAGCCTTGAGGTTATATCTGGAAAGCAAATTTTTTCCCAAAAGTCCTTTTTTGATGACAGAATCACAGTTCTGGGATAAGGGCACCTCTGCTTTGACAAAGCCAGGTACAAGACAAAAGCTTATGTCCACAGCTTCAACATGGAACAAAAAGGGAGCTGTTCTAAACTCCCTTCTTGTATTCTTAAATATTATTACCCACATTCTGCCTACTAAACTGCAAACATTAACTCCTTTGATGCCATGGCCCCACCACTATAAGTGGAGAAGTCTGTGAAAATACATTAGTGAGATTTAAGTTCTTTTGATCCAACAAACTTTGGGCATAAAGTGAAACTCCACTGAAGTGTTCTGGCTGCAGTGGTGGTGCTTTCAAAGCTTTTTCCATTCCTCCTGGGGCACATTGCCAATTCTTTTCTCCTTTTTTCAATCTGTTGGAAAGTCATGCAAGCGTACAGTGCTTTATATTTACTACAAGGTAACATTTAAGCAGTTGAAAGTCTTTGAACAGCAAGTTCCATTGTATTTATCACAATTAATTAAAGGGAAAGAACAGAAGGGAAACGTGTAACCTTCATCTGGTTCAAACGAAGTAGGGTGATGTTTTAAAGATTTTCTTACTGTTCTGAAACCCAGATCACAGATAATTCAGAGAGAATTAAGGCTCTTAATAACAAATGAGAGAGTTTGAAGCTGTGTTTCAGCTACCTGTCAAACTGTGGTTCCCCTCCCCAACCTTTTTCCTCATAATGCTTAGCACTTTTCATCTTCAAAGTACTTCAAAACACATTAACTAATTAATCCTTTGAGCATCCCTTAGAGATTAGTAGAAAATGATGTGATCTCTGACAGCCATGCAAGAGCCTTGAGCAAAGCAATGAACCCTGTATCCAATAAGGATTATTGTCAAGGTCTCCTGAAGTCCAAAGCACCCTTAATATATATTCTGTTGAAAACTTTGACAAAATGTAGAATTATTTAAAGAGTAAAAAGCAAAATTTAAAAAGGGTGGGTGGAATTGAAGGACAATGTTCAAATATATAATCTGGAAAAACAGGCATTAATCTTGAGCAGGATTTCTTAATAATCATTAAAAAATCATATATACTCATATAGTAGTATCTTTAAATATCTATAACTATCTTGCTTGAGAAACAGCAGTTCTGACTTCAGTATAAGCCCTGCTTACACAGGACAAGACTACAGGATTCAGCACTGGCATTTACTTCTCCATAACACTAAAATCTTTGTACAATGCTTGCTGGCACTTTTTCCTAAGGCCAACTTACATTCTCACAAAAAAAAAAAAAAAAAAAAAAAAAAAAAAAGCAGCTTTGTTAACAGCAATTCCATTTGAATACAGTCATTGTATTCTGAGAGGTGAGAAAGAATAACTTTGAAGGAAAAAGCATTTCTATGCTGTCAATACTACAGAATGAGCCCTGATCCAATTTAGTTATTAAGATGGATGTAGTCATAAGTTGCAAAAGCACAGCATTGCCATAACAATGACAAAGACTCTGAACACATGATGCTTAGAATATTCTCAGTGTACTTCAAGAGACTTGATTCATAAGAGGCTGTCATAGCTGAAGGAGTGGCAATTCACCTTGTAATAGCCTGCCCATTTGGTTTGGTGGTAATGATTATCCCTACAAAATATTTTCTTATTTTACAGAAAGTTCAATAGAAGGAAAGGGCATAAGTAATTTCCCAGAATAATCAATAAACCAGAGTCTCTGCTCACAGACCATTTGTAAAGTATATGAGCTTCAAACAAATCTGGGTTTACAATTCCCAGATCCATCATGAGTGTTCTGCTTTAAAAATATCATTCTTTCCTTTCTTGGAATAATTTTGGTAATGAGCCTTGAACATGTCTTGCATGGCAAATTTGTTGAATTTTGTTCTGCAAGGATTGGTTTTCAAAAGTGAATTTGAGGAAGGAAAAAGGAAACTTTTCATGAATTGTCATTTTTTGGGGGGTTGTAGTTCCCAGAGAATGGCAGGAACCTGAACTTCCCTCTGTGCTCAGTTGATTTTCTCTAAAAGTCTCACAAAGTTGGCTAACTCCTTTGAAATTTCTAGCTCCTCTCTCTTGGGTATCAAGCTCAGTACTAAAGCGCAAGACCTAAAATGTAAAATTGTGTAGTCTGATGACTGTTGCTTGGCCCTCACACAACCTGCCATGTGTGCAGCTTGACTAATGATAACACTTATTGTGTTTCAGTTTGTTCAAGAGACTAGAAAGTGCTAAGCAGGGTGCTCTCTCAGACTGCCATGGCTGTGAATATAAGCTGAAGCAATGCATTCTATTCTAGTACATGATTTTATGTTTACACGTAGACTTTTCTCACAATATTTTCTCTTTTCTTCTTCTCAAGGTTTTGTGTTTATTTATTTAGTATAAAATATAATTCACTAAATGGTTTCAGATTAACATAATTATCTTAATTCCTAACAAAAAGCATTCATACAGTTCTATCATAGCTCATAATTTATTTTTTTTTAATGGTGATAGTGGTCATACACTGGAACAAGTTGTCTAGATAGGTTGTAGAATTTCCACCATTAGGGATCTTCAAAACCCAACAGAACACCATTCTGAGCTACCTGCTCCACCTGACCTACCTCTGTACGACTACAATATTTCTAGAGATGCTTTTCAACCTCAGCTATTCTGTGATTCTATTTACAATTTAAAATTCAAACTGAACACTTTATGAAGAAAAGGAGAGCAAAGGTCTGTAATATATTCTGTCAAAAATCTTGGTTCTAAAGTTTGGGGCTTTTTTTTGTAATGCTTGTTTTTAGTATGTCTGCTTTCAAAAAATATAAATTCTATTGACTGCAAATTTAGTTCTTCACTAAATTTGAATAATGAATATAATGAAAATTTAGACAAGTAGCACACATATAGAAATCTAAATTGTTGACAGAAAACCTGCATACTTAATCTGGATCTGAGTTTCATATAAAATGTTGAATCAATCTTCTTTTCTGGAACCACAATAACTATTATAAACATCATTTTTAGGGACAACAGATCTTTATTTCAATTATTTTTTGCTGTGTACTGGTTTATTTAAGCTGTATTTCAAAATTCCATTTCTGAGTTTCCATTTCTATTTTGCAGCAAGACAGGGCTTAATGGCTCAACTGATTACCAAAGATTTTTACGGAAGATTTCTCAAATGTAAAATATCACCAGTAATTTTACCCATCTCTATGGTAGGCTGGTTGAATTGAATGGAATTACAAGAGAAAACTTTGTCAGCTTTGTTAACATTTATAGTCTTATGCAGAGTAGAGCATTACAACAAGATTACTAGATTATATTATCTTCCTAATTAAACATAATATTTCTGTGGTTTTTAATAAGGATCTTTCACTTTTTTTTCTCCTCATTCTTCTACTAGGAAAGAAAGCTAGTGAAATATGTCACGTCAGTTCAGTTTGTTTATTAAGAGGTATTATGTTATTGATTACTAGGAAAATCTTGTTCCGTTTCAAATTGAGATATTTTTAAGTTTATTTTTAAAATGGAACAATTGTCTAGATCAATCTCCAAAAGTATTACACCAAAACTAAACAAAAGCCAGAAATAGTATTAAAACTAAACGGTGGTGCAAATTGTAGCTGTAACACTTGATCTTTTGTTAAAATCAGATTTAGGGTAACATAAAATTTGAAAGAAGTTCTTCTGTAGTTTCTAAATCCATTTTTTATTTCTTTTTTTATCAGTTGGTGTTTTGAAACACTCCATTTGACACATAAATTCAACAGGTAGATAGCTGTCCATCAGTTCAAACACTGAGTTAGAATCCAAGATACTCAGCTGCTGAATAATAAGATTATAGAAGTACAAGAGCTTCTAGATAAGTCTGAAAATTCCCTTCATCCTCTGGATATAAATCTCACGGGTTTGGTTCTGACTCGAAGCATGATCTTTCTAATCTTTATGGCAAATTAATTCACTAGGGGAAGGTGAGTGACAGTAAACTGCCAGTGGTCATGACTTCCTACTTGGGCCTGCCATTTAACATCTTGCTTTATTTCTCAATAAAAAAAAAGATTTTTTTCTCAGTTTGTGATTATTTTCCCTCCAGGGAAATGTATTTAGCTTTTCTGTCTGTTCAATAAAGAAAATACCAAAATGAGCATTAACTGTGCTCAGTTCTCTCCTACTGACTAAATAAAAATAATTCTCTCTTTTTTTGACTGAGCACTCTATCTTTTTCATGCTCATTCTATGGACTTGTTGGCATGTACACATGGGTGTGTTTAAAAAGACATCCATATATCGCAGATTTCCGGGCATATCAAAATGGATTGGGAAGCAGAAAGATAACCAAGAGCAATAAAGGCTAATCGGGAAATCTTATTTTATTCCCATCCGTGAGACCAGAGATAAAGTATTTGAGGGTCTGAAAAAACTCATGGATTGTGAAATATTCCACTGACTGGAAATCTGAAAAAAAAAAAACATCTGACATCTGCAAAAAGTTACGAGATATGGTTCTCCTCAGAAACAGAAAGAAAGAAGAACCAGGAAACTGTAGATCAGTCAGCCATGGGTATGAAAAGATAATGGCTATTTTTTAGAACCTTTTGAAGACACCTGAAGGAAATTTATACTCAAAAATGAATCCAGTCTTAAAGGTAGTTCTGGTTCAGCTAGGAGGTAAAATCGGATTATGTCCTCCAATCAAAATATCTGGGACTGCATGATTTCAGGTTTACTTCTCTTCCACTCATAAATAAGTTTATTTATTAAAGCAGGTTAAAACAACTCATCCTAAAATACAGAACATGAGGTGAGTATTGGGTTAGAAGTCTTGATTTCAGCATAAATTTCTATAGCACTCATGAAAACATAAATGTACTGATAAATGCATTTTCAGAATTTCAACCAAAATCAAAAAATCCTGGCCTGCAAAAATTATATATCTAGATCTACCTCTAGATAAATTGCCCTAGATCTAGATCTAGTCAGAGATGAGACATATCTTTTCCAGGTGAATGTATTGAAAAAGACCATTTACTCCATTGTTTCCTCAAATAGTTTTTTAATTCTTTTCTTTGCATTTGAAAACTCTGTTATGCCAGTTGACTCGTAGTGTATTGTGGTTCTTATTTGGCTGGGCCTGTATGAGAATGAAGCGTGGAATGGTGTTCAGATGACTAGAGGAACAGAGTTTGAGCTGTATCTTTAGAAAGTCAAGTACAGCAACACTCAGCTATTAGATATGCATGATATTATGATATTTTAGATAGAATGCTTGACTTGTAGCTTTTCAAGTATTACAAGTTTAATGTTCCTCAACTAATATCCTTGACAGGACATAATGTCTTTTGTTGTGTAGAAACAATACACATTTTTAGATGCATTTTATTTTACTTCACTGTAATAACAGAAACAATAAGCACAACCTTTGGCATTTCAAAGACCACTGGTTCAGGGCAGTGGAACTTGAGGATGATCTCATATCAGATGTTTAGGGCTGTGAATGCTCAATCCCATACTCTTATCCAGGCAGTCTGTAAAATTGTTGAACTCAATTGCTCACAAGAGTCATTAGTATAGATATCTTTTATGGAGTTTGCTAGCATCTGCTAAATCTGTGAAAGAGATCAGAAATGAGATTTACTCCTCTTTTCAGATACTTCAAATATGTAATATTGAATAATTAAATGTATTTTTTTTTAATTTAAGAAAAGTTAAAGCACAGCACTTTTTACCTAGAAAGCCAAGAAAGGTTCAGAATAACAAATTTAAATCTTGGGTGTTTAAAATTCTAAATTGATTAATCTTTGGAATATTCTAAACCCAGTGCTTATGAAAGCATCCTGTGGGATTTGCACTCAGCAGATATAAGCCAGTAATCTGCAGTAGCTATTATGAATTACACCAGCTATGAATTTTTCTATATATTTTCAACTTGGTGTACCAACCAGCTAAACACACATCTGCTGGAAAAGTAAGCTGTAATATCCCTGTAATACTCAAGCATACTGAACTAGCCTTCCCAAATGATGTGCAAGAATCATGCAGCTGATCATTGCCTTTACTTTCCTACATATCCAGCTCATGAAGACCAGCTGAGGGACTTTTTCTGCTTTCTGAATTTTTGCACCAGACAGTCTGTCAGGAGGTTTGTATCTGAACCAGACAAAAACCAGGAAACACAGAAATAGAGGAGCTGGAACACTCTACTTTGGCAAGGATGTCCTGATCAGCCAGAACAATCTCTTCTCCTTCCACCCCATTATTTTGTTCTATGAATCTCCTACCATTCAATCCCATTCTCTCAGGACTGATACCATCATTGTATCAGTGTGGCACTCAGGAAGCAGTCACCCGAAAACTTTATTAAAACATAAAAAAATATAGCAACTAGATTAAAAAAATTCACATTTTTTACCACACTTTTAAATGCTGACCTCTGAAGACCAAAATGTGAATTCCAGCTCTGTCTTCAATATTTTCCACAAATAGTGCTGAGGATTCAGTGTACTGAGAATTTTCAAATTTCAAGTGTAGTCATAGAAAATCTGTTCCAATGTAAGCCTGAGGGTCCTGCTCAAGGATATACAATAACTAATACTCTGGAGTGTAGTGTAGATGAGGGTGGTTCCAGGACAGTAACGAGGGATCTCCAAAGTCCAGAGCAGCTCTTTGAACATGCAGTTCATTGCAAGGGTCGTGGGCAAAGGGGGCTCACTCAAGCTGCCAGCCACAGCTTAAGAGTAAGCCCCAGAGAGAAAAAGAGAGAAAGAGAAAGCAAGAGGAAGAGCAGGAGCAAGAGAGTTCAAATCTTGTTACAATACATTATATTACAATAATACCATACAATTCATTATATCTTTTCCCATCCTGAATATTATGATTCACAGTGACCAATCAGCATAAGACACAAAATCCTATAGAATTTACATATAATCTATAGGGGTTGCAACATTACCATACTTGTTATACTTCAAANCTCACTCAAGCTGCCAGCCACAGCTTAAGAGTAAGCCCCAGAGAGAAAAAGAGAGGAAGAGAAAGCAAGAGGAAGAGCAGGAGCAAGAGAGTTCAAATCTTGTTACAATACATTATATTACAATAATACCATACAATTCATTATATCTTTTCCCATCCTGAATATTATGATTCACAGTGACCAATCAGCATAAGACACAAAATCCTATAGAATTTACATATAATCTATAGGGGTTGCAACATTACCATACTTGTTATACTTCAAACCTTAAAATCTACTTGCAAAAGCTCTTTTCTTCTTTTGCCATGCTGGCAGGGTATGCTGGCTTTGGACTTTCCAACATACCATTAAGTTTTATAGGGTATTGTTTAATCATGGGGGATTCTCTGTGGTNTACAATAATACAATACAATACATTATATCTTTTCCCATCCTGAATATTCTGATTCACAGTGACCAATTAGCATAAGACACAAAATCCTATAGAATTCATATTTTCCCAATCCTCTTGACAGGTATAATAAGTCTGTCCTGGTTCATCTTCCCCAACACTGGGNGCTCTTTTCTTCTTTTGCCATGCTGGCAGGGTATGCTGGCTTTGGACTTTCCAACATACCATTAAGTTTTATAGGGTATTGTTTAATCATGGGGGATTCTCTGTGGTCAGGAGAATTGTTTCCCAGTCATTCATTGACCAGCCTCTGCCTTCTTAGATGTCAAAGGTGGTTTTCATTTCTATATTGCTTATAGATTTCATATTTTCCCAATCCCCTTGACAGATATAATTATAAGTCTGTCCTGGTTCATCTTCCCCAACACTGGGATTATAAATTCAGATAAGAAGCACTGGGGCAACTTGCTCCAATTATCTACAATTGTAATTTTTGAAAATAAACAACTGTGACAACCAGCAAATTTCACAAATATGTGAACAAAGTTGTGTCAGTTTGGTAGCAGAGAAGACATCTAAGAGAGGCAATCATAACAAACATATCCACTAGCAACTGCGTTGGTGTTACAGGCTGGACCTTTCCTCTGCTGCTTTATCTCTAAAACTGAAAGATCTTTTGCAAAATTATAAGTCCAGAAGCTGATCTTAGTGGAAGAAAAGCCACTGAAATAATGGCCATTTTTGTAGTTCTGGCTTAGGGATCTGTACCTTAAAGTATCTACTAAAAAATCCTGGTTTGGGAGGTTTTGGTTTGGTTTGGTATTTTAGGTTCTTCTTTGGGATTTTTTGTTTAGTTTGGTGGGTTTTTTTTGGTTGTTAGAGACCAAACTTGATAGTGGAAATTTTACTTTCTGTCCATATTCTGACCAAACATGATAGTGGAAATTTTACTTTCTGTCCATATTCTGACCAAACATGATAGTGGAAATTTTACTTTCTGTCCATATTTATCTTCACATAGAAGTTCAGACAAAAGTTCTAAACAAAATTCAAAGCCTTTGTGAGTACAGAGAAATAGAAAAGCAAACACTGCAAACATTTTATTTCCTTGCTTTCTGCCAGTCACATCTTCCTTAGAAACCACAGAATTTCAAATTAATTGTCAAGTCATGTAAAATTAATTTCTGATGATCTATTCATACCCTACAAAAATCAAAGTCTTCCTTCAGGGTAAACCTGACTGTCTTGTATGTTCCTTGGACAAGGAATAATATAACATTTAGCCTGTTTCTGCAATCCTTACTTGAACATGACTTAGACCAGGTTAATGACAAATCCCATGCAACTGTATAGAAACTTCTTTGGAATTTCAAAGGAACAGGAACAGCAATCCTTAAGATGTAGTCTATTAAACCAGATAGATAATCAAAAATCCCAATGCATTATTAAAACTTTGACTGTACTGTTACACAGCTACGCAAATTTTCACTTCAGTAATCCTTATTTCCGCTATCAAAGCTTTCTAAACTTGCAAAGCAGCAGTACTACATCTTCTCTTACACTCAATTTTTTATCTCTATATATTACTTAATTAATCTTCATATTCTTAATTTCTAAATCTAAAAATCAGTCATTACTATTTTTTACTTCACTATACTATCTAGCTTAAACTCTTAGTAGCTACCAACGTATTAAATTACATGAAAATGTCAAAAGTGTAATCTTACCGATACCAAATGAAATGCTTTTAATGACCAGATATTTAAATTGTCCCTGTAGCTCACAGGTAAAATACTGTGTTTGAGTCTTAAGATTGTTAAATACCTTTTCAGATGTATTATTGTATTCAGTCAGGAGTTTTAGAGGAAAGTAGACATTTTAGAAAGTGCACTGTGCAATACATGCCAAAAATTGCATCTCATTTTGAATGAAAAGCTTTGCGAAAACTATTTTAAAACTAACATTTTTTTAGGACTATTCTATCAGACTCTCCATTCTGCTTAATAAATTATTTCACAATTCAAATTATTTTTAATAATGAATTATACCTTTAAAAATATAGATATATATAAAGAGATTTTTTATGACTAAGGTTAGCATGTTGAAAGAATGAGGCACTAATATCCTAATAAAACCCACTTGGGTATTCACATCTGTTTTGTAGCCAGACTTTCCAAGAGTTATTTCACTGTGGCAGAAATGTTACCATTTATTAAGGAATAGAAACTTGAAATTATAGTCTTCCACATCCACAGAACTGCAAAATCAATGAATAAATAATATATAAAGAATTTTTTAGGGTCATTAATTTTATATATTTGTTAATAGTCACCTAGGATCAAAAGATACTGAAAAGGGTTAGAGAACTAAAAAGAGAGAGAGACAGATTTTCTCTCAGCATGGACCAAATTCTGAATGTGGCCAGTTACGTTTGCAAATGTTAAAGGACATTTTTGAAGGGAAAAATAATAACATTGATAGTTTCTGATGGCATCAAAAATATCTAATAATCTAGTTGTTAGAAAGCTCCCTTGATATCTTTGGTGCTTGGAAGGAATTCCCTATTCTGCTTGATTGTCTCTGGGACTTACATCCCTTCTTTCCATACTGTAAATCAATGCCTTGGGGTAGGTGTCCTTTGAAGTTGTTCCAGTTTGCTAAAGCAATTAAAATTTAGTGAAGTATAAAATATCATCATAATTTAATAGCATAAATTATTGGGAAACCTTGTTAAAAGATATGATTAGACTCACCTCCAGTGAAGCCACAGTGTGCTTTCTTCATGCACTTGTGGTGTGATCTGCTCTCTGGTTTCCTTGAAACACTCAAGCTGGAAACCAGCCCGCGGATGTTCCAGGTCAGGGTTTGACTCCATTGCCTTTAGTGTCTAGTGACATTAAAGGTAAGCACACAGGCCCAGCAGGCACAGCACAGGAGCTGCAGAAAGCCTGTATGGAGACACAGCTGCTTGTCAGTGAAACCCTTTAATCATTTTAAACAGTAAATCCGTTCCAGGTAAACTACACAGTTACAGCAATTGCACTGAACCTTTTTTTCATAAGCAAACACATGTATTAGGTATTTCCAAATTTAAGCATCTGCAGTTTTGAGAAGAAACTTAGACTTTGTGTCCGTTCTGCACAGAAAATATTATCTTATGTGGATGGACAGCAAAATACTTAATGTAAAGTCACATGACACATTATCAGTTATAGATATTTTTAAAAATTATTGTTCTTGTCACCAGCATGAAGCAAGAAGTATGTAACAAAACAGCTGTAGAACTTTAGAAAAAATCAAATAATACAATTCCTTTCTAACAGTCAGGAATCAGAGGTGCAAATATGCAGGATACCTTATGCAAGATTAAAAAACTATTACAGTTGGAAATAAAACTCAGAAATTAACAGAGAAGTAACTTCTGACAAAGTAGATAAAAATTATCACACTTTTCAAAAATTATAAAAATTGTTGCTAAAGATTAGCTTCAGAAAATGATATCAATTTGAGCACTCAAAGGCATGGGGAAATGATATTGTGGCTGACTCAGGATTTCAAGATTCTACTAATTTGTATCAGCTTTTCAACAAGTCATAATGCAAGGTAAAGAGACAAACCAAATAGAAAAATGTGCTAAGCAGTCCCTTGAGATTTCAGAATTTTGTATTCATCGATATCCTATTAATTTCTCAAAAAGGGATTTTGGAGAGTCATAAAAACATTTTGTCATTAATTGAAAAGAAATATAGTTAGTGACACAATGGATGAAAGAAACCCAATTAGTCAATGCAGTCAACACTTTTCCAATTTTCTACTCAATTTTGGGGTCAGCAGCCTTCCTGGATCAATATTCCCTCGATAAAGACATTTTAAGTGAAAAAAAAATGTTATTCTTTCTATAAAACTAGTGTTTCTAGATGACTTTATATTAGCTACTATATATGGAAATTCTTCCATAATAGATGCTGGACAATTTCAGGTGTTAGCTTAACAGTCCAGAGACAAAAGAAGAAAATTAAAGCTCTTTCTATTCCTTAATATAATATTAAAATATTATAAATATTATAAATGAATTTTATGAAATTTATAAATTAAATTTAGCTCTTCTGAAAACAGGTGGTTTCCCATTGTAGTCAGTCTCTGCTATACATGGAAAAAGACTAATTAAAAAACAGTTCTATTACCATAAAAATTGAACCAAGTCCATTAAGCAATCAGAAGCATCTTTAACATTGCATTTCAGTGCATTTGTGTCTATGTAATTCTACACCAAGAATCATATAAAAAGATTCAGAAAGGTTCTGATGAACAACAGTAATCAATCATAAGCTTGCCTGAAAAAATGCTTTTTGTATCTGATTTGCCTTCATTTTTAAAAAGATGTTAAAAGCCTTAATACACCAAGTATATTGAGATAACAGAACAATGGAAGCATAGAAAACATTTAGAAATACGTGATTTCCTTTGTAATGTTCTTAGAGACTTCTTGATTTTTGTTAGCTTTTTTTCTGTAGTCCAATACATCAAACAATTTCCCAATGAATTTTTAAATTCAGTGTTATTATAAATACGTTATTGCTTGCTGTTGTTTGCACAGTGCAAACAAGATCCTTTTATTGCAGCAAACACATTTTCTACACGTAATTGATAAAACATCACAGTGTAATGGGTAATTACATAGAACAAAAGTATTCATTCTCTACCTTCACAACACAGTGAAGGAGAATGTTGTCTGGTTTTGTTGAAGTTACACTCCATATTCCTAATATAGTAAAGAAAAGTTTTATTCAATCACTATATAATATTTCTAAAATAATTAAGTTGAGAATCCCATTTTGACCTGAGTTACATAAGGAACCCAGAATGCCCATACCTCATTTGTGTAATTTCAATGTCAGGTGGAGTGGAACAATATGGAAATTGCAGAGACTCCCCTCATCTGTTACACAGGGGTGTATCAAGGACACTATGATATCTCCCATGCTTCCAAGCGTACCTGTCATCCACTGGTGTAACAGGCAGTTGAGATGTGATGGCTGTGGCACTTTATTAGAGTAATCCATCAATTTCTCTGTGTTTGTAGGCCCTTCTTTCTTCCAACCTGGAACTAAGGAAATTAAAGGGAAAGAAATACCACATTTTTTTGTTATAAACAACCAATAAAGATAACATTCTTTCATTTTTCTCTTTTTTAAGAAAAAAAACAAAATTTCCTTACTATAGGATATTTTAACACTGCTCTTCAATAATTTTAAACAACAAACAGGACTCAAGTGACATTGAAATAATTTTTAGTCTGCTTTTTCTTTTTTTTTTTTTTTTCAATTGCCATAATAATCTTTTTTTGGAAGATATTGGTCTTGGAGCCCGGAAAACTGCAATTTCACCAGGATCTATTAACCTATTAGTATAAGCAATGTTTGATGAGGCTGTGTGATAATCATTACATTCTCAAGGCTCCAGTGGTTTCATGGAATGAAGAAAGTGGTAATGCCATTGGTGAGAATCTTCTACACATTTTTCTTTACATTATTTAAATTTTGATTTACTCCCACATAATTATGTATTTCAAAGTCAAGATTAATCAATGCACTGAACAGATAAATGTCAGACTATAATTGGCAAATGTTTCATAACAAAATAGATATAGGCTCTTAATTTTAATTACATTGAGCATTCCACAAGAGCCATCTTCCACATTAGAATCCTGCACCATACTGCATCAATATTCTATTATTATTTGCCTATAATACACTGGAAAATATCCCTAAATATACCCTACATGAGGAACAGAATTTTGAACTTATAAAACTATAAGAATGCAAAAGGATCTCAGATAATAAAATGTAAATTTAACGTGGGAAGAATGACAGGTCCATATGTGTTTTTGTTGTTTAGTACTGTAACAAGAACAAAATAAAAAATCATAGGAGAGAATGTGACAAAACTAGAATATATCATTGGATAGCACTGAACTATCAAGATTTTGTTTTTCCAAACTGGACAAATTTAAGGAATACCTTCCTTCTAGGATCTGCAAATAAACAGTGAATATTTATTGGAGTTACTTGAATTCAGGGTGAAACTGGAGTTAACGATGACACCTTTATAGATAGATTCTATCTTTTCCAAAGCATCCTTTCCAAAATGAAAGTGTTTTTTCTAGTATTCCACCCTATTATTCAATTTTAAATTCTATTGACATTAGCATATACCTGCTTTTCTGAGTTCAGGTTCATTTCCTGTCCTTGTTATACAGCAGCAATAGTAATGCAATCTGGTTTCTGCAACTATCCTAACTTCTGTCTCCACAGATGTTGCTGAACTTTTTGATTTTAAAAGCTGCCTTTAAGTTGAACTCACATACTGGATCTCAGCACCAGAAGCTAGTTGAATGAGAGAGTTCTAGCTTCTCTTTATTGCTGACAACCTGTCTCAAAAACTGGAAGAATAATGCTCTGGATATTCTTTTTCTCTGTTACCCAGGTTTTTCTAAAATGACATAAAGGGAGAGATAAAAAAACCCAAAACAATAAGGATAAGGGCTTGGGAGAACAGGGAAGAGATATTATTCTCATTATGAAGTTCTGGGCTTGCATGCCAAAAAAAATTCTGAATGTATTTTTTAGTTCCATGTTTCTGATACTAATTTCAGGTTTGAGATACTTAATTTTAATTCAATCCTGATTACATTTTTTACTGCATGACTGGCAGCAGCTAAAGTACAACAAATTTTTACTCTTTTTTTGTGTTAAGAATCTTTAGACATTTATTAGTGTATCTTCCTTGAAAGGAAACCTCATCTCCAACATTTATAGTATTAGTTGTCATGGAAAGATGACTGAGGTAAAATTAGAAACAGGGAAGTTATATTCATATCCTAACAGAAGTTGTAATGGTACAGAAATTAGATGGTAAAATGCAGCTGCTACTCCCTGGATGGAATGCAGTCATTATGCTTAAAACCTATTCCACTATGATTCCCCACACGCCAAATCTGCCACCTTAAGCACCTGCTGAGGGAGATGGGATGGAATGGAGGGTGGAGCAGGGTGGAAACCCTGTGGCCAAGGCTCTGTTGAAACCCTTGCAGGAAAATGATCTTGGTGCAGCTGATAAACCCCATAGGAGCTGTCAGTCAGGGGAGGTGGGAGAAGGTGCCTGGCTGCCAAGACAGAAACTCTGGTGAAATTGCTCTTCTCAGATGAACTTGTTTCACCCTACAGCCTAATTATAATACAACACACACCTCCATGCCAGTTATCCACCCCAAGGTATGGCCACCCCTCACTGAGCAAGTGTCTACATTTTATTGACTATACCTTTAAGAGGAAAGTGGGAGAATTTTACACCAATCAGTAACAAAGGTGTGCACAAATTGAGTCATTCAAGTCCCACCTAAACATAAAAAAATAATATAAAGGTAAGTTGGGAATGGGAGGAATTTAGGAGATCCCATAGTAACTTCTTGAGACAGTCATAGGGCTGAACCTGTCTTCTCCCCTGCAGGCACACTTATTGGGTAAGAACCTCACTCTGTGTGTACTGAACACTTTTAAAGTTTAGGGATTAGTGTTGGCCTGTGCATTGCTTTGAATATGTTTCTGCAGTCAAATACCATCAAAAACAATCCTTGAACCTTAACCTGACATAATCTGCTATTAACAAAGAGTGTTGCTCTGTAAACTGTTGGTGTGAATCCTTCATGGGTGCTGGCAATCACTGGCAGAGGGGAAATACTGGAGTAGGGTGGAAGACTCACTGAAGAGTCTGTTATGGTGTCCATGTGTGTCCCTGCATAAGTCAGTCAAACCACCCTCCAATCCAGCAGGATAGGGTGCCTATAACAGAATGCTGACAGACTGGTTGGGCACAAGGTTCTTGGCTTTCCTGGGGCACTGGCAGACAAATCAAACACTAAGGGTCAAGGAAATCTCCCTTTTTCACATGACAGTCAGTCTCTTGAATAACATTATATGACAAAGTCACTAATGACTTTCTTATCTCCCTCTCCCTGCGCTGTTACATTTGTCAAACTTCATTATAACTTAAACAGGAATTTCTATGCATGATCCAGGTTATACAGAAAAATACAGCTCTGTTACAATAATTACCCCTGAGAGAAAAAAAACCTAACAAACTTTCTTTGGAACTGTGGTTATTTCCAAGACAAACACAAGGCAGTTTGTGGCAGTACTGATTAAGTCAGTCTTGAATGTAGACTAATGGTGACCTGTAAGGACAAAAAAAGGGTAGGTTTTTTTCTTACTGGACAAAATGTTTACTGTCATTTCAAATGCAGTAGGGTATACAAGTCATCTATCCAGGTCTGAGATGTGTGTGTTCATTTACATAAGTAGTTGCTGGATCAATGCTAACTGCAAAATAAGCCAGTATTTCACTTTATATTCTGGCCTCTGATAGGAACCAATTCTTCAGTTTAATAGAAAAGCATGTAAGTCCAATGTCCTTCCTTTGCCGGTCCATTAGTACATATTTTTTTAGAATGGATAGTAAAGCATGATTTAGAAAATATTTTTGAATACTTTTTTATTTCAGATTAAGAAAAACACTCAATATTTCTTTATATTGCAGTGTCTGAGGTTCAGTATGTCTGCTTCAAATTCTGTGCTTATTTGCAAAAGAGAAAGAAAACTTGAGGTTCTTCTGTGTGCATAAAATGTTATTGTCAACAAAATACATAATTTATTGAATTTTACACAGAAAATGTATAAGCCTTGAAATCTATGTTTGGAATACATTTTGAAATTATAAAAGTCACTTCTAGCATCGTTCCACACTTGAAATGCAATCAAAGCAAGCTTTACTTAATAAGATATTTCTACTACAGCACACAGTCAGTTTAATGGGTTGTAATTTGAAGTAACTTTGATAAGGTTAGGTCATAGTTTGAGTGAGTTAATCTAAGTTCAATGATAAATGAACATGCTGTGTTAACTGGTAGGAGCATGGGAGAATCAGAGCTTATAGACATTATTTTAACAAATTGCCATTTTAAATCACCTTCCTCAGGGTCTTTAAGCAGGATTTCATCAATTACGTGCTTACAGCTCACATTAGTGATACACATTAAAAAATTTCCCGCATGAATAATTTAGAAAAAAAATTGACTATCAAACCCCTGTGTGAGTTAGCTCTTGTCTATTTAAGCAAAGTTTTATTTAAATGATGCATGACGTGCAATATTTCAAGAATGTTCCTTCTGAGATCTTGAAGACAAGATGCAGAGTAAAAAACCACCCTTGTAATGGTTCTATATTTTCTCATGTGCCTTATAGTTTTTCTGATGTGTGACATCTTTGCTAGTTCTGGTATTTACTTTTCAGCACTGACTCACTTATAAAAACCTTACTCTTCAGCAGGAATTTTTTTTCTTTGACATTTTCTGCTAAGTGAAGGAAGACACAATTTCCCTATTAAATCAATTGAATAAGAATTTTTTGACGAATAATTTGCAACAGACAAAACGTAATTTGGAAAAGTCCCACACTTGTCTATCCTTAAATATCAGCAAATTTCAAAAGTTACCTGAAAGAGGATGTAGAATACATTTGATACCATGTGAGGATATTTTTTTCTCTTTCTATTCAGAAGTAAAAATTGTTTTGTTTCACAATTTTATTGGGGCGGGGGGGGAAGGGGGGGAGGTTGGGGAAGTACCAGGTTTAGTTGAAATACAGAGTTTATTTTCTGCACAGTAGCTGATGTTTTATATTTCTTCTGGAAACGATGTTGATTGAAAGACTAAAATAATATCACCTCATCAAGAAGAGGGGACAGATGCTGACCAGAAAAGCCATTCTTCAGGAGTAGCATGATGAGAGAATACAAAGTTCCATGTGATATTTGCAGAAGCTCAAATAAACTCAAAGTTCAAATTTCATCACATTTTATTTTATGCACTTAGCTTAGTTACTACTGTAATGTGAACCATGTCTTTAGTTAGGTTAAAAGGGATTCTTGGCCAAAAAAAAAAAAAAAAGGAATACACAGGAACAATGGCAGAGGAGGTCACTGAATAATGCCCTCATCTGACTGCTGTGAAACTCATCACAGGAGTAGCCCTCTGCAGTATGTCGTAACCCATAAAACCCACATCTCCTCATGCAAGAAAAAAGGACCTTGCACTTATCCTTCTTAGAGTTCATGAAATTTTCATGGGAGAGTTGAAGTGAGAGAAAGATGAGGGAGGGGGCGTGGGGGGATTGGGGAGGGAAGGAGTGGAGCTGCAGCTTTGGGAGGATCTTATGTCCATTTGTCAAGAAGTGGGAAGACTGGGAGGGGAACCAGGCAGGCTACTAGATATACTGAAGATTCTGGGCTGGAGAAATCCACGCCTTACACATGCACACGTGTGTGTGTATATATATATTTTTCCCAGTAATACAGCTACACCCTGTTCAGCTAGAGAGGGGAGCAGGATCTGGCCACTGATGTAATTTTGTTTGTGCAAGTACTGAGTGTGTCTGCCTGAGCTGATCTGTGTAGTTGGCCATGTATTTGTACCTACAAACAGGCATGGGCATGCACCAACCTCATTTCCCTTGCACTTCTGAATTTTGTAGTGCCCTAACACTTTCCTTTCTAATTGTAAAAAACTGGGCTCTGGAACTACTCCTAACTTAGACACATCTATTCACCACCTGAAATTTTATTTGATGAATTTTAGCCTAAAACTCATTTGGCAAGATGATGCATGTAAAATCAAAATACAATTTCTTGTATCTGATACTAAGAGAAGACATTTAAAGCAGCAGAAATGGATATTCCCTGACACTGACAAGCAAAATTCTTACACCTCTTTTAGTACTTTTGCTTATATTTCATTATTATCATTAGTTATTGCCACTTCAGTCCTTAAATAGCCTTTTATTAATCAAACTAAGAAAGCAACTCTTATCCTCTTTTTTTGATGTAGTGAGGTATAATGCATTTTCTATTGCATCTACTTTGCTAGTACAACAAATTATATTGGTGGAAACCATTACTGTTAAATTAAAAATATAATTTTTCATTTGTATGTCTAAGTCAAATATGCAGTATTCTTGGAATTTAGTATTTTATGCTTTACACTAAAAGTGTTCAGATCAGATTCTCTTAAGTTCTAAAAAATATCCAACATATCACAGAAACACAAAATTGTTGAACAGTTTGAACCAGAAGGGACCTTTAAAGGTCATCTATTATGTGTTTTCAGCAGATAATGGATGCTATAGGGGAAGCAGGTATTTACACCTTGATTGCAGTGTGTCACCTTTCTGCTTCAGTGAATCACATAGCTTTAAATCTTTCAGATCGCATCATCTTGTGTAATGTCAACTCACATTGGCTTTTCTGCATGACACAATGTAACGTGATGGGAGGTGACACAGAAAATGTAATGCAGTATGACACATCAGAAATGTAAAGAGTGCTGCAATTGGATAGTTGGTGTCAATTTAGATAGGAGACTTCAAATCCAAAATGAATCTGGCAGACACTAATGGAGTGAATGTTACAGTAACTACTTGTATGTGTGAAACTGTGAATTCTGCAGTTCATAGTATATTGAAGAGGTTCAAAAGTAAAGTCTGAAATATTCAGAAGAATGAGTATTTGTAGTTGACAGAGCAATACAGGTTTAAAGTGAGAAAAGTTATATATTACAAAATGGTTTTTAATATTTTCTGTTACCATTACTTGTTCATTTTAACTCATTTTCTAAGGTAGGGACTACTAAACCCAAAATTATTAAAAAGTGCATGCAATAATCATATAACATTACATCAAATTTAATTAGCATCAGATAGTCAAGTCCAACTGGCATGGATGGAAAACTAGCTCCAATTAACCCCAGCATTATTTTAAATACTGAAATAATTTCAAGTTAATTTTTTGAACATTCCAGTGGACTTTCCATCAGATAAATCTGCTGCATAAGTCAGAAGTTCTAAGAATGTTTTTCAGAAGAGAACCTGTGCCCTTTAGACTGTGGTCTAATTTTACATAGACAATGCAGTGTAATATTAATGTATTATATTAGATAATTTTTTAAAAATAAAAATCATAGGAAGTCCAAATAAGAAAAAGAGAGTAAATAGAAGACTACAAAATAGTAGTTGCAAATATCAGATGACTGTGAAGTGAAATGGGAATTTTCTAAAATATGGGTTTATTTCCTTTCTCAGAGAAGATGTGGATGCTCCACTCCTGAAATATTCATGGTCAGGTTTAGTGGGACCCTGATCAACCTGATCATGTTGCATAAGTCTCTGCCAATGGCAGGTGTTTGGAACTACAGTGCCTCTAAGGTCCCTTCTAACCCAAATAATTTCATGTTCCTATGATTCCTGCTTTGTCAAATGATTAGTACATCTGATACTCATTGTCTCTTTCCCCTAGGAAGTTCTCTTTTTTCCTTTCTTTTTCTGTTTTTTTCCTGGTTTTGCATGTACCAACATGTTTTCTACCATGTACTAACTAGGAAGTCATTATCTTCCCTTAGAGACTGAAAGTACTTTAATCTATTAATCTATTATATAAACTCTCAAGTTTTCTCATGACTGTACTCTAGAAGGGGAGAACATTTATAAATGTCTAAAGATGTTAATTTTCTTCACTAAAAGAAACATCACCTACTTTTAGACTCTATAAGAAGACTAAGTGGGAAATTGAGTGTTTTTAGAAATCGGAAGTATGGAAGAGGAAAGGCTGGCATGTGGGACAGGAATTCTATAAGGCCATACTTATTATTTCAAATGAGATAAATGACAACCATAGCCTCACAAAATGTCTTGTGCAGGACAGCAACTCATGGGGTATCATAATGTCTACTTTTATGTTAGGAAAATGAGAAGAAAAAAGGGAAAAAAACTAAACAGTTGTGCTGCAGAATAGAGCTGAAAAACAGGGTGCAACAGACAGTGGAGATGCACTGCAGCTGATAAGGCATAGAGAGCTTTAGTTTCTTTTTTGTACTATGTAGTTTTACCCCTTCAGCAAAAGATCCTTTTAGTGATAACTGCTACCCTCCTCTAATGATTCTTTCTTTGCTGTGATACATTTTTTTTGCTTGTTTTTCCCAGTAGTGATGCAGGATAACTTAAAGAGGCTTTTTTGTTATTTTTTCCTTCTGTCTGTTTAAGTTTTTTGCCAATATTTCAATGGCAAAGAGAAGTGCATCAGTGGTTGGGAGGAAGAAGAAAATCAACTTTACTGCCAGATTCACCAGCAGTGATTTATTCCCCTGGGCAGTTTTTACAGTTCCCATTGTTTCCCGTGAAGTTAGAGTAACGTGTAATTTTTGCAAAATCACGTGCACTGCTTCCTGGTGAATGCTATTTGCCATCATCACTTTGACAGAATCAATATGATGAGGAGTTATAGATGAGATCAGATAAAACGTGAAAGATAAATTGTAGGGCACAGTCTCATTCAGCAGCAGACTGCCTGAAGATGGTGATGGTCAGTCAACAGTTTAACATCATTCAAACAAAGAGTGGCAGTAAGAAGCTCATGGTTCCCTGCAGGTGCCGCTTCTGGCATGCCATCAGCTTCTTGCCTAAGGCTCTGTACTGAACATTTTTGGGTCGTAACTGCATTAGAGGCCCAGTGCTTGGCAAAGTAGGGACTCAGCAATCACGTCCTACCTATTTGTAGAATCAAGTTGTGAGAATGAAGGTGATTGTGTGATTTCATGTGCCCCTGAGGTAGTATCTTCTCCTAAGGACATTGATTATCTTAGACTTTACCCACAATAATCTGTTCAATTACTTCTGTAGTGGCAAGTAATTGGCTGTCCCTTCAGTAGGCAGGGTAAGAATACGATTCCACAATTTTTCAGTTGTTCCTCCATATTGATTTTTAAACTTGTAAATTTATTAACTTAGGGCTCAGTTCTGTAAGTGTTTATTCATGCATGGCATAACTTTGCTTTTTCAGCTGAACTAAAGTTATTTTCAACCATCTAAGTGCAAAATTAAACACAATGTTCTGCAGACTGTGGCCACATTTCGTCACATTTTTTTGTGGGACTTTTCTCAAATTTGGATATTATCTGTTCTTGTGGTTTCTGGCTGGAAAACTTAGACTTGACCTGTCTTTCATGTCCAGTTAATATGCCCATTCATCTCTTTCAAACAGCACTTCTGACTATGGAAACTGCTTTAGCAAAGTAAAAGACAAGATGCCTTTGTTAGTGTTTCTAGACAATTTCTCAATTTCAATAGCTTTTGTTACAAGGCATATTTAAACACACCAGGCTCCTACTAAAAGGGAAATAAAAGTTATTTTTGGAAATAAGGAAAAATTATCATCTACAGTGTGGTTTTTGATATTCATAGCATAATGTGCCTATCCTCCAGTATCTGTAGAACCCTCCAAGCTGTGGGATCAAACAGGATCAGTATGTGATTTGGCACTCCAGGAGCCATAGCATTGTGGGACTGCATCTCTGTCTAAACTTATTAATAATATGGAAAACTCCCATGTCTTAAAATAAACTCTTCTTTCGTTAAGATGAAAGAAATTTATCTTGAACACAGCATTAAAAAATCACGATTTGTTGCCTTCACAAATTCTTTGCTACTGCAACAGAAATTCTTTCTCTGTAAGGTGCAAGGATCTCAGACCAGTGACTGTTGTTTGATTGCCCTGGCTTTGTGGTCAATGTTTTTGGTTTTTTATCTTCTCCCACCCAGAATTTATCTCTTCAAAGCACTGTTGTCCTTTCAGGTTCTAATCCACCCAATTCTTCATCCGTGTTCTGACATCACTCAAATACCCTATTTCCTGTGACAGTACTATGTCTCCACCTCTGAAAGTCAGCTGAAGGTAGATTTTGGTTATTTTCATACTTTTGGCATTGTGTTCCATAATACCAACCCAGCATTTCCTAAGAATTCTGTAGTCTAAACTTTTCTACTCCAAAAGCCCATGAAAAATAAGAGATGAAAAATAAGATAGATGAGCTTATTTCCATAAACTGTTCCTCTTAGCAGCTCATATGACCAAGATTCAAAAATAGTTACCTTTAATAATGAATTATTTCAGAAAAAAGGAAAACTGATTTGGATTATATTAATCCTGTAGCAAATACAATAAAATGACTACATTTTCCATTAAGTGATCCTTCTATACTGTTTTCAGCATAGTTTTCCTTGGAAGGTAAAATGGAATCATATGTATCACATTAAAACTATTTAACCAGCTTTCTTTATATGGATCTACATACAGAATTAACCACTGAAGAACAAATTTGAAGACTGAGAGACAATCAACTGAAGTACTATTTCTTTCACTAACAAACTTTCAGTGGATATTCTCCAGGGACCTGTTGCATGACATGGCAAGAGTCAGCTGTCAGTCAATACAACTGACAAAAAATATATATGTTTATATATAATTAAACTATTTTTTCCAATGATTCTCATTTCAGATAATTATGACAACTGAGTCAAAGAGTGACAAAAGCTTGTTGTAAGAAAATGTTGGTCACAGGAATGGACAATGTTGTGTTTTAAATAAGGAATAAGTGTAATGTGACTAAGAACAGTTGTGACACTTGAAAAATGAAAAATACTTAGGGCCAGGAACAAGGATAATTAATCTCATAGGTATTCCTTTAACTATTACACCTTTGAAGAATCTTAGGAAAGATGTTTTCTTTAGTGTATTTTGCTAAAAGCAATCATACTGAAAAATAAAAGAAGTATCTTGCTTAATTCAATTACATATATTCAACAAATGGTGACATTTGCATGAAAATTTCAGCATTTTTTATGAAATGAAATAAAAGAAAGGTCACAGAAGACCATTTCAATTCAATTACAACTCTTGGCAAATTAACATTTTCTTTGATTTGTATATTTTCGTGTTGATAGAAACTTCAAAACAGAAAGTAGTTTTAAAGTACTATTTTGGAAATCATATCTGCAATGTTATGCAAATGACTGGTCTGGTAGATTTATCTTCATTTTCTGAGTCTGCTTTTGAGATCCAAACCTTTCAATCTAAAATCTCAGCCTGCTATGTCTGAGATGATTTGAGAACAGTAATGAATTGCTTCGATAGACAAAGACTATTCTGCATATAGTCTATTTAATTATCATAAAATTGTCCCTGCACAACCTACCTTTAAGGTAAAATGGCAGTGTTTTTCTTTCTCTGGAATTTGGTTTGGACATAGCCTCAGGTTTGGCACAGCCACTGGAGATTTTGTATATCCCAATCTATAAAAGGAAACAAATTTATGTCTGGTTCTCCTACTTTCAGTTACAGTGAAATTTCATGTTGAGAACATAATTTAATTCTCCCTTTGCAACCCAAGAGAAGGAAAAAATGCTGATCTACTAAAAATGTCTGAGCTGCATAGCTTTGTTCTATTTTAGTGAAGCTAACAACATTGTTGTTATCCCACATTTGAAATGAAAAAAAATCTAAACAATGAAAATACATTAGAAAATCTTCTTTCCTAAAAGAATATAATTTTATTCCCAGTAGTTAAAATATAATTATCAAATAAAACTTGGATTGTTGCTACATTTGGGAATGATATTTGCTGTATTTTTATTACCTCTGTAATTTTTGAAAATGTTAATGTATGCATAGAGTTGCAGATGAAATTTATTAAGTTAATTATCTTCCCAGTTATTTTCCAGTAAAATTTACGTCTCACTTTTTTTGGTTGGATTTTTCTTTGATAGTTAATTATTCCATTGGTAGATGTGACCTTGTTCCTTAGCACAGAGAGGGGTATATATTTATTCACAGAAAAAGGCTTTTACATCCTAAATTAGATAATAAAAGTCTTGTTACATTCTGGCAGTATACACTACTACATTTAATCTTAGAGAAGTGGCATTATCTCAGTAATATCATGCAAATACCAAACAAATTAAACAGTGTTGTAAAGCAGGAGAAAAAATGGAAAAAAATCAGGATAACGTGAAAGAATTTCAGACCCTATATAGTTCAGAGACTGATAAATTGTCTAGAAGATACTAGAAGCAAATGCCGTTTTAAAAGCTGGCAGTGTAGCATAATAGTAATATTGTTATTTTCAAGATATAAACTGTTTTAACTCAAACATCCACAGAAAACTTGTGTTTGGTTAACGCCTGTTTTTGTAATTTCTTTCTGTAACAATGATTAGTGAAGACATTCAGACTCTGGGGTTTTTTAATTACATTTGAGTGATGAAACTGTGAAAGGTTATTTAGACTTTATGCAATGAGAGCTAAACCGACTGTAGTTTAAAAATAAATGAGTAGTATTGCAAATGAGAAAAAAAAATCTTTGAACCATTACTGTTTAAATACATTACTGAACCATACTTACTACATGCATGTGACATAGTTTTAGATTACTTAAATTTTATGTCACAGGATAATTGTTACAAAAAAGTAGCTTTATTACATCATTAAGAACTCAAATAAGAGAAACACAGAATGATTTAGGTTGGAAAAGACTCCTAAGATCATAAAGTCTAAATTTTGACTGAACACCACTTTGTCAGCTAAAACACAGCGCTGTGTCTAGTTGTTTCTTCAATGCTTCCAGGGATGGTGACTCCACCACCTCTCTGAGCAGCCTGTTCCAATGCCTGATCATCGTTTCAGTGAAAAAATTCTTCTTGATGTCCAGCCTGAACCTTTCCTGGTGCAGCCTGAGTCTACATCCCTCATGACCTATCACTGGTTGCCTGGGACAAGAGGCCAACACCACCTGGCTACGGCCTCCTTTTAGGTAGAGAGTGGTACGGTCTCCCCTCAGCCTCCTCTTCTCCAGGTTAAACAACTCCAGCTTCTTCAGCCACTCCTCAGAAGCCTCACTCTCCAGACCTTTCACTAGCTTTGTTGACCTTCTTTGCAAACTCTTTGTAATTCCAAGATTTTTTTTGAAGTGAGGGGCCGGGAACTGGACACAGGACCTGAGGTGCAGCCTCACCAGTGCAAACAATAAGTAAAAACAGTATGAAAGCCTAATTATAGCTAAATAAATAAATAAAATGGACATTAGCCCATTTTTACAAACCACATGCCAACCATTATCTGGTTTTGGTCCATCAGTCTCTCCAGTCTTTCCATAAGAGGAGTCTGACTTCTTATGAGCATCTTCTACTCCCAAAAGCTAACCTCTCTTACATGTTGCCAGGGACCAGAACCATTCACCTTACTGCATAAATTGACATGTAAAGTGATTGTCTACATATGGAAGCAGTGGATTATGTATGGATACACTGTCAGCAATTTGCTAAAACCCCCAAATCTTCCAAAATAAATATAATTCAAATTGTCTTTAATTTTTTTTAGTCTTTCTTTTATGCAGCAAAAACTATGCTTGTTGGATAGATAAGGTACAATAGAGAAATACTCCATGACAGCTAGGATAGATTAAAAGCACTGGAAAGATGTCAGAGACAGAAAAGATTTTAAAAGCAACCCTCTAGGGTTCTACATATTCAAATAATTTTGTTCCTTATCAGTTCACATATTCTGCTGCTTAACTTTCATGCGTAGCATTTCCAAGTATTATTCTGAAATAAACCCTCCAGTCTCTTTTGAAACAAAATTCAAGTGAAGTCCTAAATATTGTTTACCCCAAATACTTTTCCTTTCCAGCAATAAGGAGGAGTCTGTACCAGTTTTCTCTCTCTGCTATGAACCCACATGGTTCTCTACACAATCTCAAGCAGAACTGTTTCTCAAATCTCACTTTGTGTTAAGACCGTGTGCTGTCATACATGTCCCAAAAAACACATATTCTTAAGGTCTGCTCCAAAATATGTCTCTGAGAGTTGAGTCCTTCTTTCATTTTTAGTAACTATGAAATTTAAAAATAATTAATAGTATACTATGAGTCAAGACAGCTCTGTATTTGGTTCTTGGTTTGACTTCTCTACAAACTCACAGAAGAAGTTATCTGATTTATGTCTGACTGCATTTTCCAGTACAAACTGAACAAAACTGGTGGAAACTTAGAACTGAGGTCGTGTTGCTGCAATTTATAGTGATGGCAGATACAACCCTGGAAAAGGATTGGGAAAAACACAGCTTTATCAGTGTAGAAGAATAGCACCTAGCTATCCATCAAGAAGACATCTGAACTAAACAGAAATTGTTCTATTTGTAATAAACTAATTTGTTCTGTTTTCAGGTCCTATCATCTGAAATAATTTTGGTCAGGATCAGTTGTTATAGTCCTTCACACAGAAAAAAAATCAGTGAAATTAGCACAAATGACAGTGAAAAAATTCATACTTTTTAATTCTGAAAAAAACTACACTTGATTTCTCTTTTTTTTTTTTAATTTACATATCAAAAGATAAGAAATATTTTTTGAAAGATAAGAAGTTTACCAGGAAAAAGAAGTAACTTCTCTGAGACATGTCAGTTATTATGATATTAACTGACTGGTAAAAACATGTTTAATCAGGAGGAGAGAGAAACTGTCAATTCATTCCCACGAATGAACCCATTTTACTTAGTTTTAAACTTATTATTAGAACATAATCTGTCAATATGTAAGATAGATTTGGTATTCATTCTATTGGACATAAAATAGGAGGTTTTCATATTATGTAACTTTTGTCATGAGCTACACCTATAGCTAGGTCACAGTGTATATTTTAAACATTCTTTTTCTACCAAAAAAAGAAATTGTACCTAGCAATTATCTGTTTCAATACAATATAAAAAAATGTATTCATAAATAAATATACTTAATTTAGGGTTAAAGAATCTTACCTGGAAAGTTTTAACCTTCTAAAAGAGTATGTCTTAGACAGTGAGGATTCTACTTCCAATTAGGAGTTTATTGTTGCAGACAGGACTGAGACTACAAGTTCTCCAGTTAATAGGGAAAGGAAGAAAAAAGAAAGGAAAAAAAAAAAAGGAATGAGGAAATAAAAGAGGAAGAGAAAGAAGAGAAAGAAGAGAAAGAAGAGAAAGAAGAGAAAGAAGAGAAAGAAGAGAAAGAAGAGAAAGAAGAGAAAGAAGAGAAAGAAGNAAGAAAAGAAAAGAAAAGAAAAGAAAAGAAAAGAAAAGAAAAGAAAAAAGAAAAAATGCAAAGTGCTGTCTTATGGCTCTCTTAAAGTTTTAAAATGTCACACAAAATATAAAGGCTTTTGATGGTCCCACATAGGATATCAGCTCCTGCTCAAAAATATCAACATACCTTCTTAAAAGTCATTAGGAAAATTAAATAAAAGTTCCTTTACAGTTTGATCATAAATACTTATTACATAAAATAATTGCTAGATGCAATAGTATTATTTAATTTTCATTTCACAATATGACTTACAAACGTATTAAGAGCCTTCAAGGGAATGGTTATATGAAACACTGTGCTAAAGCAATATCCATGCTTTGTTGAAAGAGTATATGTGCCTGCTAGACTTAATATATGACTTTAAGTTATGAAGTGTACTATAGAGTGCCATGTAATTTGATAAATATAAAGAATTATGTACACGAAACTGCACACACAGTATAAGTAATTTCCCTGAGGATACTGGTGACATAATGATAAACTTCAAGAACTCTGCTCAAATGATTTGTTAATGTCACAAGTAGTCCCAAATGGAATTACAGTTTCTTATGTACACACAAGTGTATGCAATTTTTATAAAATAAAGTAAAAGAAATCATTCTTCTGATCAACACTACTAGTTTAAAATTAAATGTGAGCAATATTTTCTCCTTGCCAGTCCCTCACACTGCAGTCTTTTCTCCCATTCTCCAGTAAACTTTTGTCACTTTCTCATTCCACTGTTTCATCAGTTCCTTTCCCCCTATTCTCTATCCATACTTCTCAATCTGCTATAGCAAATAATATTTTCAATCAAATCCACTTATTGCGGTGAATTTCCCCAGGGGAGGATATGAATCAGTAGCAGATTATTCTTCTTCAGAATGTTCAATGCATTACTAATAAAATTATTGAATACTCACAAAAGGGAGATTTTTTTTGCAGAAGGAAACAAATTTAACAATATTTTCTAGGGACCTACCTGGGATAACTCCCACCCAAGACAAAAAATTGACTGAATCTCTCTGGTATTGCTTTCCTTTCCATCAATTATTTCTTTTATAAGGCCTTATATATGAGAACAGGTCTCTTCTCTCCCAGAACCAGTTTAATATTTCCTTCCCTAACAGAAATCCACCCACTACTTCAGCATTTTAAGGGAATAAGCTCAGAATTCACTTTATACAGGTTATTTTCCCCTCTCATGAACCACAATATGATAAAGTACCACACCTGAAATGAGTGATCAATATTTGGTTATTTGCTCTAAATTAGGAAGCAAATACATTGCACAGCGTTTGAAATGAAATACTATTTGCCACTGAAAAACATTTACTGACTGCAAAATCTTTTTCTTTAACTCTTAACCATCTGTCTGAATCAGAATGCAATTTAGAACATTAACCATGATACATACATTAGTCTTCATGCTGGTTTTGCATGGCCTGGTATTTGTCAGTGGAGGGGCAGCAAAGATGGCTCCTGTGAGGAGCTGCTGGAAGTTTCCATAATGTCTGGCAGAGCGAATGGCTGATGGCTCTGAGGATGGAATGACACTGACTGAGGTTGGGCCAATTAGAGATGGTGGTAACACCTCTGTGATGACATATTTAAGAAGAAAATCTAAACAATGTGCACACGTTTTTTCCTAGCCAGAGAAAAGGAGGAGGTGCGAATATGTGAGGGGAACAACATGGAGACACCGAAGTCAGTGCAGAAGGAGGAGCAGGAGGTGCTCCAGATGGCAGAGCTGAGATTCCTCTGCAGGCTGTGGTGAAGACTGCAGTGAAGCAGCTGTGCCCCTGCAATGTTGGTACCCAGGACATTAGTATGGCTGCCCCGGGTGGTCCGAGACCCTGGCAAAGGGTCCAAAGACCTTAGCATGGAGTCAAAAGTACCAGTGCCTTTGATTTCAGTCCATGGGAGAAACTGCCAACTTTATGTGAGGATTTGCAAGCCACAAGAGTTTAATTAGAATGGTAGTTAATTTATCACAGGGTGAAAAGTGGAATTTTGGGTTTTTAGAATGGGGGTTCAAGAAGGGAAAATGGAGGAATCTGGGCATGTCCCTGTCCTTCTGCTCCTTCTTCTTGACCTCCATCTTCTGCTGTGATGGTGGCACTTTTGGATTAGAGTAGAAATGTACTGTCTAACATAGGTAATAGATATTGGTAATTAGCTGAAAACATGGAACACGTACCACCCTGAGATGCGGGCAGTTTTGAGAACCTGAGCTGCAATGAAGAAGACTTCAGCAGGGCAGAAAAGAATGTAATATAGAAGAAAAGAATTAAAAACCTTGAAGAACAGAGACAACGAGTCCAAACTTCTTCTTCTGGAGTGGGGCTTAGGAAAGAGACTCTTTCTAACATCTTGAGAGTCATTTCAACCCAAAACCCAAGACTGCAATCCATGGGGATCTATGGGGAATGTTGAGATCCACCCACAGCTCGTGGGGGAGGTGCCAGTGCTGGAGTGGGTGGATGCCTGGACAAGACTGTGATCCAGTGGGAGACCTAGTGGCGAGAGGGGCCCTGCTCCCATGATGGAACACCCTGTCCTTGGAGGACTGTATCCCATGGAAGAGAGACCTACACAGCAGAAGTTTTGGGAAAACTGTGTGCCTGTGGGGAGGACTCAGGTTTGCAACAGTTTTGGGAGGACTGCTGCTTGTGAGACTGGATCCACACTGCAGAAGTTCACAGAGAGCTGTCTCCTATGGGAGGGACCCCGCGGGCTCACAGGGGAAGGACTCCTCTCCCAGAGCAGCAGAAGAAAATCTCATTGATGAACTGACCAAAACCCCCCTGCCCTGTCTCCCCACATTGTTGGTGGGAAGAAGGGAGAAGTGGGGATAGAAAAGGTGTTTTTAAGGGTTATTTTATTTCTCATTATCTGTCTTTGATTTTGTTAGTAATAAATTCACTTTGTACCTCTAAGTTGAGCCTGTTTTGTCCTTGGAGTGTTTTCCCCTTGTCCTTATCTCAAGCCCTGAACCCTTTGTTAATTTTTTTCTCTCCTCTGCCCAGCTGTGGCAGGAGAGGTTGGTCGAGTGGCTTTC